>PVLD010001736.1:130615-189632 GCA_004027595.1 Dinomys branickii | reverse complement strand
TGGGGCTCTCCCACGTCTCGCCCCGGCAGCCTGGTCCGCCCTACCACATCTCCCCCGGCATCTCAGAGAAATACGCCCAGTTTAAACTTCCCAGCCGAGGTCCCGGCATTCACGCTCGCCAAGTCTGTCTCGAGCTGGTGGTGTTTATTAAGGAGGTTCGCTCCCTTGCTGCTCACCTGGTCGCCATCTTCCCCGGATCCTAGCGAAGCTGTTCTTCTTAGTACAATGTTTTTTCAGCTACTTCTCAAAACCAGGATCTCATGGAATGACAGGAAGGACAGATAGGAGTTTGGGAAGGAGGATGTATGAGGAAGGAAGAGCCAAACACCTGGGATGTTCTGCTGGTGGGAATGCCCAAATGGGTCAGGTCTGTTGGTTGCAGGATGACTTGGGATTAGCAGCCCAGTGCTGAGGCTCCACTTTTTTCACTATAAAGTAGGATGGCGATACTAAGATGCAATAGTATTCTCAGCATCATGTGCTGAGAGTTCGGTGAGTAGCTCCAAAACATGACGCCAGGCTTGGAGGGTTGTGATGGTATTGAGGAAGGCTCCAGATGCCCAGAAAGATGACCTTCAGAGAAAGAAGCTGTGAAGAAAGGCAGCATGGAACGTTTTGCTGCTTCTTGGCTTTATCTGTGGTCTACCTCTGAGGAGTTGCTCTGGGCACTGTACTCATTAGGGACAAATAGCCTCCAGTATTCTCTCACTTAGCACAGGTGAGGTGTCTGAAAAGCTGCTCACTAATGGTTTCCCAGGGTTGAGTTAATGCTGTTCATCATGGCATCAAACATTGCTCACTGTCCCTCCTCACAAAGTTAGTGTCACAAAGTGACAGGATGCAGGATCTGTATCTACTTAACATAGGTGAAATGGTCTAACATTGTGGGCTCATAGTGGGTACACTTTGGGATTGAATCTCAATTCTAAGACTAAACCTTTCAGTTATACTTGAATCTGAAAAGTCTTCTACAAGTTCATGTGTTGAAAGCTTATTCCAACACAGCAGTGCTCACAGGTGGGGCCATAGGGAGGTGACTGGACCATAAAACTTGTCAATGGATTAATCCTTGGATGGATTCATAACTTAATGGGTTATTGGCCTTTAGAAGGCTGGCTCTAGTTGGAGGAAATAGGTCACCGAGACTATGTTCTCAAAGGGTATACCTGTGTCTGTCCCTTCCTTTCCCTCTCTCTCTTCTTGCTTCCTGGCCACCATGACGTGAACAGCTTTGTCCCACCACACTATAATGTTCTGTCTCGCCACAGGGCTGTAACAATCGAACCAAATGACAACAAACTAAGAGCATTAAAATAGTGAGTCAAAGAAACCGTTTCTTCTTTAACTTGATTTTCTCAGGATTCTTGTCACAGCTATAGAAACCTACCTGACACATTTTTGTCAATTCCCCCTATTTGTACATGCAAGACTGAGAAAACTTGGGAGTTCTCAGCAGAATGGGAAAACGGAGAGTAATTCTAAACTTTCTTTTGCTGGTCATGGGCTCTACAACCTAAAGTGACTCAAAAAGTTGAACATGAGCTCTCGTAAGGTTCTCACTGGGCTCATGACATTCAGTATCTACTGGTAAGCATTTTGCCACTGATGGAAGGCAACGATGGTTTCACATCTTGCTTGTGCTAAAGCATCCAACCACCAGGTGTGAGAAAATACAGTGTGGTTCAAGTTTGAAAATGTAAAACATATAATGAATGTTTAAGTTTTTAAAAATTTACTACAGTAAAAGACACAATGCTGTTAATCCCCCTTACAATATTCCCCTCACTTTAAACACACTTACTCTGTTATTCTTGCCTTTTCATGAGCAGTTCAGGAAGTGTTTCTTGTCTACTGTCATGGCTGCCTTCATGTTCTCAGTGGACCCAAGACATCCTCCATGGTCATTTTGGCTTTGAGGGAGAGCAGAAAGTTGCACAGTGGCAGACGCAGTGAACAAGGTGGATCAGGGTGCACCACATGCTCTCATGAGCCTGCCCTACTGTGAGAACACACTTGGCCTTTGCTGTATTTTTTAATTGCACCCCATAAAGACCCTCTTGAAAGAGAACCCTCAGAACTGTCTCAGAAAGTGGCAAGAACTATGGGGTAAGTCTGTTCAAAGCAAGGGAAATCATTTTGAAGGGGATTGATGGTACTATGTCTTTTACTGTAATACATTTTAAAAAATTTAAACATTCACTCTATTTTGTTATTATTGCTTGTACAGTCACCTTCCTAATTGTTTTGGTGGGCCTTTTTTTTTTTAAACTGTCCATTTGCACTTCAAATTGAAATACTTTGCCAGATATGCTGAAACATGTCTGTAACTCCAGCACTTGGGAGGATGAGGCAGGAAGGCTGGTACAAATTCAAGGCCAGCCTGGGCTACATAGTGAGTTCAAGGTCATCCTGAACTACATAAGCAAGACCTTGTCTCAAAAAACTGAAAAAATAAAAAAAGAAAGAAACACCTTCATAGTTTTCAAATCTGCTGAGGTAGTATGAAATATTTATCGGTTCGGCTTCCTAAATTGATCTTAAAATGGCTATTTCAGAGAGGGTGGCCTTTGGAATGACCCAGTCAGTACCTTTGACCTTGCTTCCTGATAGCAGAGGGATGGGGTCTGGAGTCTGAGTCAGGGAGGGAGGAAATGCTTTTGTTTGTCGGAAGAGGAGGACGCTGCGTGGGAAGACGGTGGTGAAGGGTTCCACTTGCTTTCTATCTTCTCCCTTTCCATGGCTGCTCTCTCCGCTTCACTAAGTCTTTCTCTCTCTCCCTGCATCTGGCAGGCCATCTCTCTTGTTGGGAGGCCATCATACCTACTTTCTCCTCTCTCTCAATGAAGGTCTAGGACTGGAGGAGAAAGGAGTCAAACCCCCAATTATTAACCACCCTTGGACACGGGAATAGGCCAGCGGCTGGAAGGGTGGAGGCACTAGTGATGGCTGTAGAGGCAGAAGGAATAACACAACACGCTCCGTCTTTTAGGTGGCTATTGCCATATTTTAGGTCCTTGCCCTCTACTATCCCTGATTCTACTCCCAATGTAGATGTGCAGATGGATACTCAGAGAAGCCATGGCTTGTGTGAACTCACAGAGGTAAGTAATATAATAATATTTATCCTCAAGGTTATTTGTATGTAAGTAAAGAATTCAAATTCTTAACCATATTAGTCTCCCTCTTCACTCACTCTGTAGGAATGCACAGAGGAGGAAGGGGAAAGGTGAAGGCTTGAATCAGTTGAGAACTGGTATTACCCAAATCACAAATTGGACTTTCTTTTACCCTTCTTCCATATCCCATCTTCTCTTAAAAGAAACCTGCAAAAGTCCCTGAGTGGCATTAGCTATTGACTACAGTTTATTGCAAATAATGAGTTAGCAACTATTTAGGACTGGTGCCCACAGAACTTCTATTTCTGCATTTCTTGGACCTCTTCTATAGCAACTAAATGAGAGAAAGCATCTGTAGGGCAGGTTCCACAGCTTGGCCTCTCATTTTTTCTGAGAACCTATTGCATCAATGCTCAGCACTAAGCAAGTTCTGCGTAAATAATGAATGAATCATAGCAGTACACTGAGCACCCTCAGCTGCCTCCTGTTTACTTGGGATGCTCTCCACTGTATCACGACTGGGTTATTTTTCCCATTTTGTCCATGAGGTGCAACTAATGTCCACCTCCCCCCAGTGTGTTGTAAATGATATTAGAGGATGATTGCACTCTTTTCTCAATAAAGAGCCAGAAAGCATGGAACACAACACGGGCACCAAGGCTTTAAAACTCCTTCTCACAGTGGTAAAATTTTAGAATAGGGTGGATTGTACATGATATTCCTAGGAGCAAGCATGCAATTTCTCAGAGGGAAGGGAAAATAAGTGTGGAAAAGTAAATTATTTCTTAAGAGTAATTTCCTACTTGCTTTACTTAAATGTTGTCTCCAGCTTATAGGTTACACTTAGGATCAGCCAGACTGAGTTCCTTGAGTGATAGTGTTACAGTTAGTAAGTTATAGATCCAGGGTTCAACATGAATATGCTGGACTTCAGTATACCCATGTTCTAAGAAGTCACTCTGTTTTGACGTTCCCATTCATGAAGCATGTGACTGCCCACTGCTAAATACCAGTGTTTCCCACTTTGGCAAGAAGTAACTAACAAATAGCATCTTGCCTTCAAGCCGAGAGGCATGGCTGATGGCTGCTCAGAGTGCTGGCTCTGGTGCTGCTGGCTTCTCCATCTTTAGACACTTGATATTTCAGCCTCCAATGTATCAGCTTACCTCTTTTCTTACTGAAGGACTTTCAGGGCTACAGAAAACACTAGGCAGTGTCTTTCAGGCAGACCCTCTGCCAGTGATGGGAACATTCAGAGGTATCCAAGTCCAGACCTCAGGCCACCTCAACTCGTGTGATTAACACACAGAATGACTGGCAGGATCAGGCCTCAGGTAACTAGGGACGTCTCCTTAGGCTTTGCACCTTAAATGGGGTCAGTAAATACAGGAGCAGTGACAGATCTGTGGTCATCCAATCTGTGGAGAACAACCTTAAAGGACCAGTTAACTGTGTCCAGGTCCTGAATGTGACCTGTGTCTAGGCCAGGATTTTATTTTTAGAAGATCTTCTGAATGTAGTATTTTTTAAAAAACTATGTAACAACTTTATTGAGATAAAATTCACATGCCATACAATTCACCTCTTCCGACAAATACCATTCAGTAGATTTTAGCATAGACATAGAGCTGTGCAACCATCATCACAATCAATTTTAAATCATTTTCATTGCTCCACAGAAAAGCTCTGTACCTACCAGCAGCGACTCTTCAGTTTCCACTGCTCTCCAAACCTAGGCAGCCACTAGTGGACTGTTTCCACACATTTCAAATTCTGGACACTTCACAGCAATGAAACCATGGAGCATGTAGCTTTCTGTGAGCTGTTACTTGTCCATGTTGTAGCACATCTCAGCACTTCACTGGTTTGGTGGATGCATTACATTCTAGTGAATGGATCTAATGCATGGGACTTATCCATTCATTAGTCAGTGGGCACTTGGACTGTCGCTCCCATTCATTTTTATAAATTACATAATACCTTCCAATAAATTCCCTTTTACTTAAACTGGATAGGTGCAGTTGTCATTGCTGGGAGCAAAACAGCTGTAACAGACTAAATTTTTCTCTGTAACGGTCTCTATAGGTATATATTTCAAACTTAACGGCTCCAGGGTGCAGGGAGCACCCAGCTTCCATTTCACTCCATCTCAGCCTTTCTTTCCAAGTCTAGTATAAACGTCAGGGCAGCAATTAGGGATAACTGAATGTTCTGAGTGTCCACTCCACCACTACACTGTCACTGACTCAGAGGCATCTGCTCTACCAAGTGTCCCAAGAGAAATGCTCTCAGCCAGCAGCAGAACCTACGCGAAGGATGAAGTCATGGCAACTCATTTTTATGTTTTCATTCTTTTAGCTTTTTCTAAATAAATCATCCCTCCACTGGCTTGTCAAGGCTTTGATCTCTTCTTTTCTCCAATCTCTCAACTTCTGGTTTCATGGAAGGACTTAACATCATTTGTATAGAACTTCAGTGTTTGGAATTTTCTATCCCTTTTCACAAGCAAATTTGTATTTATGATTCTATTGTATCTGAAGGGCATTTTATTAATGGCAAGGTATTTTATGTTAGTTTGTTGCATCTGTAACATGGGATGTGGGATGGTTGGCAAGTCACTGATATTTCAACTTTGTTCTTCAAATGTTATTGTAGATGGAAGCCTGTAACCCAGGGAAGGCCTTGGATGGAATAGCTGCTCTCCCTCTCAAAATACTTAACTCTGCCTTAGTAGGGGGCTAGTGCTAGCTTCTACCCTGTAAAATGGGTAAGTGTGCAGGCTGGGTAACTAAGGGTTATGGAAACATGCCATGTCAGCAAGTAGAGCAGGGGACAGACCTCTTGAGTAAGGTCAATCCTGTGGCGGAGTGAATATAAATTTACATGTTGGAAGATGGAGAAATAAATCTGAAAATATACTTTTTTTTTTTTTTTGCGGTACTGGGGATCGAACTCAGGACCCTGCGCTTGCTAGGCAAGCACTTATTCCACTGAGCTATATCCCCAGCCCCTGAAAATATACTTTTGTCTTTTGAACAAAACCCATTGAAACTTGGACTTGAGAGGGAAGAAGCAATTTTAGGAGCTAGATTTTCCATAATGTCACTCCCTCCAAGGGGTGATTTTTCCTTGGACCATGGGAAAATCTAGACTTAGTATACAGCTGTCAATTTTGCTTTTTGGACTGATTGACAGACCCCCATATTTGAGCAAAGTCTGATGCAACTGTACAACCCAGTGCTGTTGTGGTGGGAGTTGCAGGCTAAAGGGGAGCACATCTTGCCCCACAGTCCCTTCCTTGCTGCCTGTGAGGAAGTGCAACTGTGCTCCAAGGGAACCATGTCCATCTCGGAGCACAGTCTGCAAGACTTCAGTGGTGTTGAGGACAGTGAAGAGGAGTAAACAACCAGGAGACCAAGGTGTTAAGACTGTGATTCTGGAAGGAAAGAAGAGAATCTGACATTCGCAATGGGAGGTTTGGAAGGCTGATGCTGACTCACACATAATCCATTATTGCAGTCCTTTCTTAGATGGACCAACATTTGCATCCAGTCCTGTGTGAGACAGTCCCCAGAGCAATGAGGGGAGACCAGATTAGCAAATGTACATGCCAGCAACAAAGACTCCCCAGGGAAAGCTAATCTGATGTAAGGAGGTTGCTCTCATTAAGCCTCCTTCAAAAATCCCTTGCTGCTTTGTGTGTGTCAGAGCTGCCCAGGGAGGGACCACACTTCTGCTCTCTGTATTCTTTGTTGTCCAAAGTAAGGGGCATTCAGAGTGAAGGAGGTGACAGACTTCACACCCTATCTTTGCATAACACCATGGATCCCTCTCATTCTTGGTCCCCAGCTGTATGTGGAAAGGGAAGTCCATCACACTGCAGGCATCATGGGGCCCAGGATAAGGCAGCTGAAGGTGCGCTACTGCCATATTCTCAAGCAGATACGAGACATCAAGAACCCCCTACCCACAGACAGTTTCTACACTCCTTCCCTCCTGGCTCCTTCATCTTCTCTTTAGTGGTACAGGAGTGAGGCCAGATTCGATTTTGTTGGAGTAAAAAACACCTGCCACCCTGAACCTTAGAGACTCCAGATAACAGAAATTTGCTTCTTGTTCACGTGACATGTCCACTATGGATTAGTTGAAGGCGGGATGAAAAGATCTGCTTATCTTAGTCACTCGGGAGCTCAGGGTCTTGCTCTGAAATGCTTGTGCCTTGAAGGAAGACTTTTATTTCCTACTCACGATGCGTGAGCCATGGTTATTTGCATGGGCCAGGAAGTGCAGGGCTCCAACGGGTCCAGAGAAGGAAGAACTAGAAAACGTTGACAAACTGCACTAACAACTAAGATAAACAGAAGGAATATGGCTTTCCATGAGAAAGGGTAAAATGGAATATTTTATAGGTAGATGGATGCAACTCAATACACTCAAAAGTGAAATAAATCAGACCTATAAAGGTAAGCATCATATTGTCCCACTAATATGAAAAAACAAACAAGTAAATGAGATCTAAAATGTATAACAGATATTGTGAATTGGGAAGAATCTATTCACAAGAAAAGACAAACTATGATGGGGAAAGGGGAAATGAAAGGAAAAAAGGAGAAATTATATGTATATACAAGATAGTTAAGATTGTTACACAGCTCGTTCATCTTTGCTCATTAAAAACACAGTTTTGTGCTAATATTGTATAGACAAGATAGCCTGCCTATATCTTCTACTCTGAATTATTACTAGGAAGAGAACAATACACAGTGTATCAACTATTGTAGCTGTCCTAATAGTCTGTTTTGAAACTTGGTTTCATTGTTATTTTTATCTTTTTTTTTTAAAGGAAAGAGCAACTGGGATGGGGGAAAGGAGAAAAGAAGGATATATATATTACATATATATAGATATAGATATAGATATATACACACATATATGGGATAATTGTACTACTTATTTCTATTGGTTGGTTGAAAGGAACAGTTAATGTTTTTTAAACAAGATTTATTTTAAAGAGAGTAGTAAATGAGAAATAAACAACAACAACAGAAAAGAACAATAGCAGCATGCTGGCATTGCAAACATAAACAAATCAGAGCAAGAAAATTTAAAGTGACACAGGGTTTCAAGACAAAATAATAGGAATTAACAGTGGTTCTTATACTACATATTGTCATCCTCCACTACATTGCTCAGATCACCAGATGTAAGAATGGAAGACTGTTCAAACCATTAAAGAGAGTTAGAAAATAACTATTAGATAAACATTAGAGATAATACAGAGTTTCATTAGGCAAGATGGTAGGAATTCACCATGGTAATTCCACTGCATATGGTTACCTTCAAATCAGTTGTTCAGATTACCAGATATAAGTATGCAAAATTGGTCAGAACATAAAAAAGTTTTAGAAACACTTAATGCTTAATTATTTTATTGATCGTGTATGCCTATGTCTGGTGATCTGAGCAACTATGTTGAAGATAACAATATGTATTATAACAACTATTGTTAATTACCTATCACCTTATTTTGAAACTCTGTATCTTTTTTATTCTTTTTCATTCTTTCATTTTCGACTTTGTGTTTGTTTGTTGTTTTTTTCCTCTTTACAAAAATATGACCTTAGGGTCAGGAAACCCTGAATTATATAATCTTTACCTTTCCTAGCTGTATGGCACTGAGCAATTACTTGAATCTGTGACCCTCACTGCCTTTATCTGAGAAGTAAGGAAACAGTGCCTTCCCTGGAACATCTTCTAGTGCTTAGCACAAAAGGTAGTGTGGCAAATATTAGTTCTTCTCCATCCTTTTCCTATTAAACACTTTATTATAGGAAATTGTCTTGGTGGACATGATTTAACGATCCTTCCAAAATAAAGGCTAAATGCAGATAAGAAGTTCATTGGGCTCCTTCGCCCAGCTCCTGCAAGGGATACTTGTATTTTCACAAGTTCAATTGAAACTTGTCCAAAGCTCAATTGGACAGGCTTTGAATGCTGTGGGATGCCGTGTAATAGCTCCCATAATTTCTACACTGTAATGTTACCACCCTGTGGAGCTCACTCCTCTTGAACATTGGTTGTACCTAGTTATGAGGTATCACTTAACAGAGGTAGTTATTAAAAGACTGTGACATCTACCTGTTTGGTATTCCCTCTTCCTTGAGCAACCTACGGACACAAGCTGCCATCATGGAGAGGCCCATGTAGCAGGGGACTAAGGGAAGAACTGTATCTGGACAGTGGGAACTTGAGAATTTGGGAATTTCAGTGGGAATTTGAGAGTCTCAGTCCAATGGCTCACAGGGATCTGAATGCTGCCAACAAATACTGAGAGAACATGGAAGTGGACACCTCCCTTGTGCTTCAGATAACTATGACTCTGGAAACTCTGACTACGCCTTTGTGTTAAACCACATCCACATGGCTAACACATGCCTGGATTCTTGACTCAGAAACTATAACATAATGATTGTATATTATGTTAAGCCATCAAATGTTGGGCTAAGTTTTTATACAGCAGTAGACAGCTAATACAAACACAACAGGCATTCTGCTAGACAGAGAAAGCCACAGGTAGATAGAACATATCCATTCTTTAAGGAGACAATGTCTCTGTCACTATCTATTTCCCAGATTTAGCCTCCCTCTGTTAAGCAAGGACAGCTCTTGCCTTAAATCCAGTGTGGCCATGCTTGAGTGGGCTGTGTGAGAACACATGTGTGCCTTCCTTGGCCTTGAATTTCCACATGCTCAATTAACTTTACCTTAGCTGTTTTAAAAGAGTGAGCATATGCCTCCTCCCCACCCCTATAGCAGTTCTTTTATGAAGTGGTAGTTTGGCTTAAAATCGCAGTTTGCAGTATCAAGCTTGGTTCCATCACTTATTAATCACGTGCCTTTGCAAAAGCTATTCTGCCTCTCTGGGGCCTCCAATTTCTTGTGTGTTACTGGGGGACAACAGTGCCTGCCATTGTGGGAGGGTGAAATGAGTGCATTAGTTTGAAGTAAAGAGCACAGTCCAATGTCTGGGAACAGAGGAAGTGCTTGGTGGGTGTGAGCCATCATTAATCCCAGCCACAGGCCTCATTTTATAGGCAAAGCATTTGTGCAGTGAGCACTCTACCCTCTCAATGCTACCGCACCTCACCAGTTACACTCAACCTAAATCAGTAGAGTAGTGACTGCTGGGCTCATGGATGGCCACATTCAGCTCAACTGCATTTATTCACTGTCCTCCTTGCATACTCCCAATGACACGGTGCTGCAAACCCATGCCACAAACAGATCCTGTGTTCTTTATTTATGGAGTGGACCTGGGTTTCCCAACTTTGTCACCTCCAACTGGCTACCGCACTGCATAACACTCATCTCTAGAGAAAAGAGAGTCTTTTAGCCTGATAATTTACATAAGTCATGTCACGAATGTGGCCCAAGAGAAGTGTCTATGGAACATTTTAAAAACTAATTGATGAGTTAATTAAATTGATGTGTTGCCCTGAACAGCAAGGACAGGACTTGTCAAGGCAGCATCACATGGGGATCAGTAACGGGGTTGGGGTGGAGTCAGTGCAGTAAACCTTGGGCCTCAGCAAGGAAGTCGAAAAGGGAAGAGGAAGGGATGTGCGAGATGGGCTCCTCTGTATGACTTTGACTGAAAGGTAGCCAGAGAGGAACTTTAGGAAACTTTTGCATTATCCTCAGGACTTGACAACATTCTAACATTTAATGCATCTCACTAGGATGTTTCTGGTAATATCTTTTTTTTAAAAAAAAATTGCTTTTACTTTAAAGAGAATAAAAAACTACAATAAAAGTGATGAAGAATTTCAAAACAAAATGATAGGGAATTAACAATGGCTACTCTATTGCATACTGTTATCTTCAAAGTAGTTGCTCAGATGACCAGATCTAGGCATGCAACACTGATCAAACAAAATAAACAGTAACTGTTCCTTTCGATGAACCAATAGAAATTAGTAGTACCATTATTTTAGCTACCTTCCTTCTTTTCTCCTCCCTTGCAAAGGTTGATGTGGGTTGATGCATGAGTTTGAGTTTGTTTTCTGGATTGAAGGCATGTAGGAAGGGAAGATGGAGCAGATGAGAACTCAAAAGGGGCAGAGATCTGGAATAGCTGGGTTAACAGACAGGGAGTGAAGGTCACAGCAAATGCTTCCCTAAGCTTCCCGTGCATGCAGACAGGTTATCCTCCCTGCTTCCTTGTGGAAATTATATCCGAGAAAAGGTTCCTGCTCACCTATTATGTAAACATCTATTTTTATTTTAAACTTACTACGAAATGATTCAGATTTATTACACTTTAAGAGTGGTTCAAAATTAAAGATACCTTTTTCTTGCAGTGCTCTGAAGATGAATGATTTGTAGGAAGAGGTGCTACAGGCACAGTTAAGACTTGCACAGCACTATTATCTGTTGGTGCGCCCAGTCACCTCAGGGCAGGATGTGATGCTTTACCCTCCACAGCTCCACATAACCCTGGTTAATGGACTGTGCATTTGTATTGTTGGGACACAAAACTGTAGCACAGAATTTCCGTGAATGTTACCTGTCATTCCAATTAGCACTATGCTTCATTGATCCTAAAGCTCCATCTTTCAATTTAAGCAGCCTCAGCTTGGTTAATGAGTGCTAGAACTGAGGCTAGTGTGTTTGTGTGACTGTCCCCTCACCTTCCTTCATTTTGCACAAATGAGACTAAAGGTCTTAGGCTGTCCTGATGGGGAGGCCATCAGGGTAACTTTGTTGGCACAGCAGACATTAGCTATTCAGTATCTATCTAGTCCTTTTCTGGTAATGACAGCCTGGTTCTCTCAGGAAAACGCACCCTCCCATGCTCTCAGTCTACATGCTCTGGTTTAAGTCTGCAACGTACCTCAGAGGTCCATGTGTTTAAAGTTTGGTTCCAGGGTGGCATTATTGGGACCAGGGCCTTGTGAGAGGTCTTGTGGTCACTAGAGATGTGGACCTAGAGGGGACTGAAGGCTCCCAACCCATCCAGACTTCCTCTTTCCTCCCAGGCTTGTGACGTAATGGTTTTGGTCAACCACACATTCCCTGCCATGATGTGCTGCCCCTCCATAGGCCCAAAACAATGGAACCAATTGATCTTGGACTAAAATGCCAAAAGTGTGAGCCAAAATAATCCTTTTCCACATCTAAGTTAATTATCTCAGCTTTTGTTGTAGTGACAGAAAAGCTAGCACAGGCTCATTTCCACAGAGGGATCATGTCAAAGCTCAACCTGGCTCTGCTGTGGGCCCTGCGGCTGCTCCGCTGTGGGCCCCACGGCTGTTCCACTGTGGGCCCTGCGGCTGCTCTGCTTTGGGCCCCGCAGCTGCTCCGCTTTGGGCCCTGTGGCTGCTCTGCTGAGGGCCCCACGGCTGCTCCACTGAGGGCTCCGCTGAGGGCACCTCATGGACTGGACCCACCCCCACCCATAGCATGGAGCCAGGTGGTCTGCTGTAAGCATATGTGCTTTTCCACCTCCGACCATGGCAGTTTGTATACATCCATGTATGTTATAGTTTAATCTGAGGCAGCTATATCTCTTCCCAAGGCGAGAGTCCAGGGGTATAGATAAACCCAGGAGTACAGTTATTATCACAGGGAAGATGACTGATTGAGTGGTAGGGCAATGGAGATGAGGGAGGAAAAAAATTGAATGATCAATTGGGCCATCATCTGTGTAACTGAGTAACAAAGGTGAAGGTAACATTATGTTGGACAGCATCCAGAGCTAATTCCCTTCATGTTTTCTATAATTCTGTATTTCCTCAATCGTTTTTGTATTAACAGAAGTGAAGATAACTTTGCATTATACAGCATTCAGTGCAAATTCCCTACTATCTTCTCTTTAATGTTTTTGTGTTAACTAATGTGATGATAACATTATGTATTACAACATCCAGTGCTAATTCCCTTATGTTTACTGTATAATTTTGTCATGTCTCCATTCTTTGTCTTTAAAATAAAAAAAAAGCTCAACCTGATTATTAGTGGCTCCTTATTGGGTGTTATTGTTTGTGTCTGGGCAGTCCTCCCAAAGCCTCCTGCAGTTACAAGGGGGTGCTTTTCAGAGGCAGCTGATTCTAGAGTTTGTGACTGAGTCATTGTCTAGTGTTGGGATTATGGGTGTGAGTGCTACACTCACCTTAGGTTGGTAGCCCACATACAATACAAGGGACAGAAAAGTCTCTCTCATTCCTCCAGTTTTGCTCTCATTGCTTTTGGTGTCTTCCACCATCATGAACCGTTGCCCTCTGCCATGTGCCACACTGCCTTGAAGCCAGCTGATAATGGCCTAAAACCTCCACAAACTGTGAGCTAAATAAACCTTTCCTTCCTTAATTTTGGCATTGAGTATTTTGTCTGAGCAATGAGAGAAAATAACCAAGACATTGGGCTTAGGACTCTATCAAAGCTAATGAGACATAGTGAGTGTTTCACTGGGACTTTGAAGAAAGAGATGTTGCTTTACTTGCATTGTAGAAAACTCGAGAGGATTTAAGGGCTAGGGGTGCCATATGGCTACAACCACCATCTGGCTATCACATGATGGCTAAGAACAAAGCCGCTGTAACTAAAGATACTGTATAAACATTTTTATATGGAAAAAAAGAAAGGACCTGGACTCTTGATAGTATTTTGGGGAACCAAACCTAGCTGTGCTTTAAAAATGCACCTATCCTTGAGGTTTTCATTTTATATAAACCAATAACTTTTCACTTAGGGCCAATTTAGGCAGAATTCTTCTGTCATTTGAAGCCAAAGGAATTACTATTAATACATTAGCACAAAGCCACTTTTATGTCTGAGCATGTGGCCATCTGAAAAATTTAAAGAACAAAAAATGTTGGAAATTGAAAAAATCTTATAGATTAACTTGCTTTAATTATGCGATGAGAAAAACCACGTGTCAGGGAGGAGATGTCTATGCACGTGCCCACAGGGCTGCTTGCTGTGGAGGTGGAGACCATCTAGGTTGGACATCCAGTCCCCTTGGTTGTCTCTTCTCTGTCATGTTAGAACGTGCTGTCTTTCTACAAGGATGAGGCTCGTCAAGCTTGTTTCAGATTCCCTTTAACAGCTTCCCGTTTCACAATGCCAAGCCACTTTCTCCTGTTTCCTTCCCTTCCCTCTCTTTACTATCTGAGGTAGAGTTTTTTCTTTTTTTGAGACAAGGTCTTGCTATATAGTTCAGACTGGCCTGGAACTCACAGCAATCCTCCTGCTTCAGCCCCCCCCCCCCAAGTGCTAGAATTATAGGCATGTGTCATTATGCCTGGCTCCTAGTTGAGGTAAATTTATTTAATTTTTTAAACTTTGAAACATTTCAACCGCATATGAAAAACAGAAGTAAAAGCACAGATACTGTAATGGTTGATACACTGTGTTAACTTGAGAAACTTAGAAGCTTAGCTAAGTGACTCAGCAGGGGTCAGGGTCTTCACTTTGTAAAAATCCTGAGCCTGTGCAAGAGGAGGGCAGGCTATGGTGTGGGTGTAAAGGACCCGCCCTAGGGTGGACAGACTACATATAGTATAAGAGGGGGGAAGAGGCTTGCCCTCCTCTTTTGCTCTTGTTTCTACTGTCTTTGAACTGTTGCCCATGCCAGGCTGCTGCCCCGCCTCAGACCCAGCTGACTACAGGCTGAAACCTCCACAAACTGTGAGTTAAATAAATCTTTCCCTCTTTAACTTTGGGTGTAGGGTATTTGTCCCAGCAAAGAGAGAAAAGTAACTAAGACAGATACTATGTACCACAATTTCGATTTTAACTTATGTTAATATTTTGCCATTATTCTCAGATGTTTATTTTTTCAGAAAGATGTAACACTGTAGTTTCACCTGAAATTCCATGGCCTGTCCTTCTTGCCTTCCATCCTACCCAGTAGTAACCTCTATCTTAAATGTGGTGGGCTGGGGATATAGCTCAGCATCATAAGTACCTGCTTGGCAAGGGCAAGGTCCTGAGTTCGATTCCTGGTACCAAGAAAAAGTTAAAAAATTAAATGTGGTGATCTTTTTCTTTTTATAAGGAAAAAACAATAAAAATAATGATACAGAATTTTGAAACAAGAAAATAGAAAACTAATAGTGGTTATTATATTGCATATCTTCAAAGTAGTCGCTCAGATTACAAGACAGAGGCATACAAATTGATAAACTTTGTATTTCAAATATGTTAAGTACATACGTGAATATACTTTAGTGTTGGGTTTCATAATTTTACTTTAACAGTATTGCATACATTGTGTCACAGCTTGCTTTCCTCACTGTTACAGTTTGAGGCTTTTTTGTACTGATGAGGCAGATTTCTTTGTCTCTATTTGTGGGAAAATGTAATGGTTTTTTCCTGCCTCCTAAATGATAGTTTAGCTGGTTGATGAATTGTAGGTTGATGGATTTTCTTTCAAATTTTGGTTCATCAAAGCACCACTTGGCCCTACTATGTACACTGAGAAGTCAACTGTTGGTTTAAGTTTTTTCCTGGGTAAGGACCTTATTATTAATTGCTATCTCTTTTAAAATATTTCATGTGATTTGCGATTTTCATTATTTTACTCCCTCAAAAGCAGTTGTGTTTCTTGAATCTGTAGATTCATGTCATTCATCAGTGTTGAAAAGTACTTTAACAACATTTATGCAAATATTTCTCCCATATTATGTCTTTGTCCTTTGATTTTGAAAGTCCTACTAGGTAAGTATAGGACCTACACTTTCTAAGGTATTTAACATAATCTGTTCTTTTATATTGTCTCACTGCTTTATAGTATAATTTCCTTACACTATTTTCCAGCCTATCAGTTCTCTCTTCAGGGGTGTTTCCTCTGTGATATACTCTGATCACAAGGTTTTAAATTTCAGTTACTACTTTTTTCATAACTAGATTTTGAATTTGATACTCTTTCATAGTTACATAGAAGCTTAACCCTTTGGGTATACGATCTTAATCTTTCCTCAGTAGCCTGAGTCATTTTATGTCTTCAATAATTTTTCTCATATTCTTTTTCAGAGTCTTTTGTTCAAGTTCCGGAAGTCTAATTATCATTAAGTTTTGGCTGTATGGTGAACTGGTCTTTTTGGGATTTTCTTTTTATTCCAAAATCTTCTGGCTTGCATTTTATTATATTTCTCACTTTGCTCTACTGAGCACCCAAGGAGCACTGCTGTCAGAGAATCAATTTTTATAGTGCATTTTATGATATATTTTCACTTCCCACTTCCTTGTTCCCATCCTCCCTCTAGCAGTATAAGATCAGACTTCAAACCTTTAAGAAATATTCCAATTAAACTGTTATCCTGTTAATGACAGGTTCTTTTTTTTTTTTTTTTTTTTTTGAGGTACTGGGGATCGAACTCAGGACCCCGCGCTTGCTAGGAATGACAGGTTCTGTACCACACTCTGTGTGTATGTCCTTGGATAGGACCTATACTTTAATGCTGTCCCTAACATTCCATCTTACTAGCAAGAAATCTTTTATTTCATTTCACTCTTTGTAATTCCAAAAAATAGACTGAACTTTAGCTGTTACTTACATCTTTTAGAAGAGCTATACTTCCTTGCAAAATTGTTTGGAAGAGACATGTTTCAGTCCTCAGTGATGTCCTTTACTCGATAGGTGCTAGCTTTCTGCCTGAGGGAAGCTTCTAGACTATTCTTGATGTATTCTTTGCTACCCTCTCTTTTTCTAAGTACCAGCTGGAACTGGGTTGCGATTGTGATTTGTATATGGGTAGCCTGGGTCTGACAACTTGGGCTTTCCGATGAGTTCTTTGCTCATGAGGGTTGGCCCCATGATGTTCTTGGGACACATGCAATGTCAGGACCAGCTTGCCTGATGGAACTGTGCGTGGAGCAATGGGGATGCACCAGCTTGCTTTCATCCCCGGATCATCTGCTGTTATAGCTAATGTTATGGATGCTGCTTCACTACCATTCGATCAGGCTTCCCAGGTGGCTACTGAAGGAACAAGGAGGTCAGTCCTGAAATACAAGAGCACTGATATTCAAAGAATAAAGGAGCTAGCGTAAAAAATTTCTTCCTCCTCTATTCCCAGATAGATTACCAAAACAATAATTTCATGAGGCCTCTTTGAGGGCATTTTGAGAAACTGATAAATTGTGCTTCTTAATCTTTTAACTTTTAGGGAAAAATATGTTTAGTGGTGGGGATTGAATGCAGGGCCCTGTGCACGCCAAGCCTGAGCTCTGCCACTGAGCCACACCTCCAATCCAATGGCTTTTAATAATAAAACTTGTGCTGTAATTCCACAAATTTGTTTTCCTGCCTCTTCTGACACAATCTGGTTTCTCTGGAGTTGTGCTCTATGTATGCAACACATAGGAATTAGCTTCAAGCTCCATTTTCTAGGACACTGGGCCAGAGTATCTATGTGCTTTATTTTGAATCATGTTACAATTGGAGACAGCCACATGCCTTTGAGAAGAAAAAGCACATTCTTTCCATTGCCTTTTGACATGAATATCAGCCTTAAAAAGGCTCTCAAAGTTTCTGTTTTCTACCTTTTAGTCCTATTGCATCTTGGTGCCAGATGTAAGCAAAACGGAGATTACTATGGAAATGATTTGCAGTCCAAGTCCTAAGCAGTACTTAAGAGAGCCAAGTTCTAGATTCATGTTCTGGGCTGTATGCCCTTGAACTGCATAACCCATATGGTTTACACAATGAACTTTAACAATGGGCCATGCTGGGGCCCAGAAATCCCCCATGGTGCTGTTATTTCTGCTTTTTTGTTGAACAAATTATCTTTTCCAGCCTTACCTCTCTGCTGAATCTGCAGGATACTTCTAATAGTAATTTTCATTTTAAATTTAAGGCTCTCTCAAATTCCGCTGTGAAAATAATATTCTTAACATAGTGCTGTCTCACCAAGAAAATATTGCATGGAAATATTTTATCATAAAATCTTAGAAAATGAGAGCCAGAGGAATCACACAATATGCCTGGTATGTGTGAGAGAGCAAAGCTTTATTAAGGTTGAAAACATTTAGATGAGGATGCACACAGTGGTGAAAAGGTCTAGGAGATTTGAGACAGATAGGCATGGGGTTTATTCTAGCCAGCAATAATCTGAAGCCCTTGAGTAGTTTATTTAATGGTTATGATTCTCAAGTCAGTCTCTGATTACCCTACCTGTATAAGGAGAAATCCTAGGAAAGGCTGGAGAGAGAATTTGCTTCCTCCTACTACAGAAAGCAAAGAGAGTCAGAATTATTTCCTCTCTGGGGATCCTGGCAGCCAGAATGCAGGCAGATAATCTAATCTCGGCTATTGACTGGTCCCCACTCAGCACTTTAAATGTAGAGCAAATGATGCTATAAGGCAAATGACCATTTAGAATTCATCTGGGTGGTGACAGTATCATCTCCTTTTGGGGGTTAATGGTCATGGCCACTGGCTTTGTTAGGAGAAATGCCCAACTGCATACTTCCTGCAGCAGCTGCAGTTTTGGCCACCTACTTTCCATTGATCCCTTCATATGTTTATTAGAAGTGTTAACTGTACATAGTAATGGGGCTCTGTGAGATATTTCCTTACATGGATGCAGTGTGCACCGATCACACCCAGCCTCCCTTTTCCCAACCCTTTCCCCACAGTCTTCCCAATCTCTGTTAATCACTACTCTTGGGTCAACATTTCTGTTTTGCTTCCACATATGAGAAAATACATAGTACTTGTCTTTGTCTTACTTATTTCATTTCACATAGCATCCTCTAGGTGCATCCATTTTGCTGTGAACAACAGGATTCCATTCTTCATGGCTGAACAACACTCCACGATGTATATACGTTACATTTTCTTCATCCATTCTTCTGTTGATGGGCACCTAGGCTAATTCCATATCTTAGCGATTGTGAATAGTGCTGCTAGTGCTGCCATAAATGTGAGCATGCAGATATCGCTCAGGTGTGCTGCCTCGGTCTCCTCTGGGTATATACACAGAAGTCGGATCGCTGGATCATATAGTAGAATTTTGTTTTAGTTGCCCAAGTCTGAATTTCGTGATGTTCAAATGCTCTCTTTTCTGTTCAAATCACAGAGCCAGTTCCTATTGCTTACCACCAAAAACTTACTACCTGGGTCTAAATTTTCTCCCATGTTCATAAAATCCCACTGATTTCCATGTTGCTCTGGCCTTTGCAAAGCTTTCATAGACACATTTATCTTCAGCCTAATCCAGTAGTGGAAAGTCCTCATTACCATATCACACGGATGAGAACGGATAAACATCACAGATACAGATGTCATGCACAGGAGCATACAGCCAGTCTGTGTGGGGATGGGGCTTGTGTCCAGTTCAATTCTCTGTGCTTTTCTATGTCACCATGGTGGCATATCTGGGTTCAAATAGAGACCATGATCATGAAGGCACACTGAAATCTAGAGTGCTATAGGTTTGTTGCAACTGCTCAGGGTCACCCAGGGAAAGTGGGAGAAATCTCCAGGAATGCTAAACCAGCATCACTTCCATTATTCTACACTTTCTACTTCCAAATAAGTACATTTATTTACTTCAACTTACAGATTACATTTTAGAAGATATTTAGGAATAGATTTAGAATATCTTTCAGTTATAGTCAAGTAACTCAAGACAACTTTGTGTGGGGTTATTAAAAATCACACGGAAACTTTTCCATCCTCACCTCTAATCCCTAAAGGTTCACTCATGATTTTTTACTATAAGCCAAGTGTGGTGGTGCACACCTGTAATCCCAGCACTCTGGAGGCTAAGCTAGGAGAAATGCCATAAGTTTGAGGCCAGACTGGGCTACAAAGTGAGTTCAAGGACAGCTTGAACTGCATAACAAAACCTTGTCTCAATAAAAAGATTTTATATTATAACAGATTTAGCCATACTTCTTAAGTAAATTAGGGACAGCATTGGAAAACCCACCCTAATGGATTCAACAGCCAGCAAATTGTCTTAATATTACTCTTTTCTTAGTCCCTGTCTCTCAGGGTTCCTGGCCTAGTTAAACCTTGTGATGTAGCCCATCCCTTAGCATTACTGATAGAGAGAAGAAGAAAGCAAGTAAGCAAAGGAATGGAAAAGCAGACATCGTCCCAATTAGTACCAACTGCTGAGCAGAGAAAGACGCAATGTAAGCGAAGTGATCTCCACTGACCACAAAGACTCAAGTAAACAAGAGGAAATGAGCACATCCATTATAAACTAAAGTGGCAGGGATGAGAGAGAGGTGGCCCCTTCCCCATCAATCCTCTCAACAAGCAAAGGGCAGCCCCAACCGGGACATGTGCATGCAAGTGCCGGGAAGGCAGGAGCAGGACAACTGTAACCACCACAACAAACATGGTTACATAGCTCTTCACAGTTTACAAAGTGAGGTGCACAGAGCATTTATTTTCTTTTATAAATGAGGAAATAGGCTCCAAGATGTTAAGGGATTTGTCAAGCATCACATAGCCACTAAATAATGACATCAGAAATCAAGTTAGGTGATTTTGAAAAGGGAAGGACTGAAAAAGGACAAAGAGAGAAAATAGAAGGATAGTTCAGAAAGCAAGCTGGAGTGAAGCAGGGTATTAGGACACAGCCAGCTGGCTGGGCAAGGGGGCATGACCTGTCAATCATGGAGATCCAGGACACAGGAAAATTTCCCAAAGCTTTTCCCCGGGAGCCAGTCAGAAAGTACTGCCTTCAGGTCTTATTGTGAGCAATCAAGCAGGTTTTTGATAGGATGGCCTGGGTCTGACACCAGCTTGAGGAATGGAAGACACAAAAGAAGGCCACCATTAAGCTGACAGCCACTATGAACTCTCTCAGTAGCTTGCTCTTAACCCGCCTAAGGTACTTATTTTCCTACTTTCAGTTGGCCCATACTCGCTCTGCACAGCATGTTTCTTTTCCAACCTTTAATAAATGTAAGACCCCCCACTACCTTTTATACTTACTTTGTCTAGTTCTTTGTTCAGGATAAGAAGAACCTATAAAGAATCTCTAGCACCCTAGCCCAGTAAGAGGAGGGAATGTAGAGCAGAAACGGTTTTAATGACAACAAAAGGGAATCGATAGCATAGCACTGATAAACTATCTCCATGACCAAACCCCACTTTGTGTTTGGGAAGGTGGGGAACAGAATGCCTGCCCAGGAGAGAGTACAGACGAAGCACCATCATCAGCCATTCACCAAGACCATCACAATTCTGAAATGTTTTTACCATAATCATTTAGAAAACAAAGCAAAACAAAACACAGAGCACATGAAACCATTACTTTCACTTCACATCTTCTATGAGGTATTCCCCGCTGTGAAGTTCCAGGGTTCAGGAGAGGCAGGTGTGGCCTGCAGTGCTCCTGCACCCTGCTCACGTGAACATAAGAGCACGCTTCTTCTCCTCCTCACCACACTTCCCTTAAAACAAGTACGTGTGCTAATCCGGCTGCTTTCCCCTTTCAGTAGATGAAGCATATTCCTGGATCGCTTCTCTTATAATAAAGGAGACTGAATTTATTCAGATGGAAACACACATCCTGATCTGCTAAGCAATTTGCTTTACAAAGGCCTGAACTCCTGCTCAAATTCCAGAAGCTTTATTCCTACACTGACCAAAATACCAGCAATGACTTTACTTAGAGGATAATCTGACACAGCCTTCAATATGGGGTGTGTGTGTGTGTGTGTGTGTGTGTGTGTGTGTGAGAGAGAGAGAGAGAGAGAGAGAGAGAGAGAGACAAAGACAGAGAGACAGACACAGAGAGAGAGGGAGAGAGATGTGTTTTACAGCAGAGCTACATTTTAAGGGAAATAGAGACTCCTTAATCTACTGAATCTTAGCTACATATTAGTGGACGTGAAGAACACATTTCTAAGTAAACTTCCCTCTAGTCTACAAGAGGCCACGTTTCTCTCAGAGTCTCAGGTGTGATTGCTGACATCCTAGAGGAGTCCACATTCCCACTGAACTAAACAGACTGTGCCGCTGGTTATCAACTAGGACCAAAGGGGCAGCACTGTGGACAAGGACGTCTGTTGCACATGACCTTGAGTCAAAAATTTGAAACACAAATTACTGATAATAGATCCATTTACTTCTTCAATGTGTTTAAAGAATATACCATCTGTTTGTGGCAATTTGGGTAATAATTTTATTACCTATTTTATTCATTAATAATAACTTTAAACATTCTAGAAATATCCTAATCAAGCCAGAAGGACTATTATTTAATTTTAAAATCTGGTAATTTCTTCATCACCGTGCATGGTTTAACAGAAACGGGTTCCATCTTCTTTTATTCTTTTCTTCACATGTGGAAGTAACAGAAATGCTGCCGTTGTTGTTGTTATTAGTTTACTAATTACATCTGTTTTCAAAGGACAAATTTTCTGTCACTTTATTTTAAATCTTTTAGTTTGTTTATTCAGAATAAAGTATGAGCTTCAGAGTCAGACAGTTTATTTTTTATTTATTTATTTTGTTTTTTGGCACTTTATTTCTTTTTTTTTTATGTTGAGAGGATTAAGAGTCAGACAGTTTAGAGTTCAAATCTGAACTCTTTTGCTTCAATACCTGAGTAAATTTCAATATTTTTTAATTCCGTCAGAAGTACATGTTATGTTTGTAATGTGAGGGCACAGACACCTACCTTAAAGGGTTGGGAAAAAATAAAGTCAGGCATGAAAGGGACTTACACATGGAAAACACTCCAAAATTATTAGTTTCCTCCCCAAATAAATTTTATTACGTCTCTCCTGAATTTGGCAACAGAAATCTAAAGTCATATCCCAGTAAGGATACATCATATATTTGGACATAATCTATGTAAAAAATATAATGAATGTTCTTTGCTGTGTGAAAGCCAAAATATAAATTACATTTTCATTTATTTTTAGCTAAATAAACATAAGAAGTCATAAATCTTTAAAATCCAAGTAATTTTCATTCAAAATGGAAATAAATTAAGGACAGAAAGAAAATAACTTTAAAATGCACTAGACATTATTATACTCATAAGGGGAAGTAGATCCATACAGTTCCACTGATACTCACGAATTCGACCAACAATGACATGAAATCATCCAGTGATTAAATAGTTCAGTATATCTTATCATCAAGTAAATGCACCCCACAATGAAAGGTAAGCTGCTGCCCTGGAAATCTACCATATAGAGTATAATGAAGGCTCTGATGAAGTCTTGCAGTAAATACACACACACACGCACACACACACACACAGACACACACACACACACACACACACACACACACACACTTTAAATTTTGTTTTATTTTGTTTATTGAGACATAGTCTTATGTAGTTGAAGCTGGCCTCAGTTTCCTGAGTGCTGGGATTACAGGCGTGTGCCACCATGCCCAGCTCACATACTTTAAATATTAAAGAAATACTATATTTTATAAAGTTATTTTCCTGTGGGACCCGTTTTCTTCAAGGGAAACAATTAAATTAGAAGGCTAGAGTCCTCAGAAATGGGATTCATGCTTTTTTTGTAAGAGACATGAGACAGATGAAATCTCTGTCATTTCCTGTCTTTCTCTGCCAGAGGAGGATCTAAGGAACCAACTGTAAACCAGGAAGCAGACCCTCCCCAGATAGTGGATCTGCTGGCACCTGGACCTTGAATTTCTAGCTTTACAACTGTTTGAAAAATAAAGTTTGTTAAATGAATCAATTCATGGTATTTTGCTGGGGCAATTCAAACTCATTAAGACAAACATAAAACAGAGCTATTCTCTTAAGGAACACAGTTTGAGCAATGCTAGTCTGCTGGAAAATACTCAAGCCTGTAGCGCACACACACACACACACACACACACACACACACACACACAGTAAGAAAGTATAGCAAAACCCACAACAAATTCCTTTTAAATGTAGCTTAATATACACAAATGACAGAGCTAATGAACAATTTCATTAATAAACATTGTGTTTACACCTTTTAAAATTATCAAATCATCTGGCTTAAGTAATATATTCTACTTCATTAAATAACATCATGGTTGTTAGAGCCTGTAACTGCAAATTTATTTAATTGTTTTGGCTCTCACACAGGGATGAAGACTCTGTCAAGACTGTCAGCTGATACTTTCAAAGCACTAATTATTTTCTATGTTTATTCATAACTACTTTTGCACGTGGATTACAAGTCAATAGAATATGGCAAGTTTTAATGGTCAGGAGCATGGGCTTGAAATCTGATACAGAGGAAATGCAATCCTAGTTCTTCCAGTAATGACACATTACCTGTTTGTGCATTGGGTTCCTGAGATGTAAAATAGCAGGGTTTCCTACTTTATTAAGTTGTTTGAAGATTAAATGAGGTCATACAAAAATTCTCAGCACTGAGCAGGGGGTGTTCAGTGGTACAGCACATGCTTACTATGCTCAAAGCCTCAAGGTTCAACTCCAACAATGCTTAAGAAAAGAACTTAATACACTCCCAGGCATACAATGCTTAATAGAAGCTCTTATTTTATGAACTTTGGATCATGAGTTTATTGTTCTTTTTCTTTTGTGAATAATAACTTTCTTTACCCTCAGACTATATATAGCCATGGAAATGCCAGTGTGGTCTCCACATTTCTCCATCTAGACTGGTATTTACCTACATGCCATTTATAAACTATTTGGCTTTCAAGTAAAAATCCTCAGGGAGAATTATTGCTATAGGAGGGTTTCTGAAGATTTCCTTTCATACTTTATCACACAGTGTGCTTCTGAGGCAAGCTGAGAAAACTCGAGGGAAACAAAACAGCTGGTCTGTGCTCACAAGGACTTTGCTGGAGTTTGTGGTGACTGACATTTCAGTGACAGGGAGGGGTGGGAAAGAAAAGAGGCATATTTTTTGTATCACTCAAACTCCTTAATCCCTCCATGGGAATCCAGATGCCATTTTAGGGCTGCCTGGGTCAAAATGAGTACTTCTAGGGACATGCCGACGGGAGTGAGTCAGGGCTGAGGGTCTGATCTGCTGAGAATAAGCAAAAGATTCACGGACAAGTCTAAGTACTTTCTTAGCTAAGTCCAGAGTGAGAGTTAAGCACTGTGGTGGACATTCCAAAGTGTTCTGTCCCAGCACCTTCTGCAGCACTTTCTCTCCCAGCCTGTATTTATCTTAGGATCTGATAAAACTTAAAAGAAGAAAGAAGAGGAGGAAGAAGGGGAGGAGGAGAAAACAAAGGAGAGGGATATGGAAAAGGAGGAGGGAGAGGAAGAGGAGAGGTGGTAAGGGGAGAGGAAAAGGAGGAAAGGAAAAAGGAAAAAAGGGGGGGAAGGGAGGGAGGATGGTCAGAAAGGAGAGAAGGGGGAAGGAAAGGAGGGAGTGAAGAGGTGAGGAAAACACCCCACTCCAGTGTTCACTTTGGCTGATGAGTCTGCCATGGATCTATGGCCCCCACACACCAGCCCTTCCTCAGTGCACGTCCTTTGCACTGTGACTGTCAGTGACAACCATCAGGAGTTGGGGGTCCATCTTTTCACTTCCGGATGTGGTCTTGTAACTTGCTGCAGCCAATAGAATGAGGCAAAGCAACACTGTACTGCTCCTGCCCTGGTCTGGGAAGGCTGCTGGGGCTGTGAGGGCTTGCCTACAGTGTTAGGGGAGACACAAGCCCTGGGGGCCCCTCCAACAGAGGCTGACCCACCCCACTGTCCTAAGCCCATCAAAGTCAGAGCCAACCCCCACTGGCTCCCACATGGATGTTAATTCCATGAACAGTGATTGTGTTATGCCCAGTTTTGGGGGCGGTTTGTTGAGAATCAACATACAGAAGCAGGTGTCCGGTGTTATTTCCTTACCTCTGCAATGCTGGATCATGGTTTTGGAGGCGGAACAGTGCCATACCCAGTCTCCCAACAATAAAGCAACTGGAGAGATGAACAGACATTTTGTGTTGTGAACTAGACAAATCCCACATCTCTGAGGCTGGATTTTCTCTTACTTGTAGCTCAGTACCATCCTGACTAAAATGACAGCGCTATGGGAAGTAATGCTGGATTAAAGTGATGGGTGATGGCAGTTACACAGGGGCGCTGGATGGAGCTGGTGGGCTGAGGAGTGTGGGATCTGAGTAAATTCATTCTTTTACTCTTTTACTCAGTCATTTAAATATGTACCGACTGCTGATCTCCAGACCTCTCTGAGGGGCAAGTAAAGAGAATGGGGATCACACCCTATGGGATCACACCCTACAGGCTCTCAGGGTTGGGAGGGATGTGAGAGATAACCAATTTCAACTTTTCCCCAATAAGCTATTTATGGAATCTCTGACAGGACAGGGTTCTTGTTACAAGGCAGAATGGTACTGAGCTACTAATATTTTTAGTCAAACCACTTCCTCTGATTGTTAGAAAATTATTTTTAGTCAAATCATAACCTGCCTTCTGACGGCATTCATCCACGGGTGACAGCCTTACTGTCTAGTGCTTTCTGGATCATTCCTCGGAAGCATGCCTTAGAGAAGAGAGGCCACAGACAAGAGTCGGGAAAATGAGGCTGGAGTATGAGGAAAATTTATGCAAGTCTGAATCTCCCTCAAAATCATGCTTTATCTTCAAAACTAGGAGAAATTAAACAAACCTTGTTTGCTTTAATACAGATATCAAATTTATATTTGCTACCAAGAAATAACTTTGGTCCTTGAGGAGAAGACAGCACATTTATCTTGTGGCTTCTATACCTCCACTCCAAGAGAAATAATAAATGCTATTTTATACAATAATAAAAGCTGTTATTTATTTAACACCAACAATATGCCAACCATTGTGCAAGGTACTTAATTCTCATTTGCCATGCAACTTTACTGCAGCCTTATGTAGCATTATTTTCTCCATATTAAAGATCAAATATTAAAGTTCAGAGAGTTTAAATTATTTTCTCCCTAAGGCCTCAAAACTGATAATGTGGAAATGATATTTAAACTGAGTTATGATGATCTTCAAAGTTCATCTCTTACACAACAACTTGCCATTAATAAGCAATAGCCTCACACATGCAGAGGCAACCTTTGTCTTATCATCTCCAAATATCCTTGTGGGAAAAGGAAGCTAAAACTCGCATTCCCTTTCCCAAAGGGAAGCATAATTTGGTGGGCATTCAAAACTTAGAGAAAATGAAGGAAGTGGCAGTGTTTTGGTGTTTTTCTTTTTTGTTGTTGTTTTAATGTTGCTACATCCCAGAAAGTCTGGAGACTATTTGAACACATCTACTGGAATCTTGGAGGGACTGTTGAGCAGAACTCCAAATACATGAAAAAAATCTTAAGCAACCAGCCAGGGCCAAGAGACAAGGGGAAGAAATGGGCATTATCCCCCGAGATGAAAATGTTCTCCATGCCAGTCTTGGGGAGACCTTGGAATCTTCTTTAGCTAGAAGTGAATTTGCCAAACCAAGAAAGCCAGTATGGGGTTACAAAGCCAAGGTGAGAAAAATTTAAATACAAGAAAGCCAGAGATTTAGTAAAGAACACATAGGATAATGTGGACTAATTTTAGTTTCATTGTTTCTAGCTATAGCAAGAATATGGCAGACCTATGGTCCTTAGGTCTTGATCAGGCACCAGACCCAACGTGGATGACTGATGGAAATACAAATTTCTAGGCTGTACTCCTAGATTTTCTCAATCATTAGGTCTGAGAATCTGCATTTCTAATCTACTTATAGGAGACACGGATGCACAGGCTGAGGGGCCACATGTGACAAACAATGATCCCTGAACTATTCTTGGAGCCAGAGTGGAAGAAAGGATGCATGGCGCACCCTGGACCTAATGAATGGGTAGGGTACTGACAGGTGTCCACTGGCAAAGTTTCCACATCATCAGTCAGCAGTCACTTGAAGGCAGCTCATCAGAGTAACCCACTTTCATAGCAGAGGCTCAGGGCACAAGTTAGACTTTAGAGTCAGGCCTTATCGTAGTTTTAACTCTCAGGTGCTGGTTCTGCCACTTACTAGTGGTGCAAATTTGAGAAAGCACTGCGTCGCTCCACGCTTGCTCATTCTCATTCACACCCAGATCACAGTGCTGAGAGCATGGAATTATGAGAATGGAAGACAGTACAGGTGAAGGATCTCCTGGCCCCAAGTCGATGGGAAAACTGATCCATTCTCTTCCGACTGTTGCCGATTGTGGGTAAGCATACTGGAAAGGTTAGAACAGAGCCAATGTGTGTATTCCTCCTTGTTTAAGGCAGAGTCTACAGATGGTAGCTGCAGAATGTCAAGGTTGGGTAAGGAGACACATAACAAATTGGGGTAGTTATTTGACTCCTGCAAGACTGAGAGCCATCAGGCTCTGAACTCATGCCACTGGGAGGGCACACGGGGAGTAAACTCTTCTACCAACACAAATAATTCTGTAAACATTACAACTCCTTATCATTTTGTTTCCAGCTCCATATAAATTTCTCATCTCTGTGCCCCTGCACTCAGGGAAAGGAAAATGGCCAAAGACGCATATGAAAAGTAACCTGCTAGGTCATACCAATAACTGTCTACTGGTAGGTACCACCCAAACTGGCTGAGGGCTGTCAACCCTGATCCCGTGTGATGTTACCTGTACACAGTTGGGGAGAGGTTCCAACAACTCCTAACCTTCTCAACCAGCCACAGTATGCTGTGTATTTCAGACATCATGGGACAACAACCCCACGAGCCTGGAACTGTGGGTCCTCCTGAGTTTGATGACTTTCTATTTTATTCTTAATCTTTCATGTGCACCCATGTCCAATTTTTCTCTGGAGAGGGTAATTATAATCAGAATTCTCTATAGGACAGTATTGGAAAGGCAAGTTAGTTACTGCCTGACCTAATTAGCTATGTAACTTTTAGAATTTATATTGGCTTTTTCAAAGAGAAAAAACTAAGTTATTTTAGATACCACAGTTCTAAGGACACAATGGTACATGGGTCTAATGAGTAATTTTATCAAATTAATTATTTCTGAAAGGATAAGTTTCTATGCTCAGAAAAAAAATCACTCCAGCTTTTTTATGTTTTGATCTTTGCAACCAATTTTAAAGATCACACTGTGCCAGTTCCATTTGCTCTGTGAGTCCTGCAATAGTCCCAGTCAAAAGCAGTAACATTTGAATTTGACCACAGCCCCACTCTTTACAGTCTCGCAGTGTGTCCTGTCACCCTGGGTGATCAGAGCCAGCTGGATGAATGAGCTTTCAGAATTTTCACAGTTTTAATATCATCACTTCAATTAGGCAGCTGTGAGCAAGGAGGAGCGCTGAGCTCTTCCAAAACAGAAACACCTGAACTAAACATCCACTTCCTGCCACACACTACCTGCCTAGATCAATGAGCAGACGAAGGTTTGTGAACCATGGAGGTATTTTTCTGGGGTCAGTAATGAACCGAAACCTTCAGTTTCCCAGCAGTTTATGTCTAGTTCTGTACCATTTGGCAAAATCTTCATGCTTGGTATAGAGCTATGTTTCTAGGTAATATCAGCTGATATAGTCTTCAAAGATGTGCTGTTATTTTGGTGTATTCTTTGTATCCATATTCTTCATTGCCTTGATGTCAACCAACCTATAATTTAGGTTATAAAGCATGCTTTGATTAAATGTCTTAATTTTATATGGCAGTGGATCTCAAATTTTAGCATTCATCAGAATCACCTGGAGGCTGAATTAAAACACACATGCTGACCCCCAACCCCAGAGTCTCTGATTCAGTAAGGCTGGATTTGCATTTCTAACAAGGTTTTCTGTGTACCTGATGCTGCTGGTGTGGTGGCCACTAACGAGAACTACTGTCTTAGAGACGCTGACACTACATTTATTTTTTATAAATAAGTTCTAGTGGTTTCCCAGGTAGTAATAAGGAGGAGGGCATACAAACTATTGTGAGTCCTTACCCTATTAATTTTTATTTCAAAGAAGAGTTTGCCATACAGAATTTTGCTAAAAGTCCCAGCTATTCCACCTGGTCTCAAAGATGGGAAGGAGGCAGTGTATATACCTGGTCCCAGTACATCAGGTCATATCTGATTGCAGATATCATGGAGACCATATATTGGAAGAAATGGCCATACAAAAATATGATTCCCACTCTTTGTGTTTCAACTACAAGCACACTTTATACAAAAGGTAGTACAAATGTCACATTACACAAAAGACAAGAGCTGCAGAGATGAGGACAGTCTGTTTCATAATCAGGTTCCTGGATGTGAGATAGGGACCTCCTCTCTAGTTTTCTTCATAAAGCCAAGGATGACACCACACACCAGAGAGCACAGGAGAGGGGAGTCTTACTTACTTCATGGTGGACCCAGGAAAGAGCTATCTATTAATGACAAAGGGAAACTCATTGACAGGAAGACTTTACCCTCAGCAGTCATGGACCAAATTCCTCATTCCAGCACTCCAGTCCTATCTCTAACAGAAAATAAAACTGTACGAAAGCAATAGTATTGTTTTTACTCCGAATAAGCCTATTTGTTTTTATGGGAATTTGTCTACTGAAGGTTTTAAAATGTGTATTTCCTACAAGATGTGTGTGTGTGTGTGTGAGAGAGAGAGAGAGAGAGAAGGAGGAAGGAAGGAAAGGAGACAGGGAGGGAAGTGGATATCCTTAAATTTGAGCACTGCTGCTCAGAGAGGACAGAGAATGCTAGTCATTCATTCTATATACCAGGATCAGATTAGATCTGTTATTCACGAACACATGAAATATAGGGAATGCAAACAGAGTTATACTGATAAGCTAGACTGATGTTTCTTGGAAGGAACCCACTCTCTAGTGCAGTGCAGCAGTGGGGTGAAGAGTTTAGAACTGGGACTCCTATTTTACCTAGATCCACTAGAGACTCCACTGACTAACTGCAATCATTGCCAGGTTACCTAAATCCCTGTGCCTTGGTTTCTGTACCTACATAATTTACACACTAATAATTCTTATCTCCTAGGGTTGCTATATTGAGTAAATGAGTTAATATATGGAAAGTGCTTATAAGAATGCCAACGCATAGAAAATGTTATGTAAGTGCCAGCCATTATTATTTATGTCCAAATACGTGCTGTCCTCTTTCTTTTGTTCTATGCAAATTCCTCATGCTAATGCTATTTAGATTGGCTAACATCCAAAATTGAGACTTCTGCCATAATTATCTACATATGGCAGCAGGATCGTTCCAGAACTACCCTAATGACTTTGATTAGAACCAATCACCTGTGCCTATTTACACAGCAGGATGATTGGCAGCGTTGTGGAAGGACCGGGTATTCCAATTATATTCTCATTGGGTATGAGCTAGTTTGAGCAAATATGCCAGTCAGAATTATGCGAAAACAGATAATTTTCTGTACCTTTTATACAACCTAAAAGAGAAACCAGAGCAAAAAAAAAGAGTAGAAAAAGAAGAGCAGCTCTTTATGGATTAACTAAAATGTTGTCCAAGCTTCTGCTACATTTGGAGCGATGTGCTCAGAACGTGGCATTGTGATGCACATTGAGAAGTGGGCAAGGCACTCCAACTCGTAAGGAAGTCACAGTATAGCGGGGAAAACGGAAGAGAAAATCAATGACCAGTGAACACAGCACTAAGGATTACAGTAGACATTCCCATACAACACAACAGAAGTTGCCTAAAATTATGCTGTCTAACGTTTCAAAGACAAGAAAGAACTGAAGGAAAAGTAGGAGCCAGCTCTAAGGCACCTGAGGACATCCGAGCAATGTTGTGTAGGCAAGGCCTGCAGTATGGATGATACTGAAGGCAGGGAATGCAGGTATTAGTTCCATAAAGTCCTTAAACATCAGGGAGTATAAAATGATAGGAAAGCTGGAATTAGATGAGAGGTCACTCTCAAACTCAGAGAATGTCTATGTATTCCTGACTCTGTGGTGGTGGTGTGTGGTCATGTATTTTTCCTCCAAGAGAGGGAGAAACCAAGAAAGCATTAAACAACAACTGAGAATTAATTTTCTGTGCAAAGGGAATACACTGGATGTACAGACTTTGCTGCCATTGCTTTTGTTGTCGATAGGAAGGGATAAATGTCAACAAAATCTTCTGTGATGATAATATATGTTGTCTAGATGTCTGAAAAAAACATATACAGTGCCTAACTATCTTAAAAATCAATTTGGGAGTGTGAGGAGCAGGAATATGATTGGGTTGGGAGGTGAGCAGTTAAATCACAGATCTACTCTTGTGGGGAAAAAGTTCAGTCCAGTGGTTCTCAACAAGCGTTGAACAATATTTTCACCTATGATGAAATTACTTCTATTTGAATTCCAGACCCAGAAACTAGGATTTATAGCAGCCCTGGTAAAAAGATTTTTAAAGGCTTCCTCCATGATTCTAACATAGAGCAAGGGTTGAGAACCCTAAATATAAATCTTTGCTACCTAAAGTTTGCTTGTAGACCAGCAGCAAATCCAGGGGTTTGTAAGAAATGCCACACTTCAGGTCCACTCCAGACCTACTGGATCTGAATCTTAATTTTGACAACATCTTCAACAAATCCAGACATAAATGGCAGTTTGAGAAGTGCTGATTACAGCTGTATATCGAAATCAACCTTGCAAGCTTATCAAAGTTACAGATTCCTAATTCTGTTGATTATGACCCAGAAGGTATTGGATGGGGACTTTCAGATGCATATTTTTAAAGTTTTGGGGAGTCTGATATGCAACTATAGTTGCAAACCATTGTCGTACTCTGCAGTAAATTTGAAGAGCAGTCCTGATGGAAGGATTTGGGTAAGAGTGCTCTTGGGCAAAAGGTAGAGGGTGGGGAGAGGCGCATGGTTGTTCTCATGGGAGCTCCACCCAGGAGTTTTGGTGGAAAGCCACACAGTCCCTGGTAGTAGGAGCCGGAACAGATGGAGGTCATAGGTAAACCTAAGGGTACAATGTTGTGGTTTGAATGTGTCCCCCAGATTTCATGAGTGGAAAGTGATATGTTGATAACATTTGAAAGGTAGAACTTTTGGCAGATGACAGGGTCATGAAGGCTATCAGAGGATTAATGGGGTTTCATAGGAGTGTCTTTCATAGAAAAGTGATGTCTCTCTACGTTTTTGCTCTATCGTGCCATGTAAAACCCTCCAGCATATTATGACCCAGCCAGAAGGCCCTCATCATATAACAAGCAAATTCTAGTACTGCTCTTGAACTTCCCTGGCTTCAGAATCATAAACCAAAATAAATCTCTTTCCTTTATAAATTATCTGGTCTCAGGTATTTTGTTAATGTGATAGAAAAGGAAAAGGTCTATCCATGATATAAGTTCTTATTTGTGATATAAAATAACTCACAATTTCCACACAGTCTTTGAGAAAGTAACACTAATGGTGTGTGTGTGTGTGTGTGTGTGTGTGTGTGTGTGTGTGTGTGTGTTGCAACAGGGCATTATTGTGTACGCTTGGGCATCTTTCCATTCTTATCAGAGTCTCACCAATCCAACAGACTCTATGATTCATTTCTTACACTGGCCTGTAGCCTGTAGTCACTAGAGAATTCCAGGCCCTTCTAAACAGTGTGAAGGCAAATTAGAGGAGGACAGTCAAACATACACAGCCATGCTTGATAGTCCCAGGCCATAGGCATCTTCTTTCTTCCTTCCTTGATTAAGAGGGAGCTGGGAGCAATTTCTTGCCCATGGTACCAGGGCATGGGGATGCACAGGCACAAATCCTCTGAACTATTTCCACTCCCATCCAGAAGTCAGAGACCCTGAGGAGGACTCTACTCCATGTTCTCATTCTCTGCCTAGAGAGATTCTCATCAGTAGACACTCTTGGTGCTTCACACAAAGTCCAATGAATACAGTGAAATGAATGAGTGAATGAATGAGTAAAATTATGTTAGTACTCTTGCAATTAATGATCTCATTCAAAAGGCAAAGATACGAGTCCCAGAATTCCCTGTTTTAGGAGCAGTACCTGAGTCCGGCTTTGATCTCCTTAGAAGATGCTTGATACAGTCATTTCTTTTTTGACAGAAAACCATTTATTATACGAAAGTGTATAATTTCCTACCTAGCTTTTGAGCAGCCCTCATGTGAAGGAGAAAAAAAAATCAAGTGTGAGAGCCTCACGTGAGAGCCTTACGAGGTGCATGGCCTCACAGCCACAGGGCACCTCCTCTGCCTTCAAGCTTTGTGTCTTCAAGCAACAGTGTTCCTGAGTGGGCTCAGGGGGACCTGACTGGGACTGCTTGACAGGAGGCCCCTGGGACTACCATCCAGCCTTCCTTTCCCTCTGCTTCCAATTACCAAGGGAGTGAGTGGATCCAGAACATATTTAGAAAATGCATTCATTGTTGCTTTAAAAAAAATCTCCTCTGTAATTAGGTACTACGGGGGTAGTCAACCAAGAAAAGCCACAACCAGTGCTGTCAAGTTCCACAAAACAAGAGAGAAACCAATTAATCAAAACAAAGAAGAGGCTGGCTGTGCCTCAGCACCTGTCTTAGCCATTCCACGCCCACTCCCACCCTGACCACAGCTTTGCAAATCAGGCGAGCTCCACTTGCTGGGGTATTTCCAGGCCCTCTGTGGATATAGAGTCAATGAGTCTTTGAACTCTCGCCCACAAAACCATCTCATCAATAACAGAGCCCGCAGTTTTGTTGTGCTATTAAAACTTCCAGAATGAGCCCCTGAACCTGAGAACTGCAAAAGAATGAAATAAATCAATAAAACAAATAGGTCCCCAGCACTTTTTACAGTGTAGTGGCTCTTAAGTAGTATTTGCAGCAGTGTGAGGAGATGATCAGATTCCATCCTGTTCCCTGATGGCTCCTGCACTTCCTCGTAGCAAATCTTAGTCTTGGGAGCAATTATTCCTTAATAAATTGAGTGATTCCAGTGATCTATATTCACTGGAGAGGGTTTAACTAAAGTAATGTGAAGTTAGAAGTAAGGTGCTTTATGAAGCCTTTGAGGCATCTCTCATTGTAACAGAATAACCACCACAAGAGTGATCTTCAAAGGTTTTAATTTCTGGGATCCCAAACTACATAGGGATGAGTTTTCTTTAAACTTTCTTCTCTTACCCAGGAGGGAGATGCTTCAGGGTAGCCATGTCAAAAGACGAGAGGCCATGAGCTTCAGAAGTTTCCAGGAAAAACACCACAGTCCTTTCTAAGGTCTGCAACGACCAGCACTCCAGCTCTCTGTCCAACCTCGATCTGAATTGAATTTCAGGGAGTACCTGCCTGTACCTTCTGCATCTTCTAGTCAACGCTACTGCTTCCTTCCTTGTTGAGAACTGCCCCGTTGTCTCACAGAGCCCAGAATTTCCACCCAGAAGTGACCTGCCCCAGAATGTTCACTAATTGATCTCTCCTTTGTACAGATAAATACATATTTCTTTGTGCTCTTGAAGTAGAGCTGGTCAATATGACTTGAGTATGTTCATGAGATAAGAATGGACACTGAGGAGATACTGTCTACAGTCTCCTTCCCCAGCCTCATTAGCTGAGAAGGCCAGCATGTTAAACAGGCCACCTGACTTAGTGCTTAAAATACCTCTTAGGAAGCAGTGAAAGAGACATTGCCCCAGAAGCAAAGTAAACAAGTGTTCTGGGAGCTGCACCTCAAAAAGAACTATGTAGGTTCACTGGCATATGAAACAGCCTGGAATCAGGTAAAGTAGCTCACTATTGAGCATTAAATTGTCAAAGGAACAGGAAATCTGCTACTCTTAAGGACCTCAAACAATCGCTGCTACTCTGACTGGAAGTTGGTGGAAGTTGGTGAGCTGATAAATCTGCAGAGGGAAGATAAGCCCCCCAACTCCTGTTTGCTAGATGACCAAGGGAGAGAGTGGAAAGTGGGAAACCTCACAGAGAGCAGAGTAGGACTTTCAGCAAACAGTGAACAAGGAAGCCTCTGCAGAAAGCAGAACTGCAGCCTAATCAAGAAAACGTTCCTTGCTCACTCAATCACATGCACCCTACACTATTTGCTCAAAGAGATTTTAAATTTGCCAAAGTCCAGTACTGGGTGATGGCCACTTCAACCTGGAAGTGTATTGTGGTTTCCCTGTGCCTACTCTATTACACGTGAGTGGAGGGAAACATGTCCTCCTTTGGTGTGGAGATTTATAGCTTACAGATTTGCAGAAGTATTAGGAAGGGCACCTTGCGAACCTGATGTAGAGATTACTGTGTATCGCTCAGTGATAATGGGCCCTAAACTCAAAGCTATCCCTAGTGAGCATTTGAGATTTCTTTCCTTGGAGAAAGAGTAAGTATATTCTGTGTGCAGGAAAGAGAGTAAGCTGAATACATAACTTTAATATTACTAGAGTTTATGATTGTACCCTATTCTCCTTTTCTTCTGGAGGATTGGAGAAGTCATTCTTCTTTGGACACTGTATTTCCTCATCTTCGTTGTGTTCAATCTGGTACAAAATTTGCTTTAGCCGCTGATGTGTGTAAATGTGAGCGAGCATGACATCTAACGTCAGGAGGGAGGCCTTCAGAAACCCATGGCCACTTCTCTTCTTCCTCTGCTGTGTTCTAGTGTGGCTACAGGATGGTGGAATTTCTTCACTGTTGGTCTTCATTTCTGCAGCACCAAATGGAGAACATTCACTTTAGAAAACTTTCTAAGCCAAACATGTTGGCACATGCCTATAATTCCAGCATGGGAACCTGAGGCAAGAGGATCACAAGTTCAAGTCCAGCCTGTGCAATTAATTTGTGACACAGTCACAGGGTAGAAATACCCTGCCTCAAAAAGAAAAAAAAAGCTGGTGATGGACTCTCCAAACCCACAGGAAAATTTGTGTGGAAAAAAAAATAAACTTTCCCTGGTGTTAGGCACCAAATTATTTATTGTGACCCCAGCACAGCATATTATTTTAGTGACTTTGTTGACCATGGAACTCTGTTACATACAATTGGGTTTAAGATGACTTATTTTGGACTCTCCCCTAAAAGTTATGAAAACTCTTTACATACTTAAGTGTTTAAGTGCCAAAGAGATGGGAAAGTATCGGGTTTTGTAACAACAGTTAGGTACAAAGGTCCCCGGGTAAGACTTAGTCTCTTTGCTTGAAACAATTGCCTTAAATCTAACCAAAGAGCTAAAAGTTGCACTGGAAAGAATTGATATATATGCAAATAATTAGGTATGATTGTAGGCAACAAATACTTTAAAAACTGGTATGCCAGAAAGAGTCAGTGTTCTGAGACTCAAATGTAAAAGAAAAGCAGGACTTACATACAGTATTAAAGTACAAGTAGCATTTAAAGTGAAAATGTGGGAAATCAAGTATTTTGGGCTTTATACTGGTAGTTACAGAAAAAAAATGTCCATTCAGTGCAAGGTAAGACATGCAAGCATGGCTATCCATAAAAGTTTACACTGAGTGGTAAAGTAATCAGAATGATTAGGAAAGTGGGGAGTTACATGCCTAGGTAATCAAAGAAATGTTAAGAACTGGGGGCTACTCTAGGGTTTTGAGCAAAAGTATGATTTGATTTGCTGAAAATTACATTCAAGGGAGACTGATTTGGCAATGGGCTGTGGGAAGAAGAAGAACAACAGTATGGGTAAAGGTACAGCTGTTAAATTGGAAATGAGATGACAAAAGTTTGTGTTGAGAAAATGGATAGATGTGAAAGAATCCCAGGGAATCAATAGCAGAGGGTAAGGAGTAAGGAATCTGTGGCAAAAGAAGCAAACGTTCTGTTCATGCTTTCAGCCTGGGAAGCTAGAGAAGAATGATATTAATAAATTCACATCAAAAGAAAGCTGGGTTGGGAGAGATGATGCAGATTTAGCAAAAAAAGATGTGGAGTTCAACGTGACGGTAAAGAACGCAGGGAGGTCTCTGCCTTCCCCACTCTCGACGCTACTCTTACACTAAAGGGCTTTATTAGTGGGGTTCAGCAAAAAAGTCAGAGCTCAGGGGACGGACTTTGGATATCTGTCTTAATGATGAGATGGTGGCGTCCTAGTAAAACTAACACACTTTAAAGATAAAAACCAAAAATCTCTCAGGGCTTTTAAGCAAAAAAGATCAAATAACTTACAAGATCAGAAGAATTAAAGTGTCATCAGACTTTTAAAAAGTCATGCAAAGTGAGACTACAATAGAGCAGCGTTTAAAACAGAACCTCAAGAAAAGAAAGTTTGAACCTACGATTTTATAACCAGGCAGACTTTTTTTCGAATGGCAAGTATACACAGCAAAATTCAAGATAGGACTTAAGGAGCTATGAATTAACATGCCCTTCTTGAGCAATCTATTGGAAAATGAACTTCAACCAACCAAGAGATCACTGGGCAAAATTCAGAGGAAAAATAAAAGGAGTAAGCCATAAATGTATATATGCAAAGACATATCTCCAAAGAAAATCCATTACTATTTTCTATCATGTTTATGAATCTAAAGGAAAATGATACAATTATTCTCCTAGATGCTGAAAAAGTTTGTAACAGAGTTCAATACCTATTTCTGATTAAGAATAATAAAAACTTTTAAAAAGTGAGAATAAGGAATACTTTCTTGATATGAATCAATGTATACCTACATATTTATGTATCTTATGCCTATCTATCTAGCTGGCTATGTATTATATCTATCTACCTACCTTGGTCCTAAAGACAGTCTCTGGACATTGTTACTAACATCAGAAATAAAGGAAGTACGTCCTTTATCTCTACAGCTCAATGCTATACTAGTGACACTGAGCCAAGATAATCAGACAAAAGAAATCAATTAGAAATATGGAAATAAAACTGCTCCTATCTGCATATAACACAACAGTGTACTGGGAATGGCAATGATAAACATAACTCCAACAATGAAAGAAATAACTGAAGTAGCAGGACATACAACTGATACACAGAAACTGATAGCACTTATATACATGAGCAACCAGTTAAAGGACATAATGATGGGAAAACCCCATCCATACAAAGACAGTCAAACACTTAGAAATAAACCTAATGATATATCAGCCCACCTAGGAAAAACACTGTTGTCTTTACTGTAGTGGTACATTATTCCATAATTTGAATGTAAATCAAAGATTAGGTACTGGTATTTTATTGATGTTAACATTCTGATTTAGATAATCACCCTGTAGTTATAAAAGGAATATCCTTTGATTGAAGGAGATATGCATTTCAGGTTTTGGGCATTTAGGAACATCACTCTACCACTGAGCCACATCCCTAGCCCTACATAAATTTAGAAAAATACATATATACATAACCTATAGGTAAAGAGAAAATGATAAATCAGATGTAGTAAGATGGCAAAATTTGAAGGGAATGCAGGGATCATTTGCACTGCTTTCACAAGTTTCATGTTTCTGAAATTATTTCCAAATAAAAATCTTTAAAAATAAAAAAGCCAGTATAAAGAAAGTACTGGCTCTATAGGTGGTGGTATGACAGAATGGATCACTGAGCAGTCATGGCGGGATACCGAGCTAGATCTAGATGTGCAGATATAGGCTCTGCCCTTATAAGCAGATTTATGCCACTGCTTTGGCAGTGGGGCCTTCATGAGGGATGACTGCTGCCCCCAAGTGTGTGCATGCTCCCTCGTCATGTGTATGGTGCCCTCTGCGTCAGGACACAGCATGTTGTCCTCACCAGTACCACCTCTGTCTCTTGCCAGCTTCCAGAACCATGAACTAAATACATTTCTATTGTTTATAAGTCACCTATTTGATGGAAGTCTGTTATTACAGTGAAAAAGGGACGAGGACCAAGAAGATGTGAGAAAGGAAAATTCAAGCTGACCTGAACAAGGGTGCACTGGTCCAATAGTGATTAATGGGGAAGACTATTCTAAAAGAAATAAAAGCCTTGCAAAGGCCCTAAAGATATTAAAAGATAAAGGAAGTCAGTACTGCCTGGAGTAGTCAGCAAGAAAGAGACTGGCACAGTTAGCAGGGGGCGGGGGGTACCGGTCCTTGAGTGTTTTGGCTGTGGGTGAGGTTGCCAAGTGAGTAACAGAAGAATGAAGAAAGAGTGCTCACACTGCCTGCTGAGAATTTTAAACTCAGCCAGTAATTTTATGATGGGCAAGCTAGTCCGACAGTTCTTAAACCTTAATATTTAAGATTCTGGATCCCAAAGGGAGCCTCTGAAGTTTTGCAAAATAGGGAGTTGGAGCAGATCTGAGATTAGGCACCACAGATAAACTGGATTAAGCCAGGTTAAGTCATAGCAAGGTGAGTGGATTATTCTGATTTTTCAATAGAGGACAGGAGGTGGGAGGTAAGCATTGACTCTCAATGTGGGCGGCCTTTGCAGTTGTCTGGATGGAAAGCAGTGAGGCAGACTGGCTATGAAAGGGGCAGTGAGGTATTATGTTTAAGGAAGGGGAATGGAATGGCAACAGCCTCGGATGCAGGAGGTGAGGGAACAAAGACGTCAGGAGTAGTACATAGTCTGTAAGGTGCTGCTGGAACAACTGAGTGGCTGCTGAGTTAGCACCACTCAGGGGAGAGGCTGGGGTTAGAGAGCCAGCCACAGTTAGGACCTTCTGCTTCCCCAGGAGGCATATGGGGGCATGCAACCACAAACCAGGCTCTACATTGATAAACGTAGGGTTATCTTAAAGGAGGCTTCCTGAAGTCTGAAAATGCCTCAAAGGTCAAGAAAATACTAGTATGACATAATTTGGGCAGAATAGTCTGAAGGCAAATACCTAGAACCCTCCCGGTACTCTCCTCTCTCACGAAGGAGGGGCAGCGGGGGCTCCTTACTCTGCTCGTGCCATTCATCATGACTACTTGCCAAAGACCACTCCTGCCTCGGCGCTAGTCACACAGGGCCTTCTCTGTGGATTCTGGCATAGAGGTCATGGCCCCACTGCTGTCCAGCTGTCCACATTTTTGGCTTCCCCTTTTCTCATGCTGGGATCCCATGTCTTCATCTGCACCAACACAGGCTTCTGTTGAATCTTCCCCATTCCGGTCTGGACACAGCTAGTGTCTGCACCATGCCCTGCACATTAAAGGTGAATGGATTCAGGCCTCCACGTTCAATTGCTCTTAGTAAAATCCCAGAAAATCATTACATCTCCTCCCAGAATTACTCACCAGGGGCAAAAGCAAAAATGATTCACTGGGAAAACAGACAGAGAACAAGAATCTGACATTCGTCCTATTCAAGGAATAAATACTTTATAAGCTCTGGCCCCTCTGAAGCCAGGCTGCACATCTGTGAATTGCTGCTAGGAAGCTATCAACTATGAGATATGAACAATGTTCTGCTAACCTTGGAAAAAAATATTACCTCTCTCCAGCACTGTCCTCATATCAAAAGGTCTTCCCACTGATACTCTGGAGTAAAGGCAAACAGGCCACTCTTAGAATGCATAGGGTGCTCAAATCCAAGAGCTGCCTCTAAGGGAAAAACACCTTGATTTATTGCATGTTGTGCTTCTTTGCTGTGGAGGTGTCTTAACGTGAGCCTTCCCCAGAATATCATGTAACAAAGGGTCTTTTTAATCCTCAGGGCTCTGGTTTGGAGGACGAAACTGGGCCCTGACAATGAAGCTATCCACAACAAAGGCCACCGCTGAGTCTCCATGGGGCACTGTATGCAGGAGCTCACTCAACTCACTTCCGCTCTGCAATCTGAGTCACCCCACAACTCATGCAAGGGGGCCACACTTGGTGAGAAAATTGGAGGCCAAGGGACTTGATCCTCACTTTTCTACAGCTATCTCTGGAGTAAGACACATGCAGAGGTCTGATTTTTATGTGTTTATTTTGCTTCTTAGTTTTGTTCTCAAAAAAAAAAAAAAAAGAAAAAAGAAGGTATGAATAAAAACCACACACATGAATGGGGTTCTGTGCGATGTCTTGACATGTGTTTACTTTGTATAATACTCAAATTAGTGTATCATTGGCTTTTTTTTTTTTTTGCGGTACTGGGGATTGAACTCAGGACCTTGTGCTTGCCAGGCAGGCACTTATTCCACTGAGCTATATCCCCAACCTCAAATTAGTGTAAACCTATTTCCTAAAATGTTTGTCATTTCTCGTTAGTGAAATCTCCTCCGGCTAGCTCTCTGAAGCATGCACCATGTGATCGTTATCTACAATCACCCCGCCATGCAGTCACACACCAGAGCCTCTTCCATCTAGCTGCGCCATAACACCCAGTAATCAGCCTCTCCCCACCAGTGACTCCTCCCTCCTTTCCCCTGACTATGGCAGAATTTCTATCTCAACCTGTATTTCATTGTTTGGAAGATTAGGGACTCTGCCTCCAACTCACCTTCCAAAATCCATTTCCTATGGCCTTTCTACAGGTGTTCTGTGCTCTGGTCACTTTTCTGTTATTCCCTCCTATCATGCTAGTGTTTCCATAGCTTTGCCTTTGTTCAGAAGGCTCCCGCAGCTGAAATGTCTTGTCTTCCCCCACTGTTGGATTGTCCTATTCTTGTGCTGCAAAGTGTATTTCAATTCCTGTCTCTTGGGGGAGTCCATTTAAACTGCTCTATTCAATAGTCAAGATTCCTTAAACTCCCCTTGCTCATCTTAGGATCTATTTCATGGCACTTCCCATTTACTTGACAGGATTTATCTTCGTGGGCAGATGCTGTCTTTCTCATCTTTACTCAACTAATATTTGGATTTCACTGAAAGGGACAAATGCCCATGACTGTCCTGACACTTTTGGCTCCCCATGGAGGACAGGGCACTGGAGTCCTGAGAGGTCTTTTTATATTATCCCTTCCAGTTCAGGGATTCCTTCTCAAATTATTTCCTCCTCAGTTATGAGACAACTTGGCTTCAATGTCCAAGGTATAGCAAATTAATGTCAGAAGTGGAAATGGCCTTGAAGACCATTGGGGGGGGGTCTTAGCAAAAAAATTATACCAGGGCTTCTCAAATTTTAATGTGTGTATGAATTACCCAGAGCTCTTTTGAAATCCTGATTTTGAGTCAGCCCATCAGGCTCCATGGTGGAGCCTGAAAGCCTACATTTCCAGCTGCTCCTGAACAGTGCCCGCTCTGCTGGCCCTTGGGTTAGTCTACAGCATCCTGAAGCAGAGCAGTGTAAACAGTTGCCTGGCTCAAATGCTTAGTGACCTGCTGTATGAGTTTCTCCTACAGCCTCCACAGCAGCCTTAAGAGGCAGCGGTGCCATGACCTTATCTATAGTTAATGTCATAGAGGTCAAGGTCACACAGCAAATAGAGACAGGAGCTGAGCATGTCTGATCCCAAGGAGTTTCTTCTTTGTGCTATTTTTTTTTTTTTTTATGATCATCTATTGAGGGAAGTTTGTTTGGAAGTTTGTTTACTATTTGGAGAGGAATAAGACAGAGGCTGAGACCTAGGGAGGAAGGACTGGGATTTCTTTATTCTACCTTGTTAATCTGCATAAAAGCAATGTTGTGTAATAACAGGGTTATGTCCCCCAGCATGGTGTCCTGAGAACACTGATCTCATGCCCTACTTCTAGACCGCCCAGAGACCCTGGTAGCTACTGATGGAAAGATCATCTGTTTCTGGCCAAAGGCAAGGGCTGGCTCCTGGAAAGGGGAGATTCTCAATTTGAATGACCAGTCAGTGCCAAGATCAGTGCCAGGGAAAGAGATTGTACTGGCCACCAACCTGCTCCTAGGGCAACTTCAGCCCAGAGTCATGACAAGAGAAATCTCAGTTCAGGCACTAGTAAGGAATTGGAGAACAAGAAAAGCAGTCACCCAGAGATGCTGGACCTCTGCCTGGGTAACCCAGATTCTGGGAAAACAACCTGATCTTCAGTCTTTTTCCAAAAGAGAATTTAAAACCAGCACCAAGAGTCAGAATGTAACAGGAGTCACATCAGTCTCCCCCAACCTCTCTACCTATTAGAAAGCAGTCAGGTTAGTGGATGCTGAGCATAAAGAATGCATCCATAAATCCCACGCACAAAGAGTTTTTCTTCTTGTCCCTTGGGAAATCTAGCTGTACCCAAGTCACTACTCCTCTTTTGAAGAGAACACGTATTTAGCCTACAGAGAAGAGTTGCAAGCAACTCTTTGAAGCAAAAAGACTACCAGTGCATTCTTCCCATCTCTCTACTCCTTATCTCAGCCCAGAAGGTTGATTTGGCAGAATCGTCTGGCACCTGCATGGGCCCATGGCAGCAGGCCCACAGACAAACATTAAACAGGACATGTATGATTTCAGATTCAGCACAGGACCTGGATGGGAACCTTCCCCTGCAACACCATTTATCAAGACTGTGTGATTCAGGTGATGGCTTACTTATCACTTGAAGACACAGGTTAACGTGTCATTTTAATCCAAGCACTCTTTGAGAGTGAGGTAATCCAAAGAGTGACAATGCCAGTCAGTACCAAGAGCAGTGCCAGGAAAAGACTGTACTGGCCACAAGTTAGCTTCTTTAGTTTGCAGTCTGATCAGCTCATAGCCTGACTTTGCAAGGCCAGGCATGTTGCCTCGAGTGGCGTGCCTGACAACAAACTGGGTGATGCTAATTGTGAGATGGCTTTTGTGCATGGCTTGGGAAGTGGGTCCAGGACACTAAAATCTTCTTATCAACCTGCCTGGTCTAATTGCTGCTCGAACTAGGTGGGCACAGAGTCCTGAGCCTAACAGAGAGAAGTCATAGCATCCATTCTGGTTTCTGTAGGGTGATGCATGTTCTTGTTGACAGGACCCACAAGGCAAACGGAGTTGTGTAGAACAGTTTCCTTTAAGCAAAATGGTTCAGTTTGCAAACAGGAGTGTCCAACTGAGACACTGTCAACATTACTGCACTGGCTTCTACTTTGTCTCCCACCCCACCTGCTGGTCTGATCCCCTCGCGTCTCTCCCACCAGACAATTTGTCTGGGTACTGTGTTGGCCTTTCTTTTCCTTTTGCTTGAATGGCAGTTATGCTGAGAGATGGAGTCACTGGGTGGAGGTAGAACTCACCATTCTTCCATGATTGCTTCTGATGCCATCAGTTTTTCTAATTACCCACAGTGTGAAGTTGATTCAAAATACGGAATTTTACTGATGTCACACATTTTCCTAAGGGTAAGACTTAGGGACAGCCTGGTGTCCTGGTCAGGACCACATAAAATACCACTGAGAGAAGCTGGGCACACCTAGTTAGTGATGCATGCTCCCTATTCAGATGCTAAACATCAACCAAAGGGCACAGCCTACAGAAGGAGGTGTCTCATGTACCCAGACCAAAACCTCCAATAGATGCTTAGAGCTCTGGTGCCCTCAGCTATCACGTCACCAGTCCTGTCCCCACCCCCACTCTGCACCCACTCCCCTCCCCAACCCTGCCCTCATGGAGAAGTACAGAGAGAATGCTCCCAGGCTATACAGCTTCACAGAGACCACTTTTAGGCAAGGACCTCTCTCTTTCTGTATTTCTCTTGCCACCCTGTTGTCATGGAAACTGGATGCCATCTGAGCTCTGTACTTTCCTTGGAGTTCAGCCTTCAAATGCCTTAGCATATTCCAACCTACTCACTCCCCTGGCTTCCCAGACGGTGCACACGTCTAATCTGGATTCCTTTAGTTAAATAGTGCAGGGGTCGATTTGCAACACTCCACTAATGGTCTGAGGGTTCTTGCTTAAATCCTTATGTGGGGGTGGTAGCCTGTGGTTCCATGGAGGCCAATGCATCCACATCTTGCCTTCCTTTCTATAAAAGAAAAGCTGATTTCCAGCCTTGTGTGAGGCCAGCACAGTACCCGGACAAATTGTCTGGTGGGAGAGGCACAGATGGATAAGACCAGCAGATGGGGTGGGAGATGCCACGGGAAGCCAGCAGTACATCCTGATTATGCGGGAAGCACTGGGTGGGACACTCACCGTGCACTGGCAACGAGAAAAGCAGAGACCTGAAAAGGCTGGTGGAGGTTTCTGAGCACAGCTTTGATTCCTCCTCTGGTTCCTTCCGTCACTCACTCCTCAGCCATCCCTCACCCCTCACCACATCCCAAAGCTAAACCGCCTCAGAAACCTTGTGCATCCTCCCCCAAGCACTGACCAGTGTGCTCTCATCACTGCCTTTTCTTGTTCTTCTACCTTACTCCTGTTAAGAGTACTTACCCAGCGTCATCATTGGATAAAATTTGTGCATTTTTCTAACCATCAAAACCAATTCCTGGCTTTATTCCCTTCTCAGGAAGTCAGAAGTAAAGCCGGTGGCACCAGTCTGGCCTGAGCGAATTCCCAGTAGAACTCCCTGAGCTCTGCTGCTGCTTCTCCTCAGATCTGCGGGCGTGAGAAGCCATGGTGCCAGTTCCCCTTGTTGAGATTCCTAAAATGAACATCACTTTCCCTGCTTTGATCTCATCACCTGTTCTAATACACTCACGCCTTTCTCAGCATTCACTCTCCTGCTTTGTAGTCTGTACCAGACCTCATGGAGTGCCTCACCGCCCAACAAGTTTGGCCTTACCTTCAGCCGAGAGTTTATCTTTATAGTCTAATCTTCAGATACTGCCACTTAGACAGAAAGGACCCACCCAGGATCCCTCTGCAGGATCTGCAAAGGTCCTCATGAAGCAGTAGCTTCTTCCATTCTCGCCTTGTCTCCACGTCTTAGGTGACTTCCCGGTACCATACGGCCTTGAAGCTTGTCTGCCCTGCTTCACACACACTGAAGACCTCCTTCTTATTTCCTCACACAAGAAAGCTTCTGCCTCATCTTTTCCCATGGCTTCTGCCTGGGAGGCAGACTCTGTTTGATCGTCACCTTATCTATGATGGCTAGCCTGGCCTACCATGAGTAGCTTCTGTGACAGCACTGTCAGTACTCGTACTTACTTTAATTTTTATCCTTGCATTCATTGTCAAGAATTTATTCTGTTTTCCTCCCCCAAGGAAATGTTAGTTCCATTAGGATGAATTACACTTTGTTCACTTTTTGATATTCCTTGGCACATAACAAGCCTCATTAAATATTTGTCAAGAATAAAAAGTTCTATAGCTTAAGAGTGTTTGGTGTTTCAGGCTGAACTGCCCACAAGAGGCAGGAATAAATGTGGGAGAGCACGCAGCTGAGAAGGCTTGGTTAAGAGTTGCTGTGTTCTGTTTGAAAACTCCAGATGAGTAGCTCCAGTCCGTGTGTTACAGGTGTGACAAAACCAGTCTCTAAAGACTCCTGGCAATCTTCAGCTCTGAATATTCTTGACCCTAAACAGGTAACCTCTCTCCCTGCAAAAGACTCACTTGTGTAATTCTAAGGCATTGTGAAAATGATATTGTGTAACCAATAGACTCGGTCATGCAAGATATTGTGGTTTGTACCTTTCTCTTTCTTAGGTCACCCATCCTGAGGGCACCCGGCCACCATACTGCACCATTCAAGTAGCCCATGGAGAGAATATCACACAGAGGGACGCAGCCTCCTGCCAACAGCCAGCGCCATGTGAACACACCATCTTGGAAGCAGGTCCTCCAGCCCCAATCCAGCCGTCAGAGGATGCTGCCCAGCCTGACTTCATAATTCCAAACCCACAAGAGACGCCAACTCAGAAATGCTGAATCCCCCACTCATAGAAAGTATGTGAGATAATGTTTATTATTGTTTTGAAATGCTAAGTTTTAGAATAATCTGTTTAACAGGTATAGGTAATTTCATGAAATGGATGACACATGGGCTGGCAAGCTCAGGTTTGTCTTTATCAGTGGTTCACTCTGTAGCCCATTTCCCATTGGTCCCAATTTGATTCTGCAACTCTTAGCAGCCACAAATGCCACCTGTATCCTCAATAAACTTTATTTAGACACAAATAGACACAACAGAAAATACATACACAGATACAGATTATTTTTTCTCTATAGGATGAACAAACATCACATATGGAATTTAAAAAGTAAGTGCATGGAATGTAAGAAAATATTGCAAAGTTCCTTGTTCACTCACACTTGAAACAAACACATATTTCAGGGGAAGACAGGGATGCACTATCCCAACAACAGGATTCACATTTGGTCTCTAAGAGCACACAGGTGTTGGAAAGGCAATGAAAGGAGTTAGGGTCCAGTTACTCTTGATGTGACAGAATGCTCACAACGCTAGTAGGACTCTGTTTAAACAAAAGACAGAATCAAGGAGGATTCCATACCCCCTGCACAGATGCTCTGCAAGCTGTCAGCTAGGTCATAAAGCAGCTTGCAGAATGCTAGGTTAGCTTTCATCTTGTGGCTTGAAGGTCTGCATAACCTCTACTTATGTGTCCACATCATAGAGTTTTACAGAGACACACTTAGGACACTAAACGCTCCACATGCACGCTGGTTTGGAAACCCACAGGATAGAACATTGACATCAGGTTATAAAACGTGGTTTTCAAGTAGGAAGGGAATAGCCAAGAGGCAAGCACACACTTCATAAATGCTGCCACATCCACTGGTAGTGTTTTTCACCTTCCCATGTGTGGTTCCCTTCCACGGGCAGCCACCAGCATCTGTGTCCTGCTCCCTGCCATGGGTGGAGCAGGATGGATGTCTCTTGCAAGTCTATCACTCTTTAAAGTTACACATATGATGTCCTGGTCACTCCTGTCAGAAGCTATGCCTCTCCCCAGGACAAGTGGCACGGAACCTCCCCACTTATTCCTGTGCCAGTCAAGCCTCTTGGCTTCCACACCATCTTCACATTTCAGACTGGGGTTCCCTAGGCAACCTCTGTATTTTAGTAAAAAATGGTTTCCACTGTACCCTTCGTGTGTCCTCTTCCTAATGTGACAAATCCAGATGAGATGAAGTTATGGAGATCTGGTCCTCCACTTCGGTAAGCATCCTTCCCATAATGCCCTGTAAGAAGATGGGGCAGAATTACCTGACGCATCCATGACACCAACACAGAGGACAATTGCAGCTCCATCTCAGCACAAGTTGATGGTGTGCAATGTTCAGACCAGCGGCTAAGTCAGAAGGTAGAAGTGGCCATGGAATAAAGGTAATATATCGCATATATTACTGAGAATATATTTCTCACTATATACATAGACACACATATATGTATATGTATATATTACTGGGCAACAAAGAATAGCACTATGTTAAAAATGGGGGAGTGGGACACATGGCTTGATTGTGGCATTTCTGACTAGGTACAAAGCACATCAGAACAGTACTTTATAGATGTTCTTCAACTTACAATGGAGTTACATCCTGGTAATCCCATGACAAGTTGAAACATCGTAAGTCAAAATGCATTTAATGAACACGATAACTTAGCAACGCAGCACACTGTAGAGTGTCAGTTGTTTTCCTTTCTGATTGCATGACTGACTTGTTGCTGCTGCTCACTGCCACTGCTCTACATAGAGAAAGAGCATGATGCTACATATTGCTGCTCCAAGAACAGACTAATATTCAAATGATGGTTGCTACTGAATGTGTGCTCCTTTCAAACTACAGCAAAATCAAAATAAAATTGAACACTGAATCATTGTAAATCAGGACCTTCATAGTTGTCCTGTTCTCTTTCTTCTCTCTCACCTCTTTTCTCTTGTTTTGGACATTTATTTTCTTTCTTTCCACAGCAAGTAGGAGTGGGTCTGATGGAGTCTGGTGTGTGTGTGTGTGTATGTGTGTGTGTGTGTGTGTGTGTGTGTGTGTGTGTGTTTACAAATCATATGCAACCTATGGGAGTATAAGCTTACGACTTAAAAGAACTTCTACAACCACTACCCCTAACAAGTAGAATGATAGTTATAGAACACTGGGAAAATATTTCTGTGTTTTCCTTTTTAAATTTTCTGCAATAGGACCATATCTCTCATCAGGGAAGCAGACCTCTACCTGTGGGGTTGAGTTAAGCAAAAGGCCGAGGGCAGGTTAAGAACTGCAGGGAAAGAAATTCAGAGAAGTTAATATTCCACTTCTGACATTCAAAGTAAGACTTTACAATACACTTGAATACAGGCATTGTGAGGAAAGAAAGGACTCTAAATGCCATCCTCAAGTCTGTACATGCAAAAATAGAGAAAGTCACATTCTCTTCACATTGTCACACACACACACATTAAAATTGTACTTATAATTACAATATGTGGGAAACTACTTAAGATATAAAGTTAAAAAGTAGATAGAAGGTGCTATATTAAATTAAATATGATAACAGAGCTATTAAAATTTAAGCCAGTGCTTTAAAAACCCTCCAAACACTGAAAAGATTGAAAGAAAATGCACAAAGGTACCGACAGCTGCCCTAGGACAGTTGGAACATGGGTGTTAATTTATTCCTCCTTTTAATTCTTCTATAGTTTCCAACTTTTCTTCTGTAATGAATATAAAACTTTCTAATATAAATAGGTAAAATAAATGTCTAACAGAAAGTTCATGGCAAAGGGAAACGAAAACCAAATCACTTTTTCCTAGTAGGGCACACTCCAGATCCACAGAGCTCAATCTCAGGTGTACACTGGAATCATATGAGAGAGTGTTTTTAAAGACAAATGCTCAGATAAATTCCTGAGATTCTAATGCAGGAGACAGAGTCCAGTCCTAGGCAGGGATATTCTGGAAAAGCTCTTCTCTTGTATTAGGACAATGAGAATTACAGGTGTAGAAACAAGTAAACTTGAGTTCAACTGGGATCAGTGAGCACTTGTTGGGATTTATGTTCAGGGCTCCATGTGCTTCCTCCGGAGGGTTGTATCAAGTGCCTTCATTCCTACTCCACATCTTAAACCTTAGCACCCATAAAAGTAGCCTGGAGAGCTTACAAGAGATCACTAAGGCCCACTCCCAGAGTTCCAGATTCAGTAGATATAGGATAGATCTCATGCGTTCCCATGTGTAGAGCCAGGTGTGGTTGTGCACACATGTAATGCAAGGACCTGGGAGGATGAGGCAGGAGGATTGCTGAGAGTTTGAAGCCAACCTGGGCTGCACAGTGAGATCAAGGCCAGCCTTCACTAAAATGTGAGGCCCTGTCTCAAAAAACAAAAAATGAAACAACAAAAAAACTGGCATATTTATTAAGGTAATGCTGATGTTTCTGTTCCAGAGACAACACTTTGACAATAGTAGTCCTGAATCTAACAGCTTCAGGATCATGAGAATTTTGCCTCAACTTTGGAATCCATGACTTCATCTCTCAAGGCACACAGCTCTTCATGAGAAGCATTCTTGTAAAACCTCATGGTCTCAACTCACAGATTTCCAGAATTCTCACAGCTGAACTAAAGGCTTCTGCCCATATTCCAGGCTATCTGGCAGCTGTGAACATGACCCATTACCTGAAGAAATGTATCTTCCTCAGAGAACGGGTGGGTGGAAGGTGTATTACCACCCTAGGGAGTGCAGGTCACCCTCTTCCGTAGCAAACATATCAGCTTCTTCCCACCTCACCCAATCACAGAAGATTAAGAAAAGAAAGCAACAATTCAGAGTCCTCATAAATTTGGACCTCATTAATTCAGAACCTGTGATACATCCTCCAGAACTGGGGCTGGTTTATTTTTGTACTCCTTATAAATAAAATTTTTGATAAACAAATCAATACCAAGGAAGATGGAACATAAAACCATGCCTGTGCTATTTTCAAATCATTCTTATCTGTCAACTGGAACAAGGTCCCTGGGGCTGAGCACTGCTCTTGTTGTTTGGGGCTCTGCTCATTTGAAAGGAAGTTTTCGGGTCACCTGCCTGTAGGTCAGGCAGAGGTACACAGCTCCTATAAGTACAGTTTATAAGCTAACATTTTATAGTACTTTGTAGTTTACAGGAATATTTTTTTCATACATACACACCCTTGACTTAACATTTTAATCAACACTGTCTGGTAGGTTGTTTTTATTATTATCTCCTATTTTGTTGATGGAAAAACAAGACCAAAGGCATGAAGTTGGGAGATGGCTGAGCCAGTGCCCAGATCTCCTGGCTATGTTCACTGCATTCTGCACTCTTGTTTTTCTTACTCATCTGTAGGACCCTTGTGAAAAACAGCCACTTCTCCGAGTCCATGGAGCTCATCTGTAGAAGAGACTGGATTTTCTCTAGGTCTAGCTGTCTTCCAAGTCTACCATCTTTCCACAAACCTCACCCCCATGGCATGATGAACACACCAGGACTCTTCTCCAAGCCGGCAGCCAGGACATGTGGTGGGAATGAAAGATACAGGAAAATTCCCCTTGATGACACCCAAGTTGACAGAAGCTGAAGCTCAGAAATACTGAGTTGCAAGTGCTCAGGTTTTGAGTGGGGCAAAAAGAAAAGATGCTGAGGGGTAGTGACATGGGACCAAGGACACTACATAGCAATAAAGAATTCTGGGACCAAATCAGTTTGGAAAATATTAAGTTAAACAAAATGAAAAGCTATGTAAACTCTAAGTCAGAGGCAATGAGTACTGAACCCTTTATGGAATCCTTACATTTTTCAAAGCCATCTTACATGGCTTATTTTGGGTGTAAGCATCTTGTGAGGTTGAGACAAAAACCCCTGGATGACAGTTCCAGCTTTTGTTTGAGCTGCGGTCCTCAAGTGCAAAACAGACCACCTCTGCATGACTCAGAGATTGCTGGGTTCTCTCCCTGGAATTCCTGATCTATTAGGCCAGACGTGAGGTATGGTGACCCCATTTCTACCATGTTCTAAGTAATGCAGACCTGGTACCCAGGACCACATTTCCAGTGCACCTCTATGTTAGGCCATCCACAAGTCAGTCTTCAGCTAGATGCAATCAGAGCAAAAAGTCACCAATCAGAGTGGAAGTCTAGAGTGATTTTCATTGTCTATACCCTCAAAAGTGAACAAAGGCATTGTGAAAGGAGGAGAGCTGGTAAAAAATGAAGCCTCATGCACACAGATAGTCAGAAGAGCAGGCTCGATGTCACTTCTGTTTGCTGGTGAGACACAGAGTTGATGAGTTGATGGCATGTATGGGTATCACAGTATTCCTTTGCTGTAACAAAAAGGACCACTCTCTGCTCTGTACAGAAGCAATTCTTCTGAGTCACTGCTATCTGCTGGCTATCGGGCCAGAGGACAAGGGAGTACAAACATTGACCACACCGCAATTCCAGACAAACAACTATACATCTAGAAGAGTTCTAGGAAGAAGTGAGCAAGAGCTTTGTGAAGCACCCTGGGAAAGTAACATGAGCACTCCCTATATCTCAGTACAAATACACAGCTGTGTATGAGGGTGCTTTCAGGCTTAAGAGAACACCTGTCCCCACCTGCTGAACCCTATAGTGTGATACACCATCCAGATGCCATGTCTGTTTCCATTTCTGCTGTTGCACCCTGACCTTCACCATTAGCAACCTTCCCCAAAGCTATGGAAGTCTTATTCCAGTTCAGTCACTTCCCAGGCTGCTCTGCCTGCCTATCACAATCCCTTGTCCTTTCCAAATCTTTGTAGAAGCCAAAAGTCTGGACAGTCCTAAGGGACAAATGTCCTCAGACAGAAAGCAGATTAAAGCAGAGAGAGGACCCAGGCTGAGCTCCTGGAGTTGTGGAGTGCTGTTAGTTCTGATAAGGAAGTGATCGGGGCCATGTTTCTCTATAAAAGAGATTTGCTGCAAAAAATGAAAGGAAAAGACTAGATCCTATCCAAATGGTGATCTCTAAAGACTCAACAGAATTTTGCATCTGTGAAATTAAAGATCCACAGCCCTGAGAGGAAAGCAAACCAATCAGAACTATGTGCCTGGACTTGCAGATCTGGACAACGGAATGGATACAGAAGGAAATTAGTGCAGCAGAGTTGAGTGAGAGAAACACATGGCACCCTCAGTGAAGGACGGAGAGAAGGATATACCGAGGGAGAAGAAGAGAGGGCACAGCTGACAACTCTAAATTCATGAGCCATTTACAAAATGAAGACTCCCAGAAAAAAGACAGAAGGGGTAATTCAGAAGCAATAATTAAAAGTTAATAGTTCACTTATTTCTGAGCAGATGGAAGACTTCGGTCTTTTGATTGAAGTAAAGCATCAAACATCAGCCTACATAGTAGAGGGGATCAATCTCTAAATACATCCTGACGACGTGCCATTAAAAGTAAAGGAAAAAGCCCAAACCAACTTCATAAAACATGAAAGTTACAAAAAGCAAACCAATCTTCCTAATAATTTTGAGCCTTATCTCCATGAAGGCGGGACAACAGACTGGCTAGGGAGCAGTCTTCTACTGCACTGAATTGAAAAGTTTCAAATGCATTTTTTTCTCAGATGCAAAAGGGAAACAATGATGGGATCCATTTTCAATGAGTATATGGTCATTAGAGAACCTGCTCATGTTTTCAGTAAAGATTCTCTGACTGAATTCCTTGACTGCAACATTCAGTGGAAATAATGAAAAGAAGCGAGAATAGGAAAACTGTCGCCCTCCATCTAGTGTCCAGACTTGTCACTAAACAGAGGTAGAACAGTAGGACAATATATACCTGCACACACATACACATTAACTCACACAAACATACGTCAGTTCAAAGGAGACTAAAAACTTAAGTAGAAAAAAATCTCATTACAGGATCATATGCTAGCTATCTGAGTAGGAAGTACTTTTTAAGTAAGACCAAGAAATGCACACATTGGAGGAGAAACAATTGAAAAATTTTAAACTCTTGAAACATCACAAGCAGTTATGGAACCAGAAGTCAAAGACTGGAAAATACATATACATTCATACTCAGAACCTATAAGTAACTTCAAGTTAATAAAAAATAATGAAAATTATTTTTCATTAATTTGATTAAAAAACAATCAAAATAATGAAAATAGGTAAAAGAAATAGGGAACTCACAGAAGAGAAAACCCAAGGGCCAAGATGCATAAAACTGTGCTCCATCTTACAAGTAATCAGGGAAATGCACATTAAAACCATAACGAGCTATCAGTTCACACAAAGTAGGCCGGAAAAACTTAAGGTGCCTGAGACTACTGACATGGATAGGGAGAAAAAAGGCCCCTTCTGGTGGGAGTGAGAATTGGTACAACTGCTTTGGAAAGACCTTTGGCAAGGGCTAATAAAGTCAAATACAGACATAACCACGCAGTTCACAGTTCTGTCTCTAGGTACATACCCCAAACAAATCCTCACACGTTGCATAGGAAGCTATGCATCAGCAAGTCCCCAGGCAGCCATATTTCAATAAGAATTACAGGAGTGTGTTGTCGGGGGAGAGGCTATGGTCCCACCGAAAGATAAATAGCTGTGTACTGAAATGACACACTACTATACAACAGTGAGCGAAGCGAAATGAAATGAAATGAGCAAGAGCTCTCAGTACCATCACAGACAACCCTCCACTATAATGTGGAATACACAGAGCAAACCTAAAAAGAAAAAAACTAGGCGGCCTGATGTAAAGGAAGCTTAAAATATGCAACCTAACACTCTATTGTTTAAGGACATGGGCATATGTACTATTATAAAATAGGAAGGTATTCAGTAAGCTGATAACAGATTTCAGGATAACAGATAGCCCTGTACGTAAGAAGGTGAGTATAGCCTGAAAGCACATGCAAAGTGTTTCTGTGTTCTATTTCCTCTTCTGGGTACTGGAAGACATGCTTGAATTTTAGTAGTCCTTTTATTTTATTCATAAGATGGATGAGCAGAACGCAAAGATAGACTGATGACAGACAATGGATGCATACACGGAAGATAGACTGATAGAGCGATTGATCACTTTTGGTTAAGTAACTGTTACTCAAGGTTTTTATTAATTGCCAAATCATCCTTCAGGAATAAAGCAATAAACAATCTCCTGCTTTAAGAACTCAGAGACTAACATATCCATCAATCCCTACTGAAAGGAGGATGAGAAACTATCTGACGATTAAAATCTGTCAAGCAACAAGTAAAAGTATGGACTTTCTAAAACCACAACTGTATTCATTTATAATCTTCAAACAGTACACAAATCCAAAGACTCATTAAGAAAAGACTGGTAAATTAAACATTTTTAACATTTAATGAATTATCTTTATGGACAGAAATAAAGGGAAATGGTACTGATGCTCCTCTGAAAACTCTGGTGTGCAAACAGGGTGATAAAAGTGCACTATGGGCATGAAATAAAACCTAAAGCAGCTTCTGGGATCAGAGGAACAACACTGCACCTTTACAGCTTGCTTGCAATGCAGACTGCGCTCTCGGACTGGACATGGAGCCGGTCTCTGAGAAGCCGAGAGGGAGCTTGAAGAGCACTCAGGCTTGGCCATGCAGCCATGCACACTGCCAAACCTTCCCTAAGGAAAAATAAGCCTTTGCACATATACTAAACCCTAGGGACAATTTTCAGTACATGTAATAAAGGCCTTGCAAAACCCTTTGCTTACAAACAGTTCAGTCTTATTGATAATTAGAAGACTCACAAACTAGAAAAAGTGCACAAACCTGCTTATAATTACTTCCACACATGCTTCAAAGGAAGACAGACATTTTTAAAAAAATTAAAGGCTGATTTAAACTTCGCTTTAGCTCCTCATTAAGGAAATGCAAATCAACATACAAGGGACCGTTTTAAAAATCAGTCAACTTGACAAAGCCTTCGAATTAATGATGCTCGATGGCAAGACAACAGACATTTATTACTGCTTGCGGGAAAGTATATATTGACAGGTCCTATTTGACTTATTATCCCACCACTAGAAACTTTCCAGGTACTATGTGTGCTCTAGAATTTCTCCCATACTACATGAGGCATGCTACCCAGTACAGGACTGACTGTAAACACTATTTGCTGATTGAGAACTGAGTAAAGTGTAATGATAAAAACTATGAAACTGAAAGAAGAAAAGTTGAAAGCAGAGCTGTACATGTTGCTCTAAGAAGTTTCCAAAACAGAAAGTTGGAGGAAAAAGAAAAAGCAAGGTGCAAACCAATGCTTCACTGTGGTTCCTTTTTGTATAACAACAAAAACAGTCACACACACACACACACACACACACACACACACACACACACACACACTTCAATACGCCCATTGTAAGTAAGGTATTTCATAGAACAATATTTTTTCTGGAAATAAACCTATGCATAAAACTATAGTATTAAGATTTTCTTTTATTTGGAGAGTGGGGCTGGGGAGAAAGGAGGGAGATGTTTGGTTTTTATTACTTTGCACACTGGATTTTTCTAAATATTGTATAGGTGCTGTGTTTATTTCTGCAAAGTCTATAGAGTTTACCTATAGAGTTTACCTGAGATTATGAAGTGGGGCCACAGACAACTGAAATATGTTTTTTCTTCTGTGTGCTTGTTGATACGAGAAAAACTCTACTAAAAGTCATTTTATAAGAAGCACCATAAAGACCAGGAAAAGAGAGGGGCCACTTCTCCTTGTGTAAATGACAAGACATTTATCAAACACAGATACTAATGCCTACTGCCAGGAGGGCAGTGAGGATTAAATGCGATGAGGTATATCTAGTGCTTCCTCTAATGTGCAGCACCAGTAAGCCCTCGATAAATAAGAACTGCTCTTGCATTGAGCACAGTCTTTCCTCTCTCCCATTCAAGGAGCTCCCAAGGGTGCTCTCACTCTGCTTGTGCCCCAAGCTGACCTCAGGCCAGAAAGAGTCGGGAGGAGCTGCAGAGTCCCGACTTCAGGATCTGGCCTGAGGGCTCCTTCCAGCTGTACGAAGCCTTCACTTGGCCCCACACTGAGGAGGATACCGCCAGCCTGGAGACCTGTGCCTCTCCATGCAGTTATTTTTCACCCAGCAAATAAAGCAGTGTCCAAGCCTGCTCTACCAAGGTAAATTGATGCAGGCTTGGTCTAACTCCTAGTTGCGCTGACAGAGACTATTTACTAGTTTCTCTAGAAAGTAGCTACTAATACATTGCTTCATGTGACGTCCCTGTGAACTGTCCTTCCAGTGCTTGTAGAGTTAGCAAAGCTGCTGGCAAAACTCTGGGAAATCCCAGAGTTCTCCTCTTGGGTCTTCCCTTTGCCCAGGCCATTAACCGAGGGAAAAAAAGGAGTGTCACTGGGTGCCAGTTCACTTGATGAAGGCAAGGTGTCCACAGCTGTGAGGGCTCAGGATGAACAATCTTAGACTGCTAGAATGGCTTGGGAGTCGACTTTCCCAGTTCTCACTGGACAGAGGAAGAGAAGCATAAACCCTGACAGGTTTGTAGCAGCATTCTCAAGACCACGTGGGCAGACAGTTTTGGATTCTGACTCAGTGACATCCACGATGGGACTCTTCAGCCCATGCAGCCCTCAGAAAATAGATCTCTTCAGATGCAAAATGAGGGGCCCAGGCAGGGTTGAAGCAAGAACCCAGGATACAGCTGGAAAACTTGCCCCTGAGTGGATAATTCTGTAGAGAAAGTAAATCACAAACAAGCCCTTTTCACAATAAATGCCCAAGGGATCATTAGTTTTGTTGGCATAGTTAAAAAAAATAATAACCTGGTACTTTGTGTTTGAAAGCAAAAACAAACAATGACATATATTTGTGTGTGTGTGTGTGTGTGTTTCTATAGTTCTCTCCAATTGTGGTTAAGGGACACAAGAGGGGTGCATCAAGGGTAAACTGTAGGCCAACCTTATCTGCTATAATTGGGATGCACCACCAGTGTCTCTTGCATAACATATAGTTTTGAAAGGAAAGATTTTTTTTCCTTAAAAAAAGCACTGTATGATCTAGAAACAAAAGTTGGAAGTCCATACCTCTTACGTACCCTATTTATTTTATTTTATTTTTTTTTTATTTAAAAAAAAAAGTACAAAAACATATTGACAGACACCAATTAGCATAAAAAATAGTACAATCACAGCTAATCTATAGACAAGGTGATATGGTCTCAACAGTGGTTATTGCTTTATCCATTGATATCTTCGAAGTGTAAATATATGAACCCATATACAGACATGCAAATTTAGTCAGACAATTAATCCTCTCAACAACAGAAAAAACACAAAAACCAAAAATCCAAAGACAAAAAACAAAACAGGCAAACAACAACAACAGCAACA
>PVLD010001736.1:0-130515 GCA_004027595.1 Dinomys branickii | reverse complement strand
TTACATATTGATTTCTTCAAAGTGTGTGTTCAGGATAACACATACAAACATACAAGATTGATCAAATAGCCCGTCATCGATTACTGCTTAGCATTAAGTGATATATTTAGCAAGGGATGAGAGGGAAGACTGCTTGCTGGTGGTCAGGATTTTAATCTCTAGAGCTTTTGGGGAGTCTGAACCCTCTACCTAATCACTGCTGTCAAGGTAGAGTCAGAGGATTTTGCAGCAGAAGGACTGTTGAGGTCACCTTCTCTGGGCTCTGTGTTTATCAGTGAAGAAACTGGGGCTGGCAAAGCCGCTCATCTGATTGCTGCGCACCGACCTGCCAGACCAGGGCTCTTCCCAACACACTGCGCAGCCCACAGCCTGCTCCTGGCTGGAAACAAGGGCACTGAGGATGATTTCTACTGCAAGGGACCCCAGGGCCCCATTTATTTTCTCTTCAGATACACTGGCCACACTCCTTGGCAGGATGCCCGGTCTGACCAAGTCCTATCTCTGATTGCAGTCAGTATCTCAGTGCTGTGTCACTGTCACGAGTGGGAGCCTGGCCAAGAGGAGGCCTGAAGCAGACCTGGGCAGAAGAGGAAGAGGATGCAGGTGCTGTATGCAGGGAGAGGGGAATCTTTGTTCCAAACATCATATTATGATTAGGGCCCACCTCGGGCTCCGTGATGAAATAAATGAATCAGTCAGGTGCCTCTTGATTATCTGTGGGCCTACCATGTGCAGCTCCTTGGAGAGACTGAGGCATGCTTTCCACTCTGTTTCTTATCTCATCTCATCTTCTGCAAACTCTCTGAACTTCCTATGAGTACATCTAAATTAGTAGGGTCTAATGAGTGAATGTTGAAAACTGCCACCACTTTACACAACCTGATCGTGTGTCTTGGGACTGAGATATTGGCAATGATTGCCTTTTATTATCTGGAGAAAAATATTAATGCTTTCTCCATTTTGTGGATAAGTAAACAGTCTCAGAGAGGTTAAATGATTTTCAAAGTCACAGAATGACTAACCTATGATTTAAGACAGACTCAGTCCACTGGCTGTCTATACCAGTGGTTCCTTTCATTACAACTGGGCTTCCCAGAACAACAAGCCTGAGGAGCCTAATGACAAACACATAAGCTTGCAACCAATAAGTCTTTTTCTGACATCAAGTGGATGACTGTGGAAAAACCATTAACGCCTCCTAAGTCTCAGTTATTCTCATCTGTACAATGGGAACAATGGCTCAGAAGAATGTGATAAAGATTAAATTAAAGTAATTGCTGCATATAAAGCACAGCGTACCTTATACTCATTCACTGAATGACAAGGATGGCTACTACTATAACTACTACTAAAGTATTCTCTAGTCCTCGAGTTTATTGAACATTTCAACGTACTCCAGAGAAAAAGACAAGGAAAAGATTTAAATTCAAAATTATTCAAACCTCAAGAATAATTGAAAATTATTCAAACCTCACCTTTTGCACTCTTTCTGCAAGAATGTTAAGGCTGACACTGTTGATATTGTTCCTCAATAAACATGCAATTTTCATGGGTGCACTTCGAAAAGCACAGACTCATTAAGAAAGAGGTAGTAGTTGAAAACTCAAAGCCAGCTCATCTCACGTCAAAAGGAAATGCTTCATCTTACACTCACCTGCACCCATCCTTTTTCTGTGGTTCTGTGATCATTTTCTTTCTGAGACATGGGGAGTCTTATGTTTGCACGGTTTGGACTATGTCCTTCATTATAGAAGCAAAATTTGGTTTAGAAGTACCTAGAGCTTTGTGTTATATTGCTCAAATGTAACCACCTGTACACAGTGTCCTGTGGTATTTTGTCACCTACTGTCTCTAGTTCTTTAGAAATGAGGTCACACAGTAGTCTTTTCTTTGGGAGGGGGTAGCAGGAATCACTCAGGACCTCATACTTGCCAGGCAGGCAGTGTGTCGCTGAACTCAATCCCCAGCCCACACAAGACTATTGTCTGGGATTAGATTAATTCAACTTTGAAGGAGTCAAGGAACTATAAGCACTCTAGTGGGAAGGCTGCTTGGTCAGCTCCTGCTCCAACAACATGATTTCTTCTGAAACAGCTAAGAAAAACACTTTGAGAGTCTTTTGAGGCACAACAGAACACAACATTACAGAGAAGGAATATGAGGAACTGTCATTTTTCCAGAGTTCAACTTCAAGGGAAAGGAGATCTGACTTGTGGACTATGGCGCCCTGAGCCTTCCTTGTCTCCTTCTCCAGGTGAGTGGCCATGATCCATCCCCATAACATCCCAGCCTCTACTCTTTCCATTCTACTTTTGCAGCAGAACCACCACAGAAAAGCCTACCAGCTGCATTTCATAGCTGTGGGACTTCAGGCCAATTATATTATCTCTCTGGACCCTAATTTCCTCATCTGTAAAATGAGACGAATGACAGAACATAATGAAGGTTTCTGATAATTAAATTAATTAATACATACAAAGTATTTAAGGCCTTCACTAGACATACTAAGCATTCAATAAGAGATTGTCATTGCTGTTCAAGGCCGAATAAGCAGAAGAGGCTGGCTAGAAAAGAGGATGCAGTGTTAAGGAACAGGCACACAACAAATAGGAATAGGTCCTCAACGCTGACACCATGTTGACTATCTGGATTAAAATCTGAGCTCTACTTCTTCCTAGTTACCTGACTTGGGACAAATTATATAACCTTCCAATTCACTCATCAACAGAATGAGGAAACCAGCAGAAACCATCCCATCAGATGTATGGAAGGATTTGATGAACACATATTTGTAACAGGGTCAGAAGTGGAATCTGTTCATCTCTAGATATTTCATCACCATATTCTGTCAAATGTCTCTTAGACTTAAGGATCATAAGTCTAAAAAAGACTCCTTAACACTTCGGTAATTCTGCGACCCTTCCCTGGATCACTGGCTCCTCCAATGCCTAAACGTCCTACACTATTTCCTATTTCCTGAACCTTCCTACATTCCATGCTCCCATGCTCTTCAATTAATGGTCTTCCCTAGTTCCCCATGGAAGAGCTAAGCAGTAAGAAAGGAACAGGGAGTTTACATTCATCGCTTCTCTTTGTCTGTTCTGCTATCTAGTAAGTGAACTGTTGTTGCCCCTGTCACAGTCCAACATCCACTTCCTTTCATCCTGTCAAGGACTTAGGTCCTGAAATTGCTGCCTTTCTCCTAAATCATCAATTTTCCCCCTCAAGAGGCTCATTCACAGCCTTAAACGCAAGTCTCCTTTCACCCCTTGTCCCCTCCCAGCCAGTGCTCACAGTGAAATTTATCAAAAGATTTTCCAGTAGTAACTTTCTTTGCTTTACAGTTTGTTCATAGCTTTTCCGTGGTAGGCCTGCACATCTATCTGTCCACCTCTACTTGTTAGCATAAGCTGTCATCACGATGGGTTAAGACTCACCCTAATTCAGCAGGACCCATCTTAGTTGACTACATTTACAAAAATCTTATATCGAAATAAGGGTTCGTTCACAGGTATAAAAATTAAGATTTCAACATATTTTTTTCAGAGATGCTATGATTTGAATGTGCCCTTCAAGAGTTCACATATTGGAAGTTTAATTCTCTAATGTGTTTGTTGATGGTACTCAGACGTAGGACCTTCGGATGGTAATTAGGGTGAGATGAGGTCACCAGGGATCCCAGGAAGTCATTCATGTAAGAAGATGGCATTCCTTGTAAGAAGAGTAAGACAGACCCCAAAATGCTCCTGTTTGTATGCTGTCCTCCCCCTTGTTATGACGCAGCAAGAAGGCCCTTGCTAAACGCACCCCCTTGATCCCTTGATCCTATGCTTCTCAGCCTCTAGAAACATGAAAAATAAATTTCTTTTCTTTGTAATTTGCTCAGTCTCAGATACTTAGAGCAACACAAAACAGACAAAAAGAATTCAACTCGTAATAGTTAAAAGAAAATTTTATTTTAACAACTTGCCAAACCGTTTCTCCTCCAGCTTTCCTCACCATTACTTTCCCAATCATAGATCCTTAATCCCTCTCTGTACCTTATTCTGACCCTCAGCAAGGCCTGGCAGGACTATCAGCAAAATCCATCTGGTACTTCGCACTCCTCCTGTCCAGCTCTTCTGCTCCCTCCTAGTCAAAGGTACTGCCATCTTCCACTAACCTCTACAGCAGGACTAAGCCTCCCGCTTCACCTCTCTGCCCACAGCCATCTATTCCTTCTACAAAACACAAAGCCTTCTACAAACGGCTTCAGGTCATGCTATGCTGCCTCTCCTGAAAACCTTTCAAAGCTTATTATCACAATTAAAATACAAAGAAAAGAATCCACATGTGCTCGATGTCATAGCCCCCCTTGCTGTCCTCTCTCAGATCAACTTCCTTGTGGCTCGTGAAAGCCGCAGTGAATTCTTCCAGCTCTTCAACTGCTCATGCCTATCTTACAGTCTTTGCACTTGCAGTCGCCTCTATTGGGAACTCTCTGCAGATCTTTGCAGGCCCAGATTGTCCTTCATCACTCAGTTTGTACTGCAGCGCACCTCTTGGAGAGATCTTCTCCACTCACCCTACCCACCACAGGTTCTCAAATATTCTCTACTCAGCTATTTCATTTTTATCATGAAAATATGTCATTATATAAAGCTCTCTGTCTAGCCGTGTGACTGTAGTTCACTGTCTGTCTCCCATTGTACACCCTCAAATTCTTGTTCCATGATAGGTGGACCCAATATATAGATTCGTGGTGGGCAGTTAGGCTGTACCACCTGGTAGTGGTCAATGGATCAAATGAATTTCTTCTCTCATCATTCTTAAATTCATAGTAGCTTCCAAAGAGAACAGTGTACCATGAAACATACTGTTTTGTAATTATAATCCATCATTTCTTAAATATAGGACAACCTTGACTGAGTAAGGTATTCTTTAATCTCAATTATATCAATTGCAATAATAATAGTAAAAATAACAACAGCTCTAATGGTTACCATTCATTCTAAGAATTTTTATGAGTCATACCTTCTGCCTTGTGACTGTTATCTCATTAATCTTCTTAGGACCTCTTGAGTATTACCTCATATTATAGGTGAAAATACTTAAGTCTCAGGGTTTCTCACAGACATCATTAATGGGTGGCCTTGGACTCAAAGACAATGATCTTTTTTTTATTTCAAGAGATATTTATCTTTTGAGCTATAAAATATAATTTTTATGGTTTAAAAAGTCCATGCTTTACTGGGTGTAGTGGTGTACAACCTGTAAGGCCAACTACACATAAACTGAGGCATGAGAATTACAACTTGGAGAAGAGCATGAGCAATTTATAAGAGCCTGTCTCAAAATAAAAACCTTTACAAAGGGGCTTTGCGGGTGTAGTTCAGTGGTAGAACACTTTTCTAGCGTATGTGAGGCCCTAGGTTGATCCCTGGCAATTTTTTTAAAAATCCATGCTTTTCTCTGCAGTGACGTACCTAACATCCACCAGAGTGACTAAACTTAGAGAGACTGATAATATCAAAGCTTGGTGAGGATGTGAGATAAATGGAACCTCATATACTACTTACAGTAAAGCAAAAATTACACACTATTTTGAACAGCATAGTTTGTACTGAACTCAAGATATCTCTGCTCTATAATTCCCTAACAATTCCACATCTAGCTATTTATCCACAAGAAATAAATGTGTGGCCATAGTCATGTGAAAATGTTTACTGTAGCTTTACTTAAAGTAGCTTAAAAAATAAAAAAAGGAAATAAGCAGAATACTCATGGAATATATATTAAACAAATACACTGTGATATATTTACAGCACAAAACACTACCCAAAGTGAAAATTATTCGCAGATGTAATAGCATGGATGGCTCTCATCAATATGGTAGGTGATTCCCCAAACACAAGATACGATTCCATTCATCTGAAGGTCAAGGTCAAGTTCTTTCAATACCTCAAAAGAAAGGCAAATCTGTTAGACAATGATGGAGGTCAGAATAGTGGTTACCTTAAATTTAGACTGGAAAGGGGTACAGAGAACCCTATGGGTGAAGAAAATGTTGTATGTTATTTTTTCTAGGTACTTGGATAAGGGAGAGTGGATGGATGGATGGATGGATGGATGTTTGGAATGGATGGATAAGGATTTGGTTCTGTACTGAAGATTAGTGTATTTCCTATATTTTATTATTTATCTTTTCGTTTGTTTGTTTGTTTTTGGTTAGGACCTTGCACTTGCTAGGCAAGCACTTATTCCACTAAGCTATATCCCCAGGCCCTATCTTGTTTAATCTTTAATCCAAGCTTTTAATCCTTCCATTAAACTCTCATTTGTACCCCAGTTATAACATCAGCAAGATGAAAGCAACCATTTTTAGTATTCTAGTTCCCTAAATGCACATATTTGATTAAGCTGATAAACCATAGGTCATCATAGCTGCAAAGGACTTTACAGACCCCCAGTATTCACCCATTCACTGGGAAAATGACAAAACAAGCCTGCAAAGATAGAAAGACTTATAAAACATTGCTTATAAGACCCAGCACTAGTCTAAAGAAATTTGTTTTCTTCCTTCAGGTCTAATTAATGTTTCTTTCTTTACAGAATCCTGCTCAGAAAGATGGTTTTGGTCATTCTGCTGCAAGAAACACTACTCAGAGAGATTTAGAATGCAACTCTGGCAGAGTTCATCCCATGATAATGAATAGCCCAACAAGCTTCCTACCCTGGAGCCAGTACAGACTTTATGGGAAGAATGTCGAGTAGCTGGCTTTCAGACCAGAGGCATCAGCTTGGCCTCTAGTAAAGCTATAGTATCTGAGCCTGTTATGTGTGGGTGAGAAATGGGGCAAGATACTCCAAAGAGTGTGGACTGCACACGCCAGGAAGAAGGAGTATTCATCTCGGCAGCTGGCCTGAAGACATTTATTCTCCTAATAAACTCAGTGCAACAGTTGACAAGGAGTTTAAGGCTCAGAACCCCTTCAAACCTAGCGACTTAAGTAAAGAGAATTATTTTTACTGCAGGGCAAATTCAGGCTAAGTCCAGAAGATACGTGATAAATCTCCAGCTTTAGGAGACTTCTGATCCAAAGGGAAGGCCTGAAATTAATAAAATGGTGATCGCTTCAGGTGTGGCACTTGACTCTAAGCTCTACATAAGATTTCACTTAATTGAACCTTTGAAACCACCTTGTCATGGATACACTATTTATCCCCATGTGGCAAAAAGAAAAAGAAAATCTTCCTCCTTTCAGATCATTTATCTGAAACCACATAATGTAAATCTTGAGCATTTGGGCAAAGCTTGTGTCACCCAAAAGGCTACAGCCTTTCTACCACACGAGGCTGCCAATAGGAATAAGACGTACTGTATGACAAGAAAGTGAGATTAGAGAAAGCCATGGACAGGTCAACGGTGGTCATTGCTAAAGAAAGTCCCTTAGGAATATGGACATGGCATCCTGATTTAAGGTCAGTGGCGTGAAGTGGAAAGAACAAGGGGCTAATGATCACCTACACTAGGACTTGGGCAACAGTCCAGCAACTCTTGGAGAGCCAATCAGATATGGCTTGTAGTCAAGTCCCCCTATGAAAGCAAGAAGTAAAGTCTCCCCACTCGGAGGCTGTGAGCTAATCTCCTCACTGAATGTCATAGCATGAGCCACATCGTTTAAATCCTGAGTAGAACTCTGCCTCTGTTATGATTCTTGGTGAATGTTGTCTAATATCACTAGCTGCACCGCAGGAACAAAGCTCCCCCACTGTCTGCCACCCCGCAATTAGCACAACGCCTGGCATGCAGGGGGTACTCATGGATTGCTTGTTGAATTAATTAATAAAAAAGTACTGGTTTGTGTTCACCTTCTAATTATTTAAAGTTCTGAGTCATGGAATTTTCATGCTTTATCTACACACAGGGAAGAGACACATGGCCATTAAACAGTCACAAGTCCCTTTTCAATGGGTAAATAAACTCTAAAAATGCTTTCACCTCCAAGTCAATGTCTCTTCCCAAGTTAGCCATGTAATTATCTCTTTTTCTTTTTTAAGACTCTTGGAGCTAAAGTCCATAGTCGTTGTGCTGGGGGGTATAGCTCAGTGGTAGAGGGTGTGCTTAGAAAGCACAAGGCCCTAGGTGAAATCTGCAGCAACATGCACATACATGCACATGCACAAACAACAAACACAGAAAAAGGAAGAGAAAGAGAGAAAGAAAAAGAACAAAGAAAGGAAAAAGAAAGAAATCATTCATAGACATAGGCTAAATACAATATTCCTAAATTCATTCATTCAATAGGGTGCTGAGGAAGATCAACATTGTATTTTCTTTTCTTTTTTTTGTGACAAGGAAGACTAAGTTTTCAGGTTCTATGATACCTTAAAATAATCAAAAGTTAAATGAAAATATTTTTATTTTATTTAAAAATAGGTGAAAATATTATAAAAATATAAATTCTTCTCAAGCCAATTCATCAGCAGCTGGAAAACAATTCTAATGAAAACGATGTAGATGAGAACCAAAAAGCTAACAAATGAAGTCCAAAGTCTAGAAAAAGTTAGTAGAAGGAAAAGAAAAGGCAAGACAATTTTGAAAAGGATGTGAAACAGGAAGCTTACAACAGACACCACAGGTCACCATAAAACAGGACGGCTCAGGTAGAAGACAGGGCAGTAGGAAGATGTGGGAGGCCCAGGAGAAAGAGCGCAGTGCACTCAGGGAAAGAACACAGGACAAGGGTGGCATTCAAACCAGTGGAGAAGAGACTGGTGCTATGGCTTTGAAAATGTCCCCCAAAAGCATCACAAGTTCAGAGTTGGGGCTTTTGGAGATGCCTGGGTCATGGGGACACTGTCCTCTTCGGCTCATTCACCCATGGACTAATCTAGAGCTGAATGTGCTGCCGGGAAGTGGGGCCTGGTGGGAAAAGACAAGTCGCTCAGGCTGTGACCTGAAAGAGTACTCTCCTCTCCAGGCCCTCTCTGCTCTCTCTCTGCTTGTGACTGCCAGGACACGAGCAGCTCTCCTCTGGGACAGGCCCACCACTGCTGTTGCTACGTTTGAGCCTGCCAACTATGGGCTGCCACCTCTGAAATCCATGAGCCCATTTAAAGTTCTCCTTGTTTATAGGCTATGGGTGTCAAGAGCTTTGTTCCTGCAGTAAGAAAATGACTAAGGCAATAGAGAAAAAGCAGCATTGGTTAACTATTTGAGAAAAGCCAGAAAAATGTCTGCAGTTTCTGTCAACATAGACAAACTAAAGTGGCCGCGCAGCACACAGGCCCATCAGGAAGACTGGCTCCGATGTCCTGATAGACCAGAAAGGCTGGATATATTATTCTACCGTGTCACATGACCTCCTCTCCTTCCCAGTGAGGACTGATGGGGCAGAACAAATGACAGACTCGGGAAACCAATTCACAAGTTATGTGAAACCTGTTTTTGTTTCTCTTTCAAGATAATGAATTAACTTCTATTTCTTCTTTGATTCTCTTTTATTAAAGTCTCTTTTCCCTTCCTTCCCTCTCCTCTCCATCTCCCTTCTCCCTTCTCCCTCCCATTGAGATAGATCTGTCTTCCTACTTCCTGTATGTATCCTTTATTTTGCTGTTTATTTATAGTTGAGGTTGCTCATGTAAGAGTAAGCATGTGATATTTAAACTGGTGTGTCTGATTTATTTCACTTAACATTAGGGCTTTTTTAAATGGGAAGGGGAACAGAAGTTGGAGGGAGCAAGGACAGATGGGTGGGGAAGGGGACCAAAGGGTTACTAAGTTTTATGTACACAGATAAACTCCACACGATACATGTAATCTCATGTACTGAAAACATACACTAAAAAAAGTAATCCCCTCGAAACAACAAAAAAAGGATTACAAATTAAGTTTCAATGCTCTAGTCAGAAAAGTATTTACATATGCAAGATCATATAGATTTGGAACTGGCATCCTTGGACCTTGGCAAAGCATCTCAAAAATGATGTATCCTCCACAATTCTGTGAAAATTATATATAATCCACAACTCCTAAACCATAGGAAAGTCAAAGCCCTGGTCCAGGGATCAGAGAGCTGATGCAGAGAGGCCACAAAAACGAACCGTACTGCTGACTATGCTATTGTTAGTTTGGGCACTTTAAGTGTGTTTGTGTTTCTTACCAACAAACACACTCTGAGTAGAACATCGTTCATCAAATACACTCTACTTAATATTAAAAAATAAGATGTTAAGGGAAGTATAAGAAATACTAGTGAGTTGTTTTTAATCTTGGGTGAGTAACATGAGCATGAAAAACGTGAGGACTAATGGGTCAGATTTCATAAAAACGTTTTAAAAATCTGTAAGTATAAAATCATCCAGAGCATACATTCATGTACACAGTAACATTATTCACAACAGCTGGAGGCAAGTATCCATCAATGAATGAATCAAACGTGGGTACACGGAGTTACCATTCTACCTTAAAAAGAAAGGAAATCCTGTCACACGCTACAAAACAGCTGAAACTTGAAGGCATCATGGTAATTGAGGTAAGCAAGATACCAAGACAAAAACTGTATGATGCCACTGATACAAGGTACTTGGACTTGTCAAATTCATAGAGACATAAAGTGCAGTAGTAGTTCCAGGGGCTGCATGAAAAGGGAATGGCGAGTTGTAGTTCAGTGGGTACAAATTCTTAGTTTTGTAAGATGCAAAAGCTCTATGGATGTGTTGCACAAAATTTGAATATACTTAAAACCAGTCAACTGTATGCTGAACAATGGTGATAAATGTTGTCTACCCACAAGATAACAAGATGATAAATTTTACATTATGTGTATTTTACTGCAATTAAAAATATAAAAGTTCATTTTGTAGCACATATAAAAATCTCCTAAAGAAGACATGAATTTCTGGGAGGCAGTTCAGAAATGGGAACTTACTCTAGACAGACAATTCCGAAAGATGATATAAAGTTGGCTGGTCTTTCTAAGGGCAATACAGTAATAAATAATAGAAGTGCTAGAAAATGTACACCCTTTGATTTACTAATCCCACTTGCAGCAACCTATCAAGGGAAATAATTACCCACACAGCAGAGATTTATGCATGATGATTGTCATCACAGTATTACTTACAATAGTGTAAAACTAGATCAAGCTAAATTTGATCAACAGGAGAATGGCTGAATAAATTACATTACATCTAAAGGGTGGATGTCATGCAGTCAATCAGTGCTATCTTGCCTAGCATGTTTTAATGCTATGAGAAAGTTTCATGAATTAATATTAAATGAGCAAAATGCTTACAGTTAATCTTACAGTTAGTAAATAATGTGATAATGTCTCTGTGAAATGGGTGGAGAATATACCTCAGAGTGGGGGTCGGGAGTATACTAGTTGCTCTCAAGGGATTTCTTAGGATGTAATTAGGAGTAATTTCTTAACCCTTCTATGCTTCCTAAACTTTCTTTAATGGTTACTATTCCTCCTACGAAAAACATCTCATATTTAGGAATAGAGTGAATCTTTATAGAAAGAGGTTATTAATAAACTGAGTCCAAAAGTCATCATTTTACAAAGATGAGGAATTGCACAATAAGGCCTCCTCTTCTGATCACCGGCCTCTTGATGTGTGTTCTCACCGGCCTGCTTCTCACAGTCCTCATCTTTCAAGCACAGTGGAGTCCTAGGGGTGGAAGGCTTGGAGATAGCCCTGCTCAGATGGGCTGCTCTTTACCCTTGACCTTCCCTAGCCTGGAAACTCTGGAAGGCCCTTTTCTGGTGAGCATGCATGTCCTTATGTGGTACTTAGAGGAAGGGAATGCTCCTGACATCAGACCCACATTCACCCAGGAGGGGATTTGCTGAGCAACAGGAAGGGGATGCACGGGGCCTTGGTTTTAGGGGTGGAAGGCGATTGTGCTGCGCTCCTGAGTTGACAGGAGGGATGTGGTGCTATTGAAAGCTCACTGGTGTGGCCCTCCCCCAGAAACAGCATCAGAGCTGGCGGGGGCCAGAGGGATGGACACACACCCCACAGCTGTCACACGGGGGAACAGGCCTCCTGGTTCTTTGGCTTATTCAGGGGAAATTAATCATTGGCGTCCTCATCTCCTTGGGTGTGAACTTTGAATAAAATGTTCCAGCAGAAGAGGGTAGACAAAGCTGTTCTGCTGTGACTGGGAAGAGAATAACTGTGTAGGATGTTTGCATCTGCTGCACAGCAGCTCTGGTAGCTGGTTTCAGGCAAGTGTGACAGACCAACAGGGAGAGCCCCGAGGAGAGCAGCTGAAGGGAGCTGCCTGCACGTGGGCTGATGGAGCTGAGCTGCGACAGCCTGAGCGCTGCTTCTTACTCCTGTTCTGTGGATCGGGCTGGCGCTTGAGTACCTAAGCACCCCGAGGGAGAGCTGGCACCAACAGGGAAGATGGGGAATTGTCATTGTTCTGCTCATTAGACCAACCCTGCAGTACATACCTCATTTGCTGGCCTTATCTGCACAGAAACTTCTCTGCACATGACATACTTTGCATGAGTGTGAGGTACACTAGAATCACCTGATCATCTTGCTAAGGTATACTCTTAAGCGTTCTGTCTGCCTAGCATCATTTTGGCCACAGGCGCCTTAGGCAACACACTGTACTGTATAACTGTGCTTTGGCCTCATTTGTTCTGTTAAAGGCAAATGTCATGAAATGTTAATCAACCACCAAACCGATGACGGTGGAAATGAAAAGGAATATATGCTGATTATTACCCACTTACCACCTCCTGAATGACCCATCAGACCCACTATCTCTTTCCATCCTTGCTTGGGCCCCAGTAGAACCCCTATGGACTGCAGATGCTGGTCTCCCAGTCCACCCAAGGCCAGAAGGAGGGGCCAGAAGATGAATGCAGGATGAGAAGAGGGAGATTTCACCCATCTTGATTTTACTTTAAATTTTTGACAGTTGTCATATCCCACTGTGGTGCCACTTTTGTGCGATAACGTGACGCCCTCATTCCATTTCTGCAGGCCTTGGGGTAGTAGTTAAGGGCTTCCCATTACTGCTGGTCTCCAGGTACTACAACATCCTTTATTTGTTTCCATGGTCTTCTGAACCAACTAAATTGATCTTTTGCCTTTCTGGAGCCTAATCCTGAAAGGACTGATCTAGATAAAGACCGATGGAGAAGTGGTGAGACCGGAGAGCTATGCACACGTCGGACGGATGATTCTGACAGGAGCAGCTAAGGATGCCTGAGAAGAAGAGCTGGATCTATGCACTCCACTGATAATGGTCAGCAAAACAGGGGACCAACAAGTGGTGCTAGGGTCTGGCTAGAATAGATGCCGGTCACCCCTGTCAGGACTTCAGAGATTAAGCAGGTGCTGGCATGAAACCTTTGTCATCGACCCCAGACACACGTTTGAATGGTGTGTAAATCTGAGTTCCTTGGGGTCTCCCCACAGCTTACAAGTCCACAGCACTGGGGACACAACTGGCCTCATTTTCAAAATGCTAAAAACAAAAGTGTTAATTTCAGAATAAAAATAGTGCAAAGAGATGCTTGTGCCTGGTTGCACAGCTTGGAAGGACTTCAGTTTATTGAAACAACTTCCCAGGATAACAGCCCTTCTCAGTTGCTTAGGGGACAAAAAGACCCACAAGAGGCCCTGGATTCTGCCCTCTCACTCAGGTTTGGAATGCAGGGTCTGGAATCAACGCTTAGCTGGCTTCCCCAGGGAGGCTCTAATCAAGGGTTTCACCCAAAGCGTTCATGGTAAAGTGCTAACATACGATACCTTCAGAATGTTATACAGCTAATGGGAGCTAATGCTCTGCCTAGGAATCCCCTCTTAGGGAGTAGGAGTGGAGGAACATATTGTTACATTAGTTTCCAAATCATGACCTTACATGGCTTCCCAATAAAAGCCGACTGGTTGCTAGGACTTTTCAAGCCAGTTCCATGATTAAACACATTCACATTTGAAAGCTCAATGGCACACAAACGGAGAAGAAAGGGAGCCTTCAGTCACATTTCGTTTAAAAATGGCTATTCTGTTTCCGGAGAGAAAGAACAAATGAGGAAATCACTGTGCGAGTGTGGGGGGTGGGAGAGACACGCGCCCACAAAACAAGGCACAGACCATCTGGCTCCATTAGTGGTTGTACCCTCTGAACTGCACCCAGCGGACTGCGACACAGCTGCCCAGGCTGGTGTCTGTGTTCCTCCAGGCCACTCCAGTCTCTAGATGCCCAAGGCTTGGTGTATGACCTCAGAAGCAGGAACAGTAAAGTTGAAATGTGCCTCATTAATTTACTCCCATCTGCTCTGCATCCCACCAACTGAGAATGTGCAGAATGGAATGTGAGGTACAGAGGGGTCCCTGCTTGGCAGGAATCCTAGTTGACTCGAGAAAGGGCTACCCAGAAGCATTCTGCAAGTCCCTGTGCTGCAGAGTGGCTCCACGTGTAGAAGACGCAAGACAACAGTGTGGAAAACTTGTTTCTCAAATGTAGTCCTTGGAGCAGCAGCCTGTGTTTCTCCCTGGAGTTTGGAGGAAAATGCAAAATCTCAGGCCCCAATCTAGACGTACTGAATCAGAATCTGCATTTGAACGAGGTCCCCAGGAAATTCTGTGTACACTAAAGTTGGAGAAACATTAGTGTAGTGTGAGGATTCTACAACAGAAGTTATTTTTCCCCATGAGGACATCTGTCAAGGTCTGGAGATGTTTGTGGCTGTGGCAAGTAGGGAGCTCGGAGACACTGTGGAACCTCTGATGGTACACAAGGACTAGCCCTGCCAACCACAGAGGTATTCAGTCCATATGTCCCTAACACTGAGCTCCAGCAACCCCTGAAACCAAAGGTTCTGTGAGGAGAAGGAAGAATCCACTGGGGTCCGCTCCTACACCCTTGTCTTCCTCATAGTTCAACTGAAATAATCGTTTAAACATGAATTTCTACAACAGGTCAGGGCCAACTCTGTAAACAGATGTCTTCTAGCATTTAGCCCCAGAAGCCAGGAATGATGTCTTTCATTTCAGAACAACATTAAAACCTAAATTATGAACAGATAAATTATCTCTGTTCCATTCTTAATGCAGCTCTCTTTTCTTCCTCTTTACCCTGGCATCCTCTATGTATGCCAGTGACGACACCAGGGCCTATGGAATTGTGGGTTGATCTAGTATATGGGTTTTCCTATGTCTGACTGAAAGGCAACTCCATTTGCTTAGTTTAGGCACCATCCACTCCAGGCAGTTGGTGGTTCAGTGATAGACAACAATGTAAGTCATGAAGACAGTTTCTGTCATAGGTGCTAAGAATCCTTTCAGGGCTCAGTTTATGAAAGAACCAAGTCAAGAGCCTTGCTGGGATACCTCATCTCTTATCATCTTTAAAGTTCTAGTTTTTCTTGTTGTGGAGATTTCTCAGGGCTTTGTGCATAGTAAGTAAACTGTCTATTATGCAGCTATATCTCTAGCCCTATTTTGTTTTCAATTATAATAATTATATATATACAATATGACATTTTGATGTATGTATCAAAGTTTAATGACCAAATCATATATTGAGTGTATTTATCACCTCAAACATTTATCATTTCCTTGTGGTATGAGTGATCACAACTCTCTTCTAGTTATTTCAATATAATACTATTAACTTTAATCACCATACTCTGCAACAGAACACCAGGATTTACTCCTCTTTTTTTCTCTAACTTCATCCTCATAGACCAGTTCTCTCAATCCCCTTCTCCCAGTCACATTCCCAGCCTCTGGTAACTACTATTCTCACACTTTCTGAGACTAATGTTTTAGATTCCGCAAGTCAGAGGGCTCATGTTTTATGTGCTTGATTTATTTAGGCTAGTGAAATGTCCTCCTGGTTCATCTAGGTTGTCAACATGAACTAAACAGTGTTCTACGAGGTAAATAGACGGATAACATTTTCTTTATGCATTCATCTGTTGATGGAAATTTTGGTTGATTTCGTCAAGTCTTGGTGACTCTTCCACCCCATCCCCCTTCCTTAAAGCCATTGCCAATCATATCTCATCAGTCCGTTACAATATTCTGCCTACTATTTTTCTGCCTTTGGTCTTATTGTCCTCTTCATTCAATCATCATCAGATGACCAGAGTAAACTTTTTGGAATATAAGTCTGGTCGTGTAATTCCCTTTCCCAAAATTTCTTAGTGATTTTCTACCAACCAAAGGATAAATGTTAAACTCCTAAGGGTAACACAAAATATTATCCTACTTTTATCTCCTGACATGCTCATCTTTGAAAATCCAAATATCTAAGCATGTTTTTCTGCAAACGATTTTCTGTGTTCTGTAATATGGTTATCTGCTTTTCATTTTTCCTAGGATATCTTAGTCATCCAAGTGCCTACGTAGTAAATTTCTATTTATCTTGCAAATTTCAACCCAAAAACTTATCTCCCCTGTGTAACTTTTCTGGATCATTCATATTCTGCTGCTTCTGTCATTTCTTAAGCTTGCCTTTATTATAGGAGTCATCAAAATTCATCTCTATTTCTACTAGACTCCATGAAGACAAGAACCATCTTTATTCTACTTTGTACCTCCATTTCCTGGCTTACGTTCTAATATCTGTCAGTAGCTTGAGAGATACTACTGAACGAAGAAAGCATTTTAGGAAGATGGAAACAGTAAAGTCATGTGGAAGGAAGGTACCAAAGTGGTGTATTTTATGGTGAGAGAACAGAGCCATGCATAAGTGGTACATAATATGAAGAATCAATCATGACCCACAGGTTTTTGAATCTAGAATGGTTGTGTTATTAGAGATGGGAGGAGAGAGAAAAAGGTAATCAGAAAAAGACATAGAGTTAAGATGAAAGGTAATTTTAAATTGTTGATGGACGGGCTATTTGTATAACAGATGTTGGAAACGTAAGGGCTAAAACAGGGGCACAAACCATAGCTCAAGGTGTAGATTTTTAGGAGTTCCCTAGAGGTTGAAAGCGAGATCAATGAGAATGAATGTTTGAGTAAGGTAGACAAGAGGAACAAATAGTGGATAGACGTTAAAGAATAGAATCTTTGTGGGATATGCAATTTTCATGGCAAGGAAAGAGAAAAGAACTCTCAAAGAAGAGATCTGCGGGAAATGCAAGCATGAAATGAAGATAATATTCACACTGGACAATTAATGGAGGACAAAATCTCAATAACAAGAAGACCATTAACAGCCTTAAATACAAAAGAGCAAACAGAATAAAGATTAGGGGAAAAACCATTGAGTTAGTAGTTAGATGGTCACTGGTATTCAAAAAATGAAATTAGGAGGGAAGTATTAATGATTTGGAGAAGACTGCAGAATGGGAAAGATGAGAGTTTTGCTCTACTGTGAGCTTTGACAGTTTGAGCTTTGTAGCTGCCGAGTGAGGCTCCTGCAGTTGGAGAACACGAGTGACCCAGAGACCAGACTACTGATGTTCCAAACATAAAGAAGAAAGGGGAGCTGTGTGCCTTGAGCTCCCTGATGGTGTTGCTGGATCCGAGTCAGTGGCGTCAGAGGAGCAGGTGGGCAGAGGCAGCTCAGAAGAGCGGTGCCTACAAGCACTTCTTCTTGTGCAGTTCTTTTTTGGTGATGGGGATTGAACCAAGGTTCTCACAAATGTTAAGCATATGTGCTGCCATTGCTACCACTGAGCTACACCTCCAGCCTCTTCCATGAGCAACTGTGATCATTTTTCCTCTCCAATTAGAACCACCTACTTTGGAGGAAAATTAATTCCATGCATTTTCATGTTTTCTTTTAATAAGCATTAGCATTTGGAGAAATGGATAGTTCTTATTTACCTGACTCCATGCTACTTGTGGTCTTCAAATTCTGATGGTGCCCTACCCTAAAGTTTATCTTTTCCAAAGGAAAGGGCACTAACCTTTTGCTCTGTTTCCATATGGCAGCTCTCATCCACCATTCCATCCACTATTTTCCTCCCAAGTTATTTCACTTCCTTCTTGACATGTGGTAATTGGAAGCTGTCTAACTGCCACTGCATAGTAGTCATAAAGAAACAAGAACATTATTTTCCACAGTTTTCAGTAAGCTGCCCATTACTATTGTGGAGAGGAAAGAAGATGCCAAAGAAAAACTTTTTAGTATTTTTTAGGTATTCATTATTCTTATTAGTGTTTTCAGTATATAGTGTTTACATTCCTTGTGTGGGGTTGGTATAGGTACAAAACTCAGCTTAATTCTTTTTTCACCTCCTTTCCTTCTCCTTCCTCAATCTCTTGATCCCTTTCCCATTTGAAAAAGACCCATGTATCTCCCTACTTCCTACTGTATTTTATTTTCCTCCTCATTTTTACAGAGTTGCTCTTATAAGAGAAACCATGTGAAGTTTAAGGTTGTGTGTCTGACTTATTGCATTTAACGTTACTGTCTCAAGGTGCACCCATCTTCCTACAAACGAATCAAGGTTAGCTGGACAAGCAAAGGGTATTTTCACACTCTCCTTTGATCCCACGTGGACTGTGCAGTTGCTCACTAATATCTTTTAACGGAATGCAGGGCAGGGGCTTTAACTGTAGGTTTATACAGGCTTCTTTCTCTGTTCGTATTGACTCTCCACCATACTTCATTTTTGTCTGCATCAGATTTATTGACCTGAAAATTTAAATCTGAATGATTACTCTGGGTTTTTTTTTGTTGTTGTTATTCTGAGACAGGGTCTCACTATGCAATCCAGGCTGACCTTGAACTTGTTATGTAGCCCAGGCTGGCCTCAAACTCATGGTGTTTGTCTGCCTTTTCTTTTCGCTAGCACATGGTGTTTGGGAACCTGCCTCAGGTTCCCAAATGCTGGGGTTACAGGCCTGTGCCATGATACCCAGCCTACTCTGTTTTTTATCTTGTTTTATTTTTTACTTTCCATCAGTTAGCAGTTTTCATCAATAATCTGAAGATAGGTGAACCTGACTGCAGAGAGAATACTGTAGACATTTGGAGAGCACAAAAGCTTTGTAAACAAAGCAGTTGCCCTGAGCAGTTAGACTTAACCATCTTTCCTGGCTGCTACAGGACTCACAGCCAGGAAGGCACAATACTGCTTTCCATTTTCGTTCTAAGAGTTGAACCACAGAATCCCTATCAGAAATAACTTCTTTTGTTACTATGTAGGTGGGGGATGAAAACCCTACTCAAAGGACAACCAAGTGCTCCACCCACATAAACTCACAGTGCCAAATAACCCTCTGCTGGTATGTTTACTCCAACATCAACTCTGAAATGGTGAACCTGGGAGGTGTAACCAAAGACAATATGGGGCTAAATCACAAGCTGATAGCTTCCTTCTGACCCAGTAAGAAAGATGCAGTAACTCAGTGCCAAAGGGTGACCAGGTTGGCACTCTTCTTTGATGATCTGTGATGAGGAGACATGACAGAGAATGGAAGGTACATTTATAGGGTGATAACACAAAGCTAGCCAAGCTGTGATACTTCTTTGCAAGGTACAAAATGAATGCATCTGGCTGACAGTGTTTCCCCCAAGAGATAAAATTAAACCAAAAGGTCCTGGGCCACACATGGCCTTTCGCTTGCTTGTACCTTGGTGTAGAGCCCTTTTGTTTTTGAATTCGTGAAGTCCAAGGAGCTGTCCCTATGCTTTCTTGTGCTAGCGAAAGCAAAGGCAGACAAGTAGTAAGAGGAAAACCATGGCCACGTTCCATGATTCCAGTTCTGATATTTGTTTCTATGTTTGTTCAACTCTTTTCATCAGGGCGAAGAATAAGTTCCTCACAAGATAATTATGTGGTTTGGAAATGAGCAATCTTGATACAAACATGAAATACATATTCTATTTTACTACTTAGGATCTCGAGTGTTAAAATATACAGATTGGGTACTTGGCTAAATATAGGCTCAAATGGAACTTGTTTCTTTAAAAGGAAAAGAAAGGGGGAAAAGAAAAAGAGAATAGACAGAAAAAAACTATGTCAGACAGAGCTGAGGACCAACAAAATAATGGAATAAAATGTCAGTCATCAATTCAGACTAAGACTGAGAACACCGACTGGGATCACAGAATATTTGAAACAAAATTATATGACTATATAATTATTTAGTTAAATCATCATGTTGAGTAATTATTTAATTAAGCAGAAGAGGTGTCAAAAGGCCACTAAACTAACCAAGAACTGTCAGGCTGGTCTTTGAAGCCTGCCTTTTTAGTAAGAGGCAAAATACTTCTCGTCAGTATTTTCATGATCTGTGTGTGGCTACTGTTCTACTCTTTAGAATCATTTATGTTCATAACACAGAACCGTCTTGTCTTTGTTTATATAAACAAATAGCACATCACTTCCATTTTGGATTTTAGAAATAGACCAAAGTTAAGACTGGTCCTAGCTCCAGACAACACCTTCACAAATACCAAGCAAGGCCCAATTAAATGCTGCTTCCCGTTAGTGTTCTCAACATGTGCAGTAAGGCAGAGGCTCATTAATTCAGAGGGGACACATTTCTGCCAAGTCATGATAGTCTGTAAACAAAGTAGGATTTTACATCCTGTTATGGACCACCAATTAGCTCTGCCAGTCTAAAAGAAATGGACCCTGTTTACTCTCAGCACTTCACACTGTGTTTGAGTTTTATAGGTCAAGTGGGCTTGTGAAAGAGAAGAAATGATGTGGGACAAATTCCAAGCCACAGGTAGCATTATGTGTCCTCTCTGTCACCCAGTTAGAGCTCCCAGAGGAAAGGGACCTTCAGATGCAGCAACCCTCACCTGACACCGACTTCTTCGTTAGCTGATTTGTTCTGATCTCACCTCTGCCTGCCCCATGTTGTCTCAGTTTGCTGCATCCCCTGAAAATCTCCTCCTTCTCTCTTCACAGCCAGACTGGGTGTGAATTCAGGCTTTCTACTGACCTTCTCTTTGACCTTGGGTAAGTTACTTAACACTTCTGAGCTACTATTTCTCCCACTGTGAAAAGGAAACAATGTACTTCATAACGTGGTTGTAAGCGTAACACATGCATATGCCATATGTAGTGTAGGTGCATGGTACACCCCAGATTTCCTATCAGAGCTATGGTTGAAGGAATCCTCCTAAAGCTATCAAATTACTTACTACATAGTAAACCTGTGGTAAAGACCATTCTCAGTTGAGTACCTTTTCCCTGGCTCCACTCTGTGACTGTGCTGCCCTTTGTCTACTCTGGTGCTTGTACGTAACTGACCATTCCTGCTTTGCTACTTGCACTATTCATCCTTTCCAAACGCCAGGGTAGACACATTGCGGGCATTATGGTTTTTATTCGCAAATAGTGATACCTAATCTGTCATTTCAAGCTCAGAGTCTACCTTCAGGTAAATTTCCACCTCCACATTTACTGTAAAACTCTATACCTGGAGGGTGTGTCATCTTGGACTCCATGGGTTCATAAACAAGAATGTTTATTGTTACTATCAGTCACAAAGTATAAACACTCAAATATCCATCCACTCATGAATGAATAAAGTGTGATATAACCACATAATGGGGTAATATTCAGCTAAATAAAAGTATTGAAGTTCTGATATTTGTCACACATAGATGAACCTTGAAAATGTGCTAAGCAAAAGAAGCTAGTCAGAAAAGTACACTAGTTTATTTACATGAAATGTATAGCACAGGCAAATATATAAAGTCAGAAATCAATGAATTGTCACCCATGGTGAGGGTAGAGGAGTTTTTAGGTAATGGAGAGTGACTGCTAATGAGAATGAAATTTCTGGGGTGATGAACTGACTGTGACCATTGTTGCACAACTCAAAATATACTAAAAAGCCATTAAAATATATGCTCTAAGTGGGTGACTTGGTTGGCATGTGAATTCTATATTGCTAAAGCATGTCTCTTGCAGATGGACAGGGTCCCACAGACCAAGGGCAAGGGGTGAGGGGGAGGGGATGGGAAATAGGTAGAGTGAAGATATGCCACATAAGATTCCTAATAACCTCAATGAACATGGACATTACAGGCCGTAAATATGAACTAACATTAACAATATCAGTAAGAGTGCAAAGGGAGAAGGAGAACTAGAGGAAGAGGGAGGGCTGGAAGGGGAAGTAGACTAAAAAAGAAACACCCTGTATAATGTACATGCGCCAACTCCCCAGATGATTGTAAAATGCATGTATTGCAAACATGTTGTAATAAAATAAAATTTTTTAAAAAATGTTAGCTGGGTATGGTGGTGCATTCCTGTAATTCCACCCCTCTGGGAGGCTTATACAGTAGAACTGCAAGTTTCAAGTTTAAGTCCAGCCTGGACAACTTAGCAACTTAGAGAGACCCTGCCTCAGAATAAAAAATGAAGCAGGCTGGGAATGTAGCTCAGTGCAAAGGCCCTGGGTTCCAACCACAGCACCACATAACCCCCCACACACCAGACACCCTATTTACTTGTCACATCGAGTCTGAAGAATCCAATCTAGTATCCATTGCGAAAAGGATGCAGTGAAGGATGACATGTTGACGTTCCAAAGAGTCACAGTGAGATCTAGGGCTCTGTTTAGTGGTATTAAGTCTAAGGACATCAGGGCCATGACTCATCTCGTCTAACTTCTCCATAAGGTTCATCAGAGGAATGAGGTGAGCAGGTGCTGCTGTGTTAACAGAACATAGGCCAGCAACCCCATGTCAGTACTCCGCCAAGCTGGACTGAGACACATGGCTGCTAACAGCGCATGAACAGCGGTTCTCCAGCTGGGGTTCCTAGACCAGCATTACTACCACTACCTCCAATCTGGACTTAGAAGTCCAAATTCTCAGGTCTACTAACACTGAAGGAATACGATACCATGGGATGGACCCAGTAATCATGCTTTCAAGTGGCCATTAGGGATTCTGATGTAGGCTCAAGTTTGAGATTCACTGCTTTAGCCTAAAGTTTACAGGATCCAGCCAGACCCAGGTCTCAAGATTTCAGTCATCTGGCCATGTGCCTAATACAGGAAGGAAAATTAAACAAAATCAATGTGATTTCAACGCAACAGTGTACCCATCATCTTTGATGTCCTATTGTACATCCTCCTGCCTTTCATTTTTGCTGTAGCCATAACTGTGACTGTGACTGGTGGCACACAGGTGAACCTGGGGAGCAGCCATTTCAGGTATACCTGCTGTCTCTTGCTTTCTGTCCTGGAGTTTTTCACTCTGCTATGGGAGCCTGCTTCACCATTCCACCACACGCACATATCTGGAGTGAGGGAATTAAATTACCTCTGGGAAAGGGGTAGGGGCTCAGGGGACAAATAACTCCTGAGTTCAACACCTCAGAGAGACGGTTCCAGAGCACATTCACATGTTCCCTTCTGTGCTGGGCTCCTACTGTGCACAGCTTTTGGCCTGGCTTTCTTCCTTCTTCGTGTGCTTTCTCAACCTTCTGCTCCTTGGCATCACACCCCCAAGTGAGCTACCTATGCCAGTGCTCTGCTTCCTTGATTACCAAAAGTGAGTCATGATCTTTATGAACACTGGCTACTAAAAGTGCCACAACCGGACAAAGTGCATCTGTCTCCCTCTTGTCAAAGGTGGCCCAAGAAATCAATGAGGACACTTATCCTGGGTGGAGAAGGGAAACTAGGAGCTGTGTTTCCTCTGCTTCATGACCATGGTAGACAGATGCATGATTTTCAATTCTTATCCTAGATAAAGGTGTACTTTGTCTCAAAGTAAGGGGGGAAAGGGCTTGGAATGAGAGTCAAGAGTTCCAGCTGTGTAACCCCAAGCTTTGTGGTTCCCAGTGCCAATCCCTGCGATTTCTGGTTGCCCAGTGATTTCTGCACGCAGCTCTGGGAGTGAAGGCTTTGATCTTTTCATCTGTAAAATGAGACACTTGGACAAGGAGCTACTGCAAAGTCTCCCCCAGGCCCAACTCTCCCACATTCTGTCTCTGGAGAGATGTGCAACTGACAATGTGACAGCCCACAGGAGGCAGGTAAAGGTATCCTCAGAATCAACATCAGACCAGGGCTCCAACTCCACAAGCTGAACGCTGTAGTGTGAGGGCCTGTCGTGGATATGATCAGGATTTCCCAGTCCTGCACAGACTACAGGAACATGTGCGATACATGTGTCTCTTTCCACAACAGGAAAACAAATAAAGTAACAACCTTCCTACCAGAGTATAGCTCGGTATTTCCTTGGGGACAATCCCATTTTCTTCTAGGGATGGAAAACAAGGTTTGGGATGATCATTCGTACTTTTGAAAGCATCCTTCTCCTTTCTCTTTATCACTTTTTATCATCAGGGACTTTTGTTTCTCTTGGGAGCTTAGGAAACCTGCCTAGTTGCAGCTCAAGCCTCTGTGGTCTCCTCCCTGCCCTCTTGTACTCCTCCTCTTCCTCCTCCTCCCTGGTTCTGGTTGCCACCTCCCCTCAGTCATCAGTCCTTTCATGATGATTGGCTCGTCCCCCTCCCTGCTCAGTGACAGGCCCTCCCACAGGAGCAGGCTCTCACGTAATGTAATATTCATGGTACCTAAGGCTGCAGCACCGGGGAGCTCACTGTGTTGTTAGACATCTCTGCTTCTCAGGCTCTGGGGTGGCTGGGTGACCTCTGGGGGATGTGAAGTCCAAGAAGAAAGAGCACAGTGAGACAGGCTTCGGTCTCAAAGCACCTCTCAGCTTCAGTGCAGATACTGACAAGGAGGTCGTTTTGGAAGCTGAGTAAGAATTTTTCTCAGGAAGTAAGAGACTGGCTATGCAGACTACCCTCTGGGAAGCAGGAGACGTGGAGAGAGAGTGGGGTCCACCTCTCATGGTCCTTAGGCCCCTTCTGTGCCCACTTCCCACGTGAGCTCGGGGGCCGGGCAGCAGCTTGTCCACGCGAGGAGCAGCAGAGCCCCTCTGCCTGAGCCTCACTGCCTACTCTGCTTTGTCACTCCTGGCCCCACAGCATTGCCCATGATGGACCAACAGGCTCCTGAGGTGGGCTGGGGCACATGGGAACGTACCTGACCTACCCTGATAGCTTCAGAAACAACCACACTAAAGCCAGGCCAGCAGATGCAAAGCAGTTCCTTTGTTTGTCTTAGGATTGAATCCACCATCTTATTCAGTGACTTCCATACACGTATGGCTAGGACGAGAGATTAGCAAGGTTCCCCTCAAACCCATTTCCCCATTCTGGACTCACCCAGTGAAGGAAGAAACCCAGTAAGATCCATTCCCAGAGGATGTATAAAATCCACAGTGGAAGGAAACCATGACTAATCAATCCATAGCTAAATGCATGGTCTCCTTCATGATCCTCTGTTATAAATGCAATCATCAAGTGCATTCTTTGGGAGAAAAGGCACAGTGCTCACAACGTGTGCAAAGCCCAAGCCTGAGTGTCAGTGGAGAGTGGTAGTTAAATCACAGCGAGAGTCAGGCCATGGGGGGGAAACTGCAGGTCTGCCTCAGGCAGGGTGTCTAACTTCACTGGGCCTCTGTTTTCTCAAAATAGCGGCAGCTACTTTGTAGGTTTGTTCTAAGGATTATGAGAGTCAATGAAGCCTTCGTAACCATCATTACTGTCCTGCTGGTACAGTAACATGGTGGCGGGGGGGGGGGGTTATGGGCCTGAGACACACCTATGCCTGGGCTCTCCAGAAGATGCCCCAATTCATGCAGTAAGTATCTGGGCTGGGGAATAGTGCATCTCAGCCAAAGCACTGACCAATGAAAGTCTCCCATGCAAGGTGGAGTGGGATTGCTGCCAATAGTCACCAGTCCATGTCCATATAAACTACTTTAAAGGAGTCTGAGGACAGAGCTCGGAAGACCTTCACCACCTCCCCACCCCCAGATGTAAGCTGGATTATCCTTTTCTCTTTTTCCCATTATGTTCCTCTGGGAACTGGCTGGGACATAGAATAACCAGGCCCCAAGTCACTGTGTGCTCTCTATGATTCCAGTTCAGAGTCCCTTGAACACCATCTGTGATCTCAGCCCTGTTCGTTGGCCTTCATGTAACTAAGGAGTTCATTTCTTTGGTGTGGAAGTGAGACTGGAGACTCCAAGCTGCCAACATAGTTAGATCCTTCCTGCATCAGACTGTAAAACTGAGTACCAATACTTCTTCCTATTCCTGTGTTTACACGAAGCTATGCCAGCAAGAAGTCGAGAATGTTTGCTCTCCCCTTGAATGTGGGCCTATGACTTGCTTTGGCTTGCAGAAGAAAGAAGCAATGCCATGCCGAGTGCAAGGGTAAGCCTCCGCAGATTTGCCCTCCTGAGACATTTGACAAGCTGAGCTCCTAAGTTGGAGACCACAGGAAAGGAAATGCCAGCCCTCAACTTCCCTACCAGCTGAACGCAGCCACAGGAGGGAGCTCAGGCAAGACTAACAGAAGAATCATCTGCTCAACTCTCTAAATTGCAAGAAATAATGAAGTGCTGTTTCCATTTTGGGTTAGTCTGTTATACAGCGATAGAGAACTAATATGCTGCTCGATTCTCCAGATAATACCCAAAGTCAGTTCATTGTGCTCAGGCTTACACTGTCATACTGGTAAAATTATTGAGAATTCATGAGCCCTCAACCATTAAAACTATGGAGGGAGCAACCCACAAGAAGGCAAAACACAGGTACACAGAGTCATTACTTAATTAGCTTGACACAATTAGAATAGCAATTAGCTTTGTACAGGTTGTCCCTTTGTTTGTCATTTGAGTCATCTAGAGCATTCCTTTAGCATCAATTGTTGAACTTCTCTGATCATACTTGTATTTGAGCTCTAGTGTAAATGTCTTCCTCTACTTTCTTTACCCTCAAAGGATTTTGAGCCTAGATGCCTGTCTTGGTTACTTTTCTCTCATTGCTGAGACAAAATACTCAGTACCCAAAATGAAGGAAGGAAAGGTTTATTTAGCTCACAGTTTGTAGATGTTTCAGTCCATACTCAGCTGGCTCTAAGACAGAGTGGCACATGGTAGAGGGCAACAGTTCATTGCAGTGGAACAGGAAAGTAACAAGAGCAAAAAGGAGTGGCAGAGAGGAGCAAGCCCTTTTCCCTCCCTTTCATTCTAAATGGGCTGCCTCCACCCAGGGGCATGTAGCACTCACACAATCTGTATCCCCTCCTCTAGCACAGGCTCAGGATGAATACAAAGTAAGCACCTTGGCTCCCTGCTAAATCACATAGTTAATCTTCTAAACTTCTCAAATTGACACAATGAACAACATCCCAGAAGGGTAAGGGCATGTCCTTTTCATCACAAGATGCAGAACTGCTGAGTCACTTAGCCAAACCTCTAGACTCCCCAAGTTGACACCATGCACCAACCATAACAATGCCATGTCCACATATGCCTAGGTCAGGGCTGCTCTTAATGGCTACTAAACACCAAAACAGGAGACTTTTCCTGAGCTTCCACTGAAGGAAATCATTTGCTCTCATCTTACTTTTGTTTCAGTCCTTAATACTTGCTGTTGTGCTCTGCTATGAAACAGGAGAGAAAAGAGAAACAAGAGAGTTGTAAAGAGCTGCTAATTTCCAGTTACTCGATTTTTAAGATTACATACAGACAGAACATGTTTCTTAGAGAAAAACTGTAAATCACAGACTAAAAACAGAGTGGTAGTGGGGTTAAACCCTTATAATTCCACCACTGAGAGAGTAAATGTTTGGAGTTTACTGTTACAGCTTTTTTCACTGAGATTTAAATAATTACAGTGAAAACAATGTGATCATGTGCACATACTAATTTTCATTTTTCTTACTCATTTAGTACATTATAAACAAATTGTAGTGTCAACACACAACAGCAACATCATATTTAATGAGCCAGAAGCAATTTATGGCCCCACAGTTTTCTACTATACAGACGTACAGCATCACTACATTTCTTTCAGTAAATTCCCTGTTGTTAAGCATGCATTTTGCTCATGGGTTTTCCATATCTTAAACAACATTGCAGATAACACACACGAGTGTTGGTGGTTTTACACACATTATTCAATAAAATCAGCAATTCAATAATAATTCACTCATCATTAAGATTATTCCTAGTTTTCCAATAATTTCAGCAACACAGTCTTTTTTATGCATCTTTGAAGTTTCAATAATTAGTGAGTAAGCAAGATTTGCATAGTTGGCTAAAATTCAAAATAATCTTGAACTTTGAATCACATGATGGCCGAGTACACTGATAGACAGTCTGTAAAAAACAAAACAAAACAAAAATAACCAAGGACTTTCTAGCATTAAAGGACTTGCTTGGCAGGCTATGACTCTAGGACATAAACTCCAGGTTGCCTTTCCACTATTCTCCCTGGTCAAGCAGTTTAGGGCTGGTGGCCCAAATTGCTAAGTAGCTTTGTGGAAAGCAGATGAAGGTAGTTTTACCTTTTCAATAGCAGATGGATGCTAAGGCCCCATGTAGTGCTGTGCAGCTGCTGAATATGATGTTTCTGTGTGCTTCATCCACTGATGATGACCTTATCCAGTCAGTTGCTGTGTCCACCAGATGCTCCTTCAATATATTCCTATACTGTTTTGGCTTATATCCTGGTAACAAGCTTCCACAACTTCTTGAGCCATCACAATTGTCCCCCGCTCACACTTGAGATTTTAATCACTTGTCTTCCAAGACTTCTTAAAACCTGAAATTTGCTGCTTCCCTGCTCAACTGACAGCAATGGTAACAAATAAAGGCACTTTCTGTGCTAGGCATTTTTGTTGAATGCATGAGTGAATAAATAAACATTTAACCAGCAACCAATTGTTATATGTTAGGTAGTTTGCTAGATACTCAAAGATGAAGCAGTCACAGTTCCTTGTCCTCTAGAGACTCAGATCTGGTAAAGAAGACAGCAAATTAGCAATCAGAGAATAATGCAGTATGGTTTTTAGAGCCCCGTATTTCAGTAGTAACTACATGTGGCCAAGCAAAGCTATACTGGGACAGATGATTCATGAGTTGCTTCTCAAAGGAAAACGGCATGTCTGGCAGAGGGTAAAGAGTCCATATCCACGCTTCTTTGTGCCTAATGAGAAGACCGCCTTTCCCATGCATTCTGGGTGCTTGTTAGTGGACACTAATGATCCACCACATCACATCCATTCCCTGTACCCTGCTTTCAGCACAGATATGAAGGCTACTTCTCTGCGAGTGGCCAGACTCCCATATCAAGTGGTCAGGGTTGCTGCCAAACCATATGCAGATGCAAGCATTATGGGGGCAGGTAGCTCAACGAGCCAGCCTCCAATGGAACAATCCTGAGGGACATGTTACTTGATAACAGAGAGTCCCCAGAGGTGTGAATTCTTTCAGTGACAACCAACTCATCGATTCTTCCTCTGACTGGTCTTCTTGTGTCCTGTCATACGCTTCACAGCCCATTACTTTTGCTCCCTGGATCCTCTCCCAAATAAACTACCTGTAGCCAAGTCTTGTCTTAGAGTCTGCATTTTGGAAAACTTACACTAAGAAACATTCTACACTGTTTATAATTCTGGGATTCTAAGGAAAACTGAAGGCTTAATCTTAGAACAAAGGAGCCAAAAAGGAAAGGGAAAATATTCCATTTGGGGTTTAAATTCAGCTCACCCTTGCCTGACTTTCCAGTCTCACCTCGTACAGAATCCAATTACCTTGAACTTGTGGAATCCTAGCGTGAGCTCACCACCTCTGTGCTGCCTGCCCTGGAGGGGTTTGAACACATTGGAGCAGCTCCCACATAGCTCTGCTTAATGACTTTCTGGAAGAAATCAGAGGTGACATGAGCACTGTGGAGTATCACAATGTGCCAGCTCTGAATCCCTGTGCCCTGGGCAACTCAGGAAGGACAGGACAGATGGCAACTGTCAGGCCTTTAATTGCACGATGTTCCTCAGGGATGGTCAGGGAAAGGCTGTGCTCACGGTTTGGGCTCTGTTCTATCACAAGCAAAATGGAAAAGAGGAAGGGGCATCATGGCTTCCTACTCAGCCAACTCTCCTCATTGGACTTTGCAAGCCCTGGGTGTGATGCAGATAAGCTTTGTCACAGAGTTAGAGTGATAGCTGACTGCCTGGTGGCAGGTGGGGAATCAGAAGACATAGCCTATAGGTTCAATAGTGAAGTCTCTGTGACAGCGTCCACTCCAGGCCATGTTGGTCACATCAGCATCTGAACACTGCAGTGTGCCTATCTTCTCTTCACTTTCTTCCCAGCACACCTTCTCTTGTGTCCAATGAAGCTCCCAGCACCCCCTCCCTATCTCTCACTCACATGAAGATTACTTGGCCAAAAGTACATTTAGGACCAAAGTCATAAATAAAGGAAGGTATGGAGTTAGCTAACATTTTGTAGCACTTTATAGTTTATAAGTTCCATTTGCACATCTCATTTGAACCTCCAAGCCAGGCTGTGTGGTACACATATTGTGTCCCTCCTTCTACAAGAGAGGAAGGATTTCCAAGAGATTATATGCCATATTCAAGGACACCAAGCTGAGGAAAGTTGGCATCAGAGATATGTGCCCCTTTTTCCTTGTTTGAGCTCTGTTCTATCACAGGCAAACTGGTGAAACTACTATCTGGTAATTTGTGGGGAAGGTTCTATTTTCTTTGGAAGGGAAGTATGTTTTGACCCTAAGTCCCTGTCACAAGAATCCTTCCCAGGAGTCAAGGGGGCATTGCAAGGATCCTGTGCCACGGAAGCCTTATTCCATTCTTGCTGGATGTTGAGGAGCTCACCTGCAGCACTAAGGTCTCCTGCTCTGAGTGCTACATGGCCTTGTAGGTAAGCATGGAGGAGAATTCTCATACCTTTGCTCACTCATCCAATTGTTCACTGACCCTATGCTGCTGGCACTTTTGAGGCTCAGAAACAAAACTCAGAGAGAGCACTAGGCCTCAAAATAGAGAAGTGCAACACTTAATGAGTTCCCTGTCAGAGAGCTGGACAGAACTGTGGGAGCCCAGAGCTGGGGCCAATCTGTGAGTTACCAACCCATCATTGTTTCTGAAATGCTGGGGTCCTCTTCCTAGTAGCTAAGAAAAGATATTAAAGTACCACCTGTCACCACCACTGAGTACAAGTTTAACAGTCCTATAGCCACTAGGTTGGCCAAGGCCAGCATTTCCACATCACTTGCTCAGGGCAGTGGGCTGAAATGATGCTTCAAGGACTTGGCATCTAAGGAATACTCTAGTCCTCCATAGGCATCATGTACATTCCTGCCTCCCCAAATGGGTATCTCTATTCTACAACAACAGCTAGACTCAGCCAGCACTCCAGCTTGGTTTTGGCATCAAACCCGAAACCTAGTCCTGCACATCTAGTGCATCCTGCAAGGCAGTGACAGACATGCTGTGCTGCAGTCATCTGTACCCCGTTAGGGGAACCTGCTTAGCACACTGCCAAGTTCAAGGGAGAATGGTCCCCTGACAGTTTGATGCCTATCATGATTTTCAGATTCCCAGGGCTTTTTCACAACAACCAACTTTCAACTCTCCAGACAGCAACAGGGCTTTTAACAATTCAGTTCAACCTTGTTACTGACTACCTCAGTCCCATGCAGATGATCCCCTTTTGGGATTCCAGTTTCCTGTCCCCAGCCTCCTATACTTTGGACCAATTGGCCATAAGTGGGAAATTTCCAAGCTCTACTCTCCTGGCTCCCAGAAATTTGCTAGAATATCTCACAGAACTTAGGAACACATCCTATGTACTGTTAACAGTTTATTGTGAAGAATATGGCTCATGAAGGAACAGCAGAGGGGTGAAAGTGTGGTTTCCACGATCCCTTGGTGTGACCCCCTGACATTTCCATTTAGAAGCTCCTGAAGCCCTCTGTTTGGGGCTTTAGAGCAGTTTCCTCACATAGGCAAGAAGAGTTAATCCTTTATATGGTCCCTGTCCTGTCTTTGAAGGTTAGAGGTTGGGATTGAAGTTTCCAGCCTTCTCACTGAGGCTGGGTACATCTAGTTTCCAGGCCCCATCTTGAAACTGTCCAGAGGCTTACCAAGGTCTCCTGAGAACAAGAGATGGAAACTCCAAGAGAATTAGGAGCTCTGAGCTGGGAACCAAGGATGAAAACCAAATGTGTGTTCGTTACTGTGCCACACCCTCCAGTCCTTTGCCCCTCACAGGCTTTTCCACATGGACCAGAAGAGCCCACCTATCCTGCCATCCTGAACTTCACAGCATCAAGCATAAGTATTCCTCATAATGCAAGTCCAGTCCTGGGTGCCCAAGTGACACTGCAAGACAGCCATTTCTGCAGTTTTCCCAGCACACTGGTGGCACCAAGAAGCAGGCCAGGCCTCATCAGCTGCTAAAAGGCAGGTCCTATCCATCAGAAGATGGCTGCTACTACCATCTCTCTGGGCATGGACATTTCTGGGCATTTCACTGGTAATCAGACTTCTACTCTAACTACTCAAGAGACAACACCACCAAACACTCCTGTAAGCTTCAGACCCAAGGGCTGGAAAAGCTTCCTGTGGATTAGCATGTGATGGACTACTCCATGAAAAGTCCCTACTCATTTATTCATAACTTTTCTGAAGCATTTACAGTGGCTTAACAGCTGATATGCTAATGTGAAGGCATCACCAAGGTCTTTGTGGGTATAACTCATCCACTTCACTTTAAAACCCTCTAACCCAGGAGATGCCAGCTCCCAGCTGAATTTCCTGGGACCCCAGTTTGCACAAACCAAGAAGCAAGCAAACCTGGCCAGAGGCAGGCAAGGCAGTCTGGAGGCTCTCTCCCTCCCAACAAACATGACCCATCCCCACCCTGCATCACAGGAGGAGGGAGATGCCAGGCATATGTCTATTTTACAATTGACAAAGAACAAAGGACCCTTTTCAAAAGTTTTGGGAGTCCATGGATTTGAGCCAAGCTCTGATTACAGTGCATGTTTATTCCTGAGCGTCCAGATAAAGAATTCATCATTTTACCCAGAGAGACAGACAGAAAGCAAACTGTCCCCAGTCTACGGCACCCAGAGGGTCACAGAGCTGCTGTGAAACCAGAAAAAGTTCACAGATGACTCATCCAGCTGAGGGAAGGTAAACACATTATTGTCTTTCCATTTTTCTCCAGCCCCAGTGCTTCTGTCTGTTTGCGCCAATGAGACGGGTAACATCTTAATTAGGATGCTCACTTGTCTTCACTTTTCAAGAGAGGTGGAGGGAGGACAGCAGGGCCTGGGTAATTGAATCCATAACTCCTATGGTTGTAAGTATGCACGACACATCAACGAGAGCATGTGCGCTCTGCAGAGGGAGAACAAGCGTGGAGGGGAGGGAGGGAGGGGGGGAGGCAGAGGAAGATGGATGATTAGGAGGAATGGGGGGAAGGAAGGAAGTGGCTGAGGTCAGCCTGGCAGTACGTGTGTCTGTGAATGAAAGACACAGAGTGGAGAGGCCGCCCCTGAAAGTTTGTGTTTGTGTGCAGTACCGGGAGGATCAGAGAAAGGCGGCTGAGAGATGACAGCAAGAGCAGAGGTTTGTGTGTGTGCGATAAACAGCTGAATAGCGGAAACGAGGGGTGAAGGAAGTGACCTAAGGGCGGTGTGTGTGAGAAGGGGAGAGGAGGGAAGGGGAGGGGAGAGGAGTGGGAGCGGGGGAGAGGAAAACTGAGAGCAAATGAACTTCCAGCGAGTTGTGTAACAGAAAAGGACGGGAGGACCCGGAAGAAGGAAAGCCTGTGTGCCAGGGAGGAGGCAGAGGGAGGCCTGGCTGGAGTGTGGGCCTGCGCACGTGCGTGCCGTGATCCACGCACTCAGCTCCTCATGCCATCTTTTCTATTTTAGCGGCTCATTGTCTCTTTTCATTTAAAAAGTAATATGATACATAGTTATTAAAAATAGCAGTAGATAGAAGGCTGAGGAGAAAGAAATCACGCATAGGCCTATCAAGAATAAAAGAAGCAGGCTTTGCACATTTTTTTGTCCTTTAAATGTCATTGTAAATCCTACTAATTGGACTTCAGAATTCAATGGCAAAATTTACCTGAGATAACTTACATGAAGCACCTAGTGCAGGGTCCAGCTGAGCGCAGGCAGGCAATAAATGCCGTGGTTGCATTTTGTTGTCTCTTTTGGCCTCTGGTCTTCCTGAGGAAGAAGCTCTTGCAAAGGAATATATTATGTTCAATTACAGAGTCAGGCAGATAATCACAAATTATGAAATCCTTGCCTTTTAAGCTTCCTCCTGATGCCGTGGGGACAGGAAAGCCGACTCCATACGCCTGAGGCGCAGCCAGGTTAGCCCAGGTGAGGATACCATGCAGACGGTACTCATGGATGGGGGGACTGTCCGCCTCACCTCAAGGACAGCCAGCCAGATCTCCAGCTGTTCACCTTCAACTTCCAATCTGCCATTTTCCCAGGTAACCCATACCCAATAAGAACTTCATGTAGATGATTTGTCTTGGGGTGAAGATCTGGACTCACAAACATTCAGAGCTGTAGACTGCATCCCCATGGCCTCCAGCCCTTGATTAGATGGAAGATCAAGCCTAGCCTAAATTTCATGACTTTGAACAGATAATACTTTTCAATCATCTTAAATCATTTGATTGCTTACTGAACTGTTTCTTTTGCCGATGTATGTTGGTAATAAGGACAAGTATGTGGGACCTGAGTGTTTTCCTTTTTAATTTTTCCTGTGATCAGGAGTGTTCTTTTAACCTGGACCATAAAGAAATTCAAGAAAGATGAATTGGGTGTATTTTTGCTTATGACTTTTCATGGAGTGCTGTGGAGTTCCTCTAACTTCCATCTTCCCTCTCTCCTCGCTGTCTGTGATCTTCTTTCCCTCCCTCCAATCTCTCTAGTGCTGCCCTGAGAATTCTAGGAAATGCTTTCACCCCACCATGGTCATCACTACTTACACGGTGCTTGATGACAGTTTTTTTCACTGGCTCTGGCTCTGTAATCATCTAGCCCACATAGAAGGGATGTGAACTCACTTTGTAGCCCAGACTGACCTTGAACTCATAGCGATCCTCCTGCCTCAGTGTCCCTGGTGCTGAGATTACAGGCATGCACCATCACACCCAGCTGAGCTTGAATCTCAGAGGATGGTAATAACCCTTTTCCACAGCAATTCTGTATAGTACAGGTTGTTTAGAGGAGTTGGTTCCTCCTTCTGGCATTTCCTGAGTGGGACCATGGGACCATGGTCTGCCCAGGCAGAGTATCCCATTCTCCTAAGTTGGTTTAGCTCTGGTTCGGTCTAAAACAGGTCAACTGCCAGAACCTTGGAATGTTTGCTGGAAATAAAAGGAAAGGCTGCACTTTCCTCTGGAGGGTTGAGGTACGGGAATGATGCTAGTTGGGAATCACCAGGGGAAAGAGAGAGGCAGGGGTGGAAACAGAGAGGGAGATGGAGCAGGAAAAGGGTAGGGAGAGAGAGAGGGACAGGGACAGGGAGATCACTGGAGTGCCTGGATACAGCTGTGCCTGAACACATTAAACATGACAAGCCAATATATCCTTCTTTGTATAACCTATTTGCAGTTGCTTTTCTCCACTCTACAAGACCTAAGAGTCTAGACCAGAACAGCTGATTTGGAGAAAGCTTAATGGGATTTCCTCTTGTCCCCACTACCCGGTTCTCTCAGAATTTACTAGTGAGAACAGTACGATAAAAGCTGCAATATGAGCATCTTTGCTTTCTAAATTAAGTTTGTAGGTACAATCTAGATACACATAATGATCACATTCATCATGGGGAATTTGTGCCTGTATGTGATATATTTTGAATCCTTTTTTTCCCCATTTCCCTCACCTTCCTTCAACACCTCTTCTTATTTACAAAGCTTTGTTTCCACTTATCCTTTTTATCTCATTTTTCTTTTCCCTTCCACCCCCAATTCCTCTTTCCCTTTGAACAATTTCTCCATATTTCACAATATCTATTGTACATTTTGGTCCTTACTTACTCTTTCAGTTTCTCACACCAGAGAGACAATGTGTTATTCACATATATGTGTCTCATTTTTTTCACTTAAAGAGTAAGGTCTCAAAGTGAACCCATTTACCTAGAAATGTCTCAAGTTTATCCTTTTTCATGGCTGATTAGTATTCCATTCTATAAAAAAATCACAACTTTTTTATACATTCATTGATTTATGGGCATTTGGGCTCTTTCAAAGATTTACCTATTATACACTGTGTTGCTATAAATGTGGGTGTGCGTATATCCCCGGGATAAGACACTTTTAATTCTGGGAAGGTACCAAGAAGGGGAACAGCTGGGCCAAACAGGACCTCTAATCCTACCATTTTAAGGAATCTCCACACTGGCTGCACTAGTCTGCACTCCCCAACCCCTTTTCCCTACACGCCTTCACCACCATTTGTTATTGGTTGATTTCTAGATGTCAGCCATTCTTTCTACAGTGAGATGGAATCTCAGCATTGTTTTAATTTGAATCTCTTGAATGATCAGTGATATTGATATTTTTTCATATATTTATTTGCCATTTGTACTTCCTCATCTGAGAAGTGTGTATTCATCTCACATGCCCATTTTCTGATGTGGTCTTTAAATTTGGGCAGTCTGATTCTTTTCAATTCATTATATGTTCTAGATGTCAATCCTCTGAGGGACAACTAGCTAAAATTTTGTCCCACTCTGTGAGTTATTTCTTCACTCTACTGTGAATTTCTTTTGCTGTGCAAAAGCTTTTTAATAAAGCAAGAGGCCAGGCATTGATTCTTTGTAGTATTTCTCCTGCAATCTGGGTTTTGTTTATGAAGTCTCTGCCTGCACTTTTGTCTTCAAGAGCTCAATCTATTCTCTCTTCCATCAGATTTAGCGTTTCTGTTTTAATATTTAGATCTTTAATCCATTTTTATTTTAGTTTAGTGCATGGTGATAGACAAGGGTCTAGTTTTAGTCTTTGGCATGTTAAAAGCCAGTTTTCCCAGCACCATTTATTAAAGAGGCTATATTTCTTCCAGTGAAGGTGTTTCTCCCCTATGTCAAAAATCAGGTAATTAAGTGTGTTACAAGTTGTTTCTGCATCTTCTAATCTGTTTGATTGATCCTCAGGTCTATTTTTTTTGCCAGCACCATGCTATTTTTATCACAGTAGCTCTGTAGTATATTTCAAGTCAGGGATTGTGATGCTCCCTGCCTTGCCCTTGTTGCCCAGAATTGTTTGTGCTATTATAGGTCTCTTCTGGTTCCAAACCAATTTTAGGAATGTTTTCTCCAGATCTGTGGGGTATGCTAATGGTATTTTGTTTGAGATTGTATTAAATCTGTATGGCGATTTGGGGACTATGGCCATTTTCACAATGTTGGTTCTTCCTACCCAAGAGAAAGGGGTATCTTTGCATTTTCTGATATCTTCTTCGATCTCCTTTTTCAGAATATTATAGTTTTCAGTGTAGAGACTTTATACTTCCCGTTAGATTGATCCCTAAGTGTTTCATTATTGAATGCTATTGTGGTTCCCCTAACTTCTTTCTCATGAGTTTGTTATTTGTTTACAGGAATATTATTGATTTTTGAATGTTAATTTTGTATCCAGCTACATCATTGAATTTGGTTATTAAATCTAGGAGTCTTTTGGTGGAGTTTTTGGAGTCTTCTATGTAAAATATCATGTTATCTGTAAATAATGATAATTTAACTTCTTTTCCTTCTTCATTCTTTTTATTTTTTCTCTTGTCTAACTGGCCTGGCTAATGTTTCCGAACTATATTGAATAGAAGTTATGATAGTGGACATCTTTGTCTTGTTCTTGATTCTAAAGTGAAAGTTTTCAGTTTTTGACCATTTAGTATGATGTTGGTTGTTGATTTTGTCATAGCTGGCTTTTATCACTGATGTACAGGGCTGGGGATAACTGTATAGCTGTAGCTCAGAAACACAATGCCTGCCTGGCAAACAGTTTGATTCCTGGTACCAAAAAAAAAAAAAAAAAAAAAAAGATTGTGATACAGACCACCTAGTCCAATTTTCTGTAGTTTTTTTTATGAATGAATGTTAGATTTCATCAAATGCTTTTTCTGTGTCTATTAAGATATTTGGTTCTGTTGACACGGTGTATTACATTTATTGATTTGCATATGTTGGACCATCCCTGTATCTGTGGGATTAATCCTACTTGGTCATGGTGTATAATCTTCTTGATGATTTGCTGCATTCTGTTTGCCAGTATCTTATTGGAGATTTTTGTGTCTATTTCCATTATGGAGATTGACCAGTGTTTTCTTGTTTGTCTCGGTCCTTCTATGGTTTTGGTATCATGGTAATCCTTGCTTGCAGGAATTACTTTAGGAGTATTGTTTCCTTTTCAGTTTCATTCAAGAATTTGAGGAGTAGTGGAATTAGATCTTCTCTGAATTTTTTATAGAATTCAATAGTGAATCCATAAGGTTTTTCTTTGTTGGTAACTTTTAAACTATGTTTTCAATTTCATTGACTGATATTAGGTTATTTAGAATATATCTTTTGGATTCAACTTTGGTAATTCATATGTATCTAGGAATCTGTGCATTTCTTCTGTATTTTCCATCTCATTGGAATATAAGTTCTCAAAGTAGGTATAGATGATCTCATGGATTTCTGCAATATCTGCTGGGATTTTCCTTTTTCATTCCTAATTGCTTGAATTTGAGTCTCTTCTTTCCTTTTTTGATGAGGTTGACTAAGGTTTATCTATTTTATTTAATCTTTCAAAGAACTAACTTTGTTTTATTGATTCTTTTTATTGTTCTCTAGGTCTCAATTGTATGAATTTCTGCTCTGATCTTTATAATTTTCTCCCTTGTATGAGCTTTAGTTTTGATTTGTTCTTTTTCTAGAAGTTTGAGGTTCAAGATTAAGTTCTGTTTTCTATCTTAAAGGTTCTCGAAGTAGGGGTTATGATCTTCTGGATTTCTGCAGGATCTGTTGTAAATTTCACCCTTTGTATTCCTAACTGCATCAATTTGAGTCTCTTCTTTCCTTTTTTTTTTTGATAAGGTTGGCTAAGCATTTATCATTTTATTTAATCTTTTAAACAACCAACTCTTTGGTGTTCTGTACTATTTTCTTAGTCTCAATTGTATTAATTTCTTCTCTGATATTTATAATTTATTTCCTTGTCAGAGCTTTGTGCCTTACTTGTTCTTCTTTTTCTAGAAGTTTGAGGTTCAGCATTAGGTTGTTCATTTGAGTTCATTCTATTTTCCTGATATGAAAATTCATTGCTATAAATTTCCCTCTTAGGAGTGCTTTCATTGCATATCATAAGTTCTGATGTGTTACATTGGTATTATCATTAAACTGTAGATACTGTTTAATTTTTTCTTTAATTTCACTGTTACCGATGGCATGTTCAGTAGGGTATTATTTAATTTCTATGTGTTTATGGAGTAATATGAGCTTATTTGTTTCAAGGTTCTTCCTAACTCCACCCCTTACCCCAAGTTTTCTACATGTGTACAGAATACACTTCCCAAAGTGCTTGTACTCTCACCCATTTTTTCATACCTGCCCTTTTCTGTTTTCTACAGTTTGCAGAGAACAGTCAGGAAGGACAGGCCAACAAGTTATCAGCAGGACTGACGGTCGCTGCTCATTTTATCTAGAAGCTATAATTTCTTAGCCAGTGGCCAGTCACTGTGATAACAGTAACAGATAATCCTATATACATTAACTTTACAAATTTGACACCAATTTACATGTTTAAAAATCCAGCTCATACGGTGTTGGAATGAGTGCAAATCGGTTGTAGATTCTGACAGCAAGCTGACTCGCAGTGTCTGTGTTCAATAGTGCAGGAGCCGCTAGAAATCTGTGCTTTCTTAGGTCTTCTGAGAGACAGCTGGAGGAGGAGGCTGCATCAGAAACCACGTACATTTAACGTGGGGAGTCCTACCTTCTTGTTTGTATATCTTCTTTGAACAAAGCCCACTGCAATTTAAAACATATCCTGACTACAATAATTTAAAGACTAGATGAGAACAAGTGTTTGTATTGTATCCTAAAAAGTCCACTGGGCGCTCCATATTAAAACATTAGTTTTAACTTCTCACTATTACTGCTACCATCACCATTCCTATTGGCAAAAGTATATTTGAGCATGGCGGGCTTCACTTTCACTGTGCTGCTCTCTGCTGGGAACACCGGGCCCAAATGTCCTCAAGACACTTCTGTTACTCCAAGGGGTTCTTTATTAAAGATTTCACCTCCTTGCGGATGGCCCCTCTATGAGCACCCTCCCTGCCTTCTTTGTTTGTACTCCATCAGACATTTCTCTACGTGACCTACCTCATATTCATTAACTGTGTACTGCCTATCGCTCCCCTCAAAAATATAAGCACCATGAAAGAAAGTCTGCTTCATTAAAATATGGTTTTGTTGAAGTATTTGTTAAATAAGTATCTGTTGATTACTTTTTTCTTTACCAAACACATACACACAAGTGTTTACTACATAACGGGTCAGCATTTGGTATATGTGTACATGACTCATACCTTAACAGACACTGCAAGATGTCTGTTTTGTGATCTGGGGATGCAGAAACAAAGCCCTGGGGAGGTTAAGAAAAGTTGGTGGGATTCTGGGGTTTGGCCAGCAGTAAACAAATTTTTAAGCAACACACCCCCAACATAAACAAATCTGGCTGCAGAACAGCGCTCTCATTGCTTTGCCTTACGCAGGCAGGACTGTGATTATCCCTCTTCAAGGATGATGGGACTGAAGTCCATTGAGGTGAGGGACTTGCACAGGTGTCATGGTGCTGACTACCTGGTCTGACACCCAAAGTCCACGACCCAATTTCCTAAGCAACACGTTGAATATATTCTTGTATTAACTGCGCGTATCTGTCCCTGGACAAAGTCTTTGCAATCTCCATTCAACAGATGAAGAGATCGAGGATTAGAAGCATCAAAAGGCCACACTGAGGTTGCAGAACCAACATCTGACCAAGGAACCTGACCCAAAAGCTGACCACCAGAAAAAGCGAGTGAAATTTTCACTTATTAAATATATACCTATATATTTGTGTGCATTTGCTTATTTTTTGCCACTGGGGAGATTCAACCCAAGGACTTTGCACTGAGCTACATACCCAGTCCTTTTTAATTTTCTTTTGAGACAGGGTTTCACTAAGTTGCCAAAGTGAGACCAAAACTCGTGATCCTCCCACCTGAGCTTCCCAAGTGCTGGGATCATAAGTGTGTGCCTTTATATTTGGCTATATTTTTTCAATTTAACAAAATTATGTGTATATGTGTATTTTATGCTTCTGGAATAAACCTGAATGGAAGAATTTCAACTCATTTTCTCACAAAGTTATACAGTACCCCTTCCTTTCAGTGTCACTGGACCTGTACCAGATCTACAGCTCTCACTGTTGACCAAGATTTCATCAATGGAAGAGACTAAGCTGCTTCTCATTCTTCTTAGAAGTGTCCTGGGGTCTCTCTAAGGTAGAAAGCTAGAGGGTACTTGGCAACACCATCTCAATTTTCTGATGGGAAGCTGTCCATCAGGGAGGTGAAATGTCTTGCTAGTGATCAGCATAACCCAAATCATGGTGTTCTTTCCAAATTACACTAATTCAGGCTGCTCCAGATCTGTGTATGTTCTCTGGAATGCCATCTAGCAACAGTCCCTTATCTTGGATGGATTTAGAAGTGAGATAATTACTACCCTGATCTCTGACCCCATATCCCAGGTTTTAAACGCTTGCCTTTTAGACTCATATATCCTCAACATCACTTATTTGGACACTGATCCGTAACACATGGGTTTCCTTATACGTTTTTAGGTGCATTCCTGCTCTAGGGTTCCTCTTCCTCCATTTCTACAGGGTGTGAGAGGAAGAACACAGTTGGGCATTGATAATAATAAGTAAATAGTTTAGGGTAAGAGACAAAGGCATTGTAGTTTTATTTTTATGGGAAGGTATTCTTCCTACCATCTAGTTTACTATTCTGGAATTTCATTGTCATGAATTATTTCCCTAAAAGTTCTTCCCTGCTGCAAAGGTAAATTAAGCCAGGGTCTATGTGCTACTTGCAAGGAAGCTCCCTAGTCTGGGATGCCAGGAAGAGAAAGCACGGCCTGTGTTCTTAGCATTAGCAGTTCAGTGAACTCAAGAGTGGCCAGTTTGAGCCCGTAAGGCCAGGGGTTTTCACGCAGAGGTTTGGATCCAAGACTTTTGGTCATGTTCAATGAGCAATGAGGAAATATCTCCCAAGCACCTTCCCCTCTGGGACCAACCAACAGAAACAGTTCAAGATGGGGAGAGTTGGGGCACTGACCAAAGGAGGACCATATCATTATGGGTGATCCACTAGATACACTTCATGCAAGACTACTCTATTCATGGTCACCTAGGATTCACTGACTGTTGATTCTCCATTCTCAATTAGAAGTCACAGCACTACACCGCACACAAATGAGTGCACACAGGACTCAGAAAGTCATGGAGGGAGGAGAGAACTGCTGAATGTTCCTACATCCAGAAGGGAGGAGAGAAGACACCAGACTGACACTACTTTCTGTGCCATATCTGAGGATTCAAATTACACGTACTTCATGCAAACTTCTAATCACTAAATCACCAAGTCTTTGGGGATGGGACACGGACATTTTAGGCAGTGACTCTTCCCCTCATTGGATTGTCTTTTTCCTTTTCTTGGGCACTGTTAGCTGGAGATCATGTATAATCACAGACTTTCAGAGCAGGGATGACTCAGAAACTCTGTACACCAACCCCTTTATTGTCCCTTCGAGAAAGCAAGGCCCAGAGAGGGAGTAATTTCTAGAAGTTTAGCACCACAAATCAATGTCTCTTGACATCAAAGACTTTTTAAAAACATGGCACAGTTTCTTACAATTATTCTGTCTCTTCAGACTAGAAAACTTCAAAGTAGATGGAGAAGATTTATTGCCATTTTGTTTCCTAATTCTGTCTTTTAGACATGCACATGCCTGTTCCCCTTTATTGCTTGGGATAAGCTTCCTACAATAAGAATGGGCTTGATTCCGTCTGATGTTGTCAAGCTGTTTCCACCTAGAGGTTGTTTATGCCCCGGAACTGGGGGATGGAGTCCCAGATGGAGCTGGCCAAGGAGATGACCATTTCTGGGTCACCCAGCTGCCCAATGCCCTCGGGTAGCCGCAGCAGTGGGGAGGGTAACCTAGTTTGCTTAGGAAATATTGTGGCTGTCCCAGTTTATCGGCTGCAGTCCTAGAAAAGTATTGACACTGTCCTGTTTCTGCAGCTTGTTGTGCAGTTCAACCTGCCGACCTCGCTACCCCTTCAGCCCAAGAAAACGAAGCACAAGACCCAGCGCTCCTATTCCACATTTGGCCCCCGATTTACCCCCATGTCCCACATATCTCTTTGGGGGCGGAGATCTAACCTGGACCAAGGGCCGTCTGACGTGTCACAGTTACCACCTGAGAGTGATGGCACATTTCTATTTTCAGGAACAGTCAGCCCTTGAGGGACAAGAACTGGAGCTAGGAGATAGCAATTCTGGATTCGCCACAAGGTTGGTCTGTTTGCCAGGCTATGTGCAGAAAAACTGGCAAAGTGAAGATTTTCACTAGAACCAGTGAGGTCGGGAGAACATAGGGAGTGGGCAGGGAGCAACTGGAAGCCCTGTTCTGGTTGTGCTGCTAATGAGTTATATCACATAATTTCTGTCTCATTTTCAATTTTGGCTTGTTTGGGTTTCCTATTTGTGTATCAAGAATAACCAACCATAGCAGAGTGATTTGGAGTGATTGTCTGAGATTTCAAAGTAAACCTAAAGTCCATAGCTCACAGATTTACAAAATAGAGTCCCAGATTCTCCATCTTGGACTCTTAAGAGGTTTGCAAAAAAAAAATACCAGGAGATGTGTGAGGAGGTGGGCTAGAAGGGCAGAATAACAGCTGGTGTGGCCTCTATGTTTTATTTCCCTAACAGGAGCAAAGCTGTTTCCTCAGGAGCCTTCTCCCTCATCCACCATCCAAGGACATTGGAGATTTCCTGGGTAGAAAAAGCTTCTACTCACCGGGAAGCAGGACATTTCATTTTGTGTGTGCTTCAAAAGGGTAGAGCACCTGTGTGACTCCTCACAAACCTGCCATGCTTGGTACAGATTACGAGACCCAAGAGATGCTCAAGAGTTATTTGCTTGGTGAATAAATAAATATGAGTTTCTTCCTTTTCCTTCCATGCCAAAGATATGGAAGCTCAGAGATAATTCTCCTGTGCTGTTATGGGGGATGGAAGGGTGTCACAGACAGGAAATAAGTCTTCCCTTGTATATGGGCATCCGATCCGACAGTCTGCATGTGCCAGTCTGACACGCTTACATAAATCTCAGGTGGGATAAAAACCCGGCACCAAAGCTGAGAATTGCTGCAGATGGATGGGAAAAGTTCCCAAAAGACTTGGGGCCAGAAACCTAGAAGTGTGGTTCTTCCTGAGTTGTCACTTCCTCAAACAGGAGTGAATGTATATGCTTTTGGGCATACTCTAAGATACCAAGGATCCCCTCAACCACCTCATCTGGAATACTCTTCTTTTTCTAGCTGACATTTTGAGATATGAGATTCATATTTCAAACTACAATAAACTGTAAATGTAAAACTGGGTGCATTCTCTGGCATGTAAGCTAAATGTCAATTAAGTTATTTTTAAAAGGAAATGAAATCCAGCTAGACTCAGGACTGAGGACCAGAGACTAAGTCCTCTCACTGGGGCGTCTGCAGGATAAGGAAAAGATCCACAAAGAAGGCCTGATTGAGGAGCTGCAGCTTTGGAAGCCCTGGATCAAGACAGCAAAGTCTACAGGTTCAAGTCCCACCCTGGTCACTCACAAGTATTTTTACCTCAAGCAGTCCTTTCTCATGGTCACTGGCTCCTCACAAGTAAGACAAAGGTGACTGAATATGGTAGAAGCCAACTTTCTATTACTTTTTTGTTTTATTGAGTCTGGGTCTCACTGTGTAGGTCAGGCTGGCCTGGAACTCACTATGTGGTGCAGGCTGGTCTTGAACTCATGGCGATCCTCCCCTCAGCCTCTCGAGTGCTAGGATTATAGGCATGCGGCACCACATCTGGCTCTATTATTCTTTAATTCTCTATTATTCTACTTATAAGCTAATGAAATTTAAATAAAATTAAAGCAATGTGAGTTTAAAGAACTCACCCTGTTCTCAAAGACAAACGTAAGAACAGAATGGAATCCCAAGTTCCTCTGTAAATTGCATTCAGGCTGGCCTCATTCATGATGTTGTCCAGCAGGCTGGCCTCGAACTCAGACATCCTTCCACCACAGGCTCCAGAAAGCTGGGATTATAGGCACGCAGCAACACATCTAGCTTCTAGATAAAAGATTGAAGGAGTATTTGTTCTTGTGAGCCTCAGGTAGAAAAGAATGGTTAAATGGACCTGGAAATATTTTTTCCAAAAATAACATCAGTCAGTCACCCTCTTCTCTCCAGGTCCAACTTTGTCCTTATCTCCCTCAAACCTTCGAAAGTTTTGCCCCCAAAAAAACCTAAAGAAAAATCTCAAAATTCATGTCTAGGACAGTCATTCCACTGATGGGCCCTGCCTAACTTACACTTTAAGGAATGACTATAATTCTACATCTTTACTATGAGCCTAAGTCTGCTTGGTGCTGCCCTACCTGAGCTGGGTCATTTATAAGAGAAAGAAAGGTATTCTTCTCCAGATCTAGAGACTAGGATGTCCAAGGTCAAACAGCCAGCATCTGGTTTGCCTCCTTCCATGCATGGTGGAAGGGGAAAAGAAGCACAGTGTCCTCACAGGACAGTGTGTGAGCAAACCCGCTCCCACACTCCCACCGTGTGTGAGGACAGAGCCCTCACGACCCAGACACCTCCTATTAGGCCCACTTGCCAATACGGTCTCCCTGGGCATTACACTTCCAACACAAAAATTTAGAGAGACACATTCAGGCCAGAGCAGAGTCTAAAAATCTTTAGGTAAGGTACTTTATGCCTGAAGTCAAACAGAAACTGGGCATTTTACATTTGGATCAAATCACTTATAAACAAAGTCAGTTACCCCCAAGTGATCAACTGTGCTGGGCTAGTATCACCATGAGAATAACTTATTACAGATTAATTAATAAAATTAGGCTTTCAGTTCTAGTGTAACTGAAAAGGAATCACATGTCAGGATCTTAAGATCTGAGCTCCAGTTCTGATAATAGTTTGTACTGGACTATAACCATCCAAGAGATACTAATTATAACCTCTGAACAAAAATAGGCAAAAAGAAAGCCCAAGTATTTGAAAGCAGCACAAAAAGATCAAAAACATCAAGAAACTGGGAGAGATCTGACCCTTGGAGGAAGAAAATCATGTCTGGTTAGGTGTATATTTATATTACTTTTATTCCAAGTCTGCATGCCAGAAAATACATAGAATTCAAACAGGAAGCTGAAGGATAATTGGCCTGAATCAGAGAATAGAGTTTGCTACTCTCAGAAGGGCTGAAAACTGAAACAGAACTCTGGAAATGAGGTAAATACAAAAAAGGTGAAACCCCCAACATCTGCACATACACTATTCAAATCCTTGCCTGACTCCTCACTCCAAAGAGTTTGGAGGGAAAAGCTGCAAAGTAACAAAGTTTAAGAGTTGAGCAAACAATTCAGCCTCCTCCCACTCTACTGCCCACTTTGGCACCTCTATTTTTTCTCTAACACCTACCCCAAACACAAACACTGGAGGGTCACAGACTAGAGAATTAGGACTATTACTTCTCAATTTCCCTGAAAACAGCTTGTCACTTGTTAATATCAAGGCTATCTACAAGGCACCCAGAAGAGAGACGAGATGTAACTTATGTTTGGGGTAGTTTGCCTAACTATGCCCAGATAAATACTATTCTAGTCTCACATTCATTCACTCATTTCCTGAAAGAAAATGTGTATCTTAAAAAACAAGTATTCACTTTATTCCTGAATGCTATAGACACGAAAAGGAAAGAACCATTTATTTTCTCTTTTGAATGTGTATGTTTTCAGTGCTAAGGATCAAACCCACACTCTTGCATATGCTGGACAAGCACCCTAGCACTAAGCTACACCACCAGCCTCTCAAACTTTTATCTTCTACTTACTGTTTTAGGTAGCCCACGATGACTGGTTTAGCCTGTTCTACAGTAGCTACTTTTTGTTTGTTCTCCTCCCTTTACTTACCTGAATCAATTCTAAGAAAGAACAGAAACCCACTCATACACCTGCGTCCAGTGATGAACAATGTCATATATACTCAACTAATGTTCACTAAACACTTGAATGAATCAATGACTATATCTTATATTCCACACAGAGAAATGGAGTAATTTGATTCATCATGAAGCTGTTATTCATTTCCTTTAATTTATAAAAGAAAATAAGTCAGAAATGACATACTTACATGAGTAGACTACCATTTTTAAAAGAAGGCAATCCATAGTTTCCAATTCTTTAAGGAAAATATGGGGAGAAAAGTACCCAGCCAAACAAACTGAAGAACCCTTAAAGACAGAGTTAAATCAAGAAACAGAAAATAATTTTAAAAGAAATAAGATTACTTTCCTCAGTGGTACTGGAGAGAATATTATACTCATCTAATAAGAACATATCCTCATTAAAAAGAAATAAAGGTTTTAGGGAATAAAACAAGAACCAGTGAAGAGTGGGGCTCTAGAATCGACACGGCTGAAAGCTGCTGCACAATTTAGCAAACTCCAGACAAAAGGCTAACAGATGAGAATTATGAGAGAGAAGTTAAAAGCTACTGCAGATAGTTTCAAAACCAAAGTGTTCTGATAATAAAGATATCGAGTACTTCATGAAGATGTTCTTCACTCCTTCAAATATTCCAGGCACTTAAAAGACACTTACTGTCCCTGATATGTGTAGCCTGAGGGTCAGTTACTACTCGGTATCCTTGGAGGACTGGTTCCAGGGCTCCACTTGGACACCTAAATTCATCAATGCTCAAATTCATCATTCAAAATGCACGGTATTACCTACACACATCCTCCAGTATACTTCACATAATCTCTAGATGACATATGATACCTAGCATGATGATAGATATATAAATACTTGTACTGTAATGATTAGGGTATCACAACAAGAAAAAGGTCTGCACATGTTTGGGAGAGATGCATGTTTTAAAAAATACTTTTTCATCCATGATTGGTTAAACATGTGGCTGTGGAACCCAACTAAACAGAGGTTGACCTTATCACACATGCACTGGGGAGCAAAGCCAGACACAGTCCTGCCCTCATGGAGCTTGTGGTAGAGTAGGGTAAGTGTATCCTAAAACACATGCACAGATATTTTATAGTACTGCTAAGAGTGACAATGGTCAAGCAGGTAATATGGTGGGTAAGCTCACAAGCAAAGATTGTGAAGCATCCTGGAAGAAGTCTGGAAGTCTGTGGCAGGGTAGTACACATAAGAACAGCATTCTTACACACACACACACACACACACACACACACACATGCATGTATATTCTTGACATATATAAACTGTACAGATGAACGAGGTACAGCATGACCTGTAAAGACGTGCAAACAATGTGTAATGATTAGATCAGGGTCAGAGGCATATCTAGCATCTTACACACTTAGCATTCCCCTCTACTAGCTGTTTTGAAGGACTGAATTAGTTGTTTTCAATCATAGCCAACTTACTGTGGTATGAACAATAGAAGTTACTCTTCCTATGGACAGCAACTTTACCCATGAACCATTACTGCCTGTTTCTATTCTCCTACTTCCTTCCCAGACCCTGGTAACTACTGTTCTACGCGAGAAGAACATTCTAAGGAAAGACAACTGCTCAAAGGCCTGTGGTGTGGCAAGTTAGGAGACCAAGTGAGAGGGACCCAAAATATAAATAGTTAAAAGAGCAAAGTACAGGAGACATGTTCAGAAATGGGAGCAATCTGCAGCAAGGAGAAGGGGACCTGGAGAAGGAGGGACAGAAGCAGGCAGAGTGAAAGTGACCGAGATTTCCTACAGATATGAACCAAGCTGGATACCACACTCCAAGCTGGACGTAAGCACTATGGATCACACACAGAGGCTAATAAAATATTTTTTTTAAAGAAACCAAAAAGAGACAGTGAGGTCAGATGGACAGATATGAGATAAGTGACTCTCAAGTACAAGAATTAAATATTTGTAGTCTCCAAAGAGCAAATATAAGCTAATTTACAAACAGAGCTTTGTTTTATATTTTTCACTTGTATAACAAAGACTCAGAAAACAATAACAATTTCAAAATGTTGAAGTTCAAATGATTTGTTTGAATCTCATTTTAATATGCTAAGGAAATAATTTTTTTTGTTAGCATAATAGTGGCATTGTGCTGATGCTTCTTAAAAAGTATCTTTGTATTTCTGTCTTCCCAAACTGCATACAGCTTGTTAACTACTTATGGAGGAAATTATATGATGTTTAGCGTTTGCTAAAAAGCAATCCCAGGTAGGGGTGTGCATCAGAAGATGTGCAGCAGATTAGATAAAACCAGAGTAGCTGAGGGAAAAGTACAAGGATTCATCACACCATGCTCAATATGTTTCCGTATCTTCCAATCTTTCTATGTAAAAAGGCTTAAAATAAAAAAGTAATTAAACCCGGGCTAATAAAGAAATCTGCAGCAGTATAAACACTCGTGGACTTTGCTAGTCAAACACACAACCTATCGTAAAACATGAAAGGACACTCCACCAAACCAAAGCAAAATCAAAAGCACACATTGAAAATAAAGAGGGGGAGAAGGAAAGAAGGGAAGAGGGAGAGGGAGGAGGGAGAGAAGGGAGAGAAAAGCAACAGCAAACTAACCCACCAAAATAAAACAATACTCTGAAGTACTACTTATATTATTGTTGTAAAATGCATTCCACTTTTTTCAAGTATTCTTTAAATTAAAAATTAATAACCAAACACACACATATACACGCATAGTGTGTCTTCATTACTTTCTCAGTGGTGGGACAAAACACCCAACACCCACGAGTTAAAGGAGGAAAGGTTCTTCCTAGCTCACAGATGGTAGAGGTTTCAGTCCATAGTCAGCTGGCTCCCAGGCGGAGTGCATGGTAGATGGCACGGAAGCTGTAAAACAACTCATAGTGCAGCAGACAAGAAGCAGCAGCCCTTCCTTCTTCTTTCCCTTTTTATTCCATGCAGGCTATAAGCCTATAAATTTGTGCTACCCACACACAGGGTGGGTCTTCCCTGTTCATTAAGTCCATCATCCACACCCAGAACTATGTAAATCAATTAGTGGACTAGTGCAGTATCACACAACCCTGCTCCAGTCTCCTCCGAAAAGCCTCACCTATGAGTACATAAGGCTTTGTGGGGGCATCTAGGTATCAGCCATAACATGCTTTTCTGCATCACTTAATGATGGGGCTATGTTTGACAAATTATCTTTACATGATTTTGTCCTTGTACAAATATCACAGAGTGTACTTTCTGAAGTGTCACAGAGTGTACTTAAACTAAGACAGCTATGAGGTCACTAGGCAAAATAATTGTATGAGACTGCCATCATATTTCTAATATGTCACTTACCAAGATGTCATTATGCAACATATGACTGTACAGTATTGTGTTTTATTCCACAAACAAAAGAACAGGAAAAAGAAAAAAAAGGATTAAACACAGGTAAACTACATGCACACTATTAATAAGGAATCAGAACTGGAAATATTAATAATTGACAATATAAAGCAAAAAAGTATCAAAAGTGGTAAAACAGGATCACAGTGTTTTGGTAAAACTTATAGGTCTAAGTCACCAAAACCATGAATTTTTTGAGCAAAATTAAAAGACAGTGGAGAAATTCACAGGAAAAAATTTCAAAGAAATAAAAAAAAAACCTTTGACAAAACTACAATTTTGGCATAAGAAAACTAATTAACTATAATTTATATATTCTGTGTATTTTTTCTGCTCATATTTTAAAAAGTCTAAACAGTGAGACTGACAAAAATGAATAGCCAAACAAAATGTTTTTTGAACTATCTATAAAGCTTTTATAAAAATCAGTTACTAAGCCACAAAGTTAAATAAATTTCTCAAGGTACAATTTTAAAAGGGTTCAATCTCAAATCAAAATTACATATTAGCAAGTAATGGTCAAAACAATAGCAATCTAAAATATTTTTAAATGCAAACATCAAACCCTTATCAAATTTTTGTGTAAAAAACGGAATTCAAGCAGAAATTATACATAATATAGAAAATAACTGTTTAAATTTTCTGCATTTCAAAATCTAGGAAATGTGACCAATGTTTGACTAAGAGGAGAAATTACAATTTAACTGCAGACGTAAGAAAACAAGAATAAATAAAAAGCAGGATGGAATTAATACAAGCACAAAACGAAGCCAATTGAATATCATGAAAAAGACCTTATAATCAAAATCAAACCTAATTCATGGCAAACTCAATAAATAAAACCTTGGAAAAGCTGATCTTACCCAAACAAGTGAACCAACAGAAACCCATCCAACACCTGGAATGGTAGAGGAAACTAACAAGAACTACTCCAAAATCTCTCAATGAATTTTTAGAAAACTGCTTAACTTTATGCTCAAAAGTTCAAAACATTAGAATACCAAAATGAGCTCAGGAAATAGTAGAAACTCATACATAGGTAAAAATGGATGATAATAAACAGAAGGCCAAAGATCTACCTTCCATCAAAATTCACCAGGCACAGATCATTTGAGGACTGAATTTAATCAAACTTTTTGCTTGTTTGTTTTTGGTTTTGTTCTTTAATTCTGAGACAAGGTCCTGCTGTATAATTCAAGCTGGACTTCAATTTATGACCCTTCTACCTCAGCCTCCAAAGTGCTGAAATTACCAGACTATGTAAAAATTATAAAGAATACATAATTTCTTGATTACTTAAACCACTTCAGAACATAAAAAGAAGAAAAAAATCCAACCATTCCTTGAATCTAAATAATAAAATATCTTTAAACAGAAAATGTTTACAACTTTCATTAAGATTTTTCATACTAAAACCAAGTAAGGATGTAGTGGGAAAGTTTTGAACCAATCTCATTTGTAAATTGTTATGCAAAAAATAGTTTAAATAATAGTGTAAAAAAAAAAAAATAAAAAAAAAAATAAAAAAAAATAATAGTGTAGTAACATAATAATGCATCAAGGTTAAAGTGAGTTTCTAGGAACACAAGGAAAGTTAAATAATGGAAAAATCAAAATATGTTACAAAGTCATAACGTTATGAATCTATATAATCATTGCCTTCAATGCACAAAAAATCGTAGTTTAAAAATTCATTTCTAAAACAGTCATTTGTAATACTTGAAAAGTCACTTTTTTCATAAAAGGCATTTTTGGGTAACTGAAAGCTTAACTTAATGGTGACTCCCAAAAGACATTTCTGTAAGAAGTGCTTGTTAACACTCTAGTTATTTATCTTTTTAAAAAAGGTCACAGTTAATATATTACATATAAAAGAGAAATAAATATGGAAATGGAAGAGGCATAACTGCCATTATGTATAGATATGATTGTCTACTTATAAACTCCAAAGTGCTCAATTCAGTCACTGTGAAAACTAGTCAGAAGATTCAATAAAGAGATCAGAAGGAAGAAAACACACAAAAATCAATAGCTTTCCTACACACTGGCAAAATCCAATGAAAAATAACTCCATTTATTTAGTAAAGATAAAACACTTTGTAATAAACTCATAAAAAGTATCAGATAAAAATTATGAAAACTTTGCTCCAGGGAGTAGAAGAAGGAATTCTGAAAAACTGAAAATACACTACTGCATAGAAAAATTCAAGATGTATAAAGTGTCACTTCTCTACAAGTTAAGCCTCGTACGAATTCCATTCAACCCCTTTTGAAATCTTGTTTGTTTGTTTTTTAAATACAACCTGGAAAAGTTGACTTTAGAAGTCATACAGAAAAGTGAATGGTCCAGAATCACTAATGTTTAGTAAAATACAATGTGGCAGATTTTTTGCAGTTCCACACACCAAAATGTACTATAGTACTCCAATTTTAAAACAACATGGAAAGACATAAAAAGTATGTGTGATATATGTCTGCATTATAAGTATGTATATATTATCTAATATATAATTACATACATTATATAATGTATATACATGTTATATTCATATGCTCCTTCCTTGTATAGAACAAAGTAATTTCCAAGTTCATTTTAAAAATTTAAGCCCCACCTCCCAATTAAATATTGGAAGAAAAAACGAAAACGTTTTACAAATCTGAAGAAGGGAAGATCTTGAATATGATAAAGAAACTTGTCGCCATAAAAATGATGAACAAATTAGACTACATGCAAATTTAAAATTTTGATATTTTGAATCATGAAACAAATTCATAACCAACTATATCAAAGTATTTGCAGCAGATGCGGAAGCCAAAGCGTATCTACTCCACCAAACAGAGCTAAAAGCTAGTAAGGAAAGAAAGCAAACAGTTGTTATTTTGATCCACAGAGCTGTCAGTTACAGCACCAGGCAGAGCTCAGCGTGAACGGTGCCACCCGGAGTTGTTCGCAGTCTCTTTCTTGGCTTCGAGGTTCCTCTCTTCCCTCTGTATAGTCAGTTCTCAGCACAGCAGCAAAGACTCCTCAGGGATGACAGGAGTTCTCCATTAAGAACCATTCAGGAGCTGATCACTCATTCAGGATAAAGCAGGATCCCTCGGCCTGGGCTGCAGAGCTCGGGGTTGGGGGGCGCTGACCCTTTTGCCCATCTCACTTTCTCTTACCTCTCCCTACAGCATCACATGCTCTTGCCTGCTGCCTCTCTCAGATCTCTGAATTCTCAAGAATTTTGCGGAGAGAGCTTACTGACACTACCTCACTCCCTACTCTGTTCACAGTGTCTGCATAGCCCCCCACCAGAACGGTGTGGGTCTCCACTTAAATGCTCTCGCCCAAGGGGACACGTTCCCCAAAAATAATATTCGAAGGAGGCGCCCCTTACTCTCTAGTTCAGCTCTCAGACTGTTCCGGTCGTAGTTTGTTTCCAACTTGCAATAATTTTGTTTAACTGATTACTTGTTTCAGGATATCTTATCCTCTAGAATATAAACTTCACAAGGGCAGAGGATAAATGAAGAAGCAAAACCCACCCTCATCTCCTCTCTGACCCCTGCACCATGGGTCTGTTGTTCACTTTTGTATCTCAAACAGCTAAGGGAATTCACAGTTCATAGATTCCCCACTGAAAAAAGAGCAAATATTATGAGCACGCTATTTATTTTAAAAAGTGGTATTGAATACATAGATTATAAAAAACAGTAGAATATAATTTTTTAATCCCTTGTATTGGATAGTTTTTTTTTTTCAATGCAGAAAATTGAATGTAGAGTCTTGGGTATGTCAAGCAAATGCTCTACCACAGAGCTATGTTCCCATTCCAGAAAAATTCTTAGTATTCATGATTATTGAAGATACAGAGAGAAATGTACTTCAGCATATATATACATACATATATACATATATATACACACATATACACATACACATACATATACATATATACACATATACACATACATGCATATATACATATATATGCATATATATACAATGAACATATGTTACCCGATAATTTGAGAGTTAATTTGGCTCTTCCTAGTAATAAGCTAGAATCAGCTTGAATGGATTAGTTTACAAGATCCACAGTTATGCAAAGTATAGTGCATGCCTGCAATCTCAGTACTTTGGGAGGCTGAGTCAGGAAGATTTCAAGTTTGAGGCCAGCAGGAGCAAATTAGCAACTTAGTGAGATCCTGTGTAAAAAATATTTTTAAAATTTTAAAAGGGCTGAGGATCCAGCTCAGTCTTAAGGTGCTCGGTTCAATTCCCAGGAATAGGGGATAAAAGAGTCCATAGTTAAACATGCAGTATTTTTAAAAGAGGAGTTGTTAGCTTGAAATTGCCTATGGTGGCAGCACTTATACCATGGAAATTGGGAAACACTATAAATCAGATGGTTGTTTGTCAGCTTAAACTCACACCAATGACTTCATCTATAAAAAGAAAAACTGGGCATAATTATGATCTGGTATTCCCACACAAGTCAGTGCACTACAAAAATATAACTTCAAAAAAATACAGACAACCTAGATGCTTAGACACTCCTTAGTAGGCGAATGAGTTAAAAACTATACTCCATCTTATAAAATAGCCATACAAAGAGAAGAGGTTTACAGGTACAGCCAGGACTTACTCTTGCATAAAAAAGAATTACAGAAACATCTGAAATATTACTTCATTTTAGCAAAACTATTTTTTACAATTATTTCATATGAGTTTGCACATGGCCTTCAGGACAAATTGGAAGGTAATGATCTCTTCAGATGATATAGGGGTCAGAGAGGAGATGAGGGTGGGTTTTGCTTCTTCATTTATCCGTTAATAAATGGTTTCCATTTTCCAAACAACAGATGTTTTAAAAATATAATCTTAAATAACTTTTGGATTAAAGAGATAATCAAACTGTAATTACAGTCTACTTAAAAATCATGACAATGAAATAAATACACAGGAAAAACTATGGAATGTGGCAAAGGCTATAGTAAGGAAGAAATTCATAGCTTTATATAATTTCATCACTAAACTAAAAGCATGATAATAAATTAACTAAGCTCCCTCAATTCATAATGTTAAAAATTAAACTCAGGGGAATCCAGAGAAAAGGATTAGTTTGTAAAAGCAGCAATTAATGAAACCCTGCATATTTAAATGCAAAGGTTCCAAGGAAAATACTTATTAGTTTCCTATCCACACAGCAGCCAGGGGTGATCTTGTTCTTTCTAACGCATAAAGGTCAGTTCTACAAAATATCTGGCTTCAAACACTTGCTTCAAGAATGTCCATGTGGATGACACGTGCCCCACCACCAGCGATTGTTCTTTACAATGTAGTATCAGGTAAATATCTGAGACCGATAGTCTGTATGTTCTCGAAATCCTTTGCCACAGTGCCTTCAGGTCCCATTCTGAAAGGATGCTGTTCTTCCCTGTACAGAACAAAGTATTCTCTGTACAGCTGTTGCCTGCATCACTGCCCCCGGGCCCCATGAGATTCTCCTGTGGATACTTCCAAACAGATCTTGGAGTATTGGCTGCAGCCTGAGCCCTGGGCAAAGATCAGCTGTGAGATTGCAGAGTTTCTTTATTAAAGAACAAATCATGCCGGACTAACTTGATTGTTCTTTGGATCAGCTTGTGAAATGAGGGGGCTTAGCAAGCACTGCCAAGACAGTATCTGGGGTATTTAATGAGTAATGTACTGAAGCATTCTGGAAATTATATGGAGAAGCCTGAGATGTTTGGCCTGAGGTAGAAGGAGGATGAGGAGTGCCTTTGGGCCCCTTTGGTGCGGAAAGCAGAATTGGCTGTTCCTGCCATATCCAGGACAAGTTAACTTGTCACTTTTATGAATGCCTACGAGACGGGAGGAAGGGATGCACAGAGGCAGGCATTCATGGGTTTAGGGCGCTAGGATCCTACTCCTGGAGCTCTGGTACCTTCTGCACAGGCCTCCCTGCCCTCAGCACAGCTGTTCTCCTGAGCAGGAATTGTGAAAAAGCAAAACACGTGCATGAGATTCAAGGTGGACAGTTCCTCCCTCCGGATCTGAGGTTCACAGTTGGACTAGGATTGCAAAGGGTTCCTCTAGCCCCACTTTCCAGGATTAACTTTAGTGACATGGGCATCTAGTCCCTGGTGCCCACTTCCTTCCCACGGTCTGAGTCAGAAGGCCAGGGCGATAGTGTGAAGTACCAGACTGCACTGTGTTATGGGGAGACACTGGGAAAAGTTACCCCTTTTCCAGATGCTCTTTTCATTTGTGTGTTGGGACTCTATTTTATACACTTAATCTTTTTTTTTTATTTTAAAAGTAAAAGAACAAAAACATATTAACAGACAGACACAAAGTAGCATAAGAAATAGTACAATCAAAACTGATTTACAGACAAGGTGACAGGGACTGAACAATGGTTGTTGCTTTACCTATTGATGTCTTCGAAGTGTATATTCATGAACACAGATACAGACATGCAAAATTGGTCAAACAATTAATCATCTCAACAACAGAAAAAAAAACCAGAAAACATTAACAAAGAGGCACAAAGTAGTACAATAACAGTATGATCAGAATTGAATTATAGACAAAGCAACAGAAAACCAACAATAGTTGCTGCATTGCATATTGATATCTTCAAGCAAAGAACAGATATACACTTAATCTTAATGAAACATTCTCTGCTGTAGAATGGAGCCTTGGACTAGCCTTTCTAAGGTTCCCTTAACTCTATCTAAGCAACAATTTCAATTTCTCAATAGCCCCTAGGTCCACTGTTTTGCTACTAAGCATGTGCTGTGATGTAAAGTTATATCACAAATCTGCATGCTTACTTGCCGCTCTTCATCATGGCAGACTGCACGTAGGCTTGTGGCAGAGATAGTAGTGACTATTCACTGCCTATGCACCTTCTACTACAAAACTGCAGCTGGACATTCAGGAGGTCAGATGCACTCTATTTCCCAGTCTACCTTGCTCTTAGATGTGACCATATGCTTAGACTCTCATCCAAGGATGGTGAATAAGAATTCTGTGACATGGAAGGTAGTGGACCTGCCTCCTTCCTCCTGCTTGCCTCTCCCTATCAGCTGGAGGACTGACACAGGCCATGTAAATGGGGGAAATGACTTCATGAAGACAGTAAAACAGTAATAAAGGAGCTTGTGTCCACACCCTATCACATGGGCCACAGCTAGCTGCCAACCTGAGGCTTGGCTATCTTGTTGGAGCAACCGCATCTCAGAGCCCCTTTTCTAGAGTAGTTTAGCCTCTAGTTCACATAGAAAAGAGAATTATATATAATATGCCACTGTCTTTTAATGTTATTTTGCAACTACATCTCAAAGAGCATATAGCTTTTGTACTACAAGAGAGGCACAGGGTTGGAAAAGGAATGCTTCCATATGTTTACATTAGAGATAGACTGTTTTCTTCAATTTTTGTAAATCAAAGGCTTGATGAGACTTTTTAGTCCAATAAAACCATGCATCCTTTTGTACAAGATCAGCTGAAGGATTCTGCCTTCTCATCCCACCCTCCATGGTTTTCCATGGCCTTAAATCATCCACCATTGAAAGGAAAGAGATAGGTATAGACCTGAAGAAACAAAGAATAAAGCAGACAGAAGGCCACTGTATAGAGAAGAATTTGAGGTGTGGCTACTGGGACAAGACACTGATAATAAGTAAATCAAATGCCTGTTAAGTTGCATGCAAGAATTTATAGCCCAAGAAAGACAGGACCTGGTCCAAAAGAGCCTGTGACTATTCTATGCTTAAAATAACCACGTCAAACCAAGGTCCTGATGATGTACATAAAGGAAGCAGTGGCGAGCTTCTCAGTCCCCCAGGTGGTGTGTTTGCCAGCACCACTCACGGGCAGTCCAGGAGACAATAAGGAAGATCCAGGAGAATACAGGGGCCATGGGCTATGATGGCCATGGGCAAGGGGTCTTTCCAGAAAGCAGGACCAAGATCTCAAATGGAAGCCTCTGTTCTCAAGGCAACAGGTCACACTATCCTCACCCTGCAGAGTCCCATCATTGCACTGGACCAGCACTGTCTCACTCCTTCCTCACCGTTCTGGATTAGAAGCTGTCCTATGAAATTGGGCCTATGATCCATCACTGTAAACTGTGGGAGGATATGCTTCAGGAGTAGGTGAGCAGTAGTGGGGGCAGTCTGGGGACCACTCTTTCTAGTTTCTCAACCTCTGGGCCACAAACCTCTAGACTGCTAGACCAGGCCCAGTCTTTCTTGGGCTATAAATTCTTGCATTTTATAAAGATTTGGGCCAAATTTTATAAAAAGGAGAGAGCTGCGTAAGTTTTAGGGATCCTGAACTCTGACCTAGATGTGGTAACAGCCTAGGTTTAGGGTTGATGTCTTTGAGGCAGGTTGGAGGACATCCTGTTCATCACAAGAGACATATGCACAGTTGTTTGAGGTCCAAAGGAGCTGACCATGCAGGTGGAAACTCTCAGTTATCCAGTCACAATGCTTCCTCTCTTTCTCTATGGTAATAAAACCAGCACCTGCCTTATTTTCAACAATTCACATAATCTCCCAGCATTCCTAGCAGTTGGAACTCCCCTACATGAAGCAAGCAGGAGGGATGGTGCCATACTGCAGTGGAATGCTGGGCATGGAGAACCATCTCCTCCAATCTCTTCTATTCCCACAGGCCCACAGTACAGATGGTCAGATTTGTGTGGCTCAGTTTGGACTACAGAGAAAATGCTCCAGGCTTAGGAAATGGCAGGGCCACCCACCAATCCCAAACTCAGACTGTTACTAAGGAAAAAAAGAAACTTTGGTAATACACTTTGGTTATAAGAATATGCACTTTGGGTTTGGTTAAAGCAAGTCAGTGTGCTATCCAAGGGGGCTTTATCAGTTGAACCAGCCCACTGTGCATCAGTCAGAGAAGGGACCTAGACACTGCAGCTTGGCCTCAGGCTCTCCCAGTGGGTTTTCTAGCACAGGTTGCTTCATGTTTCCATGATCTTTGTTCCACTTCTTTGTGTGTATTGATTATTGATTCTGGAAACATATTTAAGCTCAGTAAATCTTGGTTTCCTTACTCATTGACAATGAATATGAATTCATAGTCAATCGGGTTATAGAAAGTACAATAAAATAGCTAAATGCATTGAACACTGGCAATTCACTAAGTGCTTTCTAAAGGCACTTGCTTACTCAGTGAACACAACCTACCCTGGATGAGGTTCATCTCGCAAGCTCTGCTTTTCATAGGAGGAGACTGGGGAACAAGTGATGTTAAACAGCTTGTCCAAGGGACCGCGATAGGCAAGTGCTGTGTGTACCCAGGGATGAGATGTGATGTATGTGGCAGATCCACATAACCTCTAAGGCCTGCATTGGTTGCAGGATGCCTTGAACCACGTAAAATCTGAAGGTAGCTGTCCATAGAAGCACAAGTTCTGAGGCACTCTACTGTCACAGCAAGGGCTCCTGTCCCTTTGGTTCTTTGTCCAACTAGCTACCCAGCAGCTAAGTAGAAAGAAGTCTCTCACTAGTGGCCAAGGGCGGAAAGGCCCAATTGGTACTGTGCTGTCTCTCCTGGTTCCCACCAGGAGAGTCACAGCAGGCCGCAAGGCTGGGTGCAAAGTATCCCCAGAATGTTCCTAGCGTCACTTTGGGTTCTTTTTCTCTTCCATGTTTTCCTCAGTATCATCACTGCAGCATAACCCAGAATGGTGCTGTGCCTTGGCTTTTGTCCCGCATCATCTCCACTTCCTGTACTCCCTCCACCAAACTTCCCAGGCAGCTCAAAATGCCACTGGGAAAGCCCTCCCTGCTGTGTCGCAGCATCCACTGCCCTCTGCTTCTCTCTGGTGCTTTGCCCATGACATCCCACCCTCGGCATGAAGGCTCTCCCTGCCTCATTCATCCTTACCTCCAGAATCCCCCACGTAGAGGCCCCAGTGGGGCTGACAGCCCTTTTGACAGCAAATGTGAGGATTAAATCTGCACAGGAATCCAGACATCGGGTGCCATGATTTTTTTTTCCCAGCTCATCCTCTCTCTCCTCACCAAGGTTTTGATCTCTTTGTTCTGATGACTCCATGCTGCTGCTTCTCTGGAGCATTCAGCCAGCAACAGACATCGGCACCTCTTAGAATTCCTACTGCTAATGCAGAGAAACACTTGAGGGGCAAAGGGGGTCTCTCTCCCACTAGATTTTCATTACCCTATCAGAACCCATCACTTACCCAGAAAAAAACAAAACCATCCACAGTGTGTGAGTCAGTTTCTTGTTGCTATAACAAATATCTGAGATAATTCACTTATAAGGAGAAAAGATTTATTTTGGCTCACAGTTTTGGAGGTTCCAGTCCATAAAGGATTGATGTCATTGCCTTGGGGCCTCTGAGAAGGGCAGCATACTATGGCAGGAACATGCAGTGGAACACACGAAGTGAAAGACAGGGAGAAAGAGACCAGAGTCCCCAAATCTCCTCAAAAGTATGCCCTTGAATGACCTAAAACTGCCCACTAGTCTCCACCCCTTAAAGCGACCACCTCCTCCTATTGGCAGCAGAGCTCCAACTCACGGGTCTCAGAAAGACACTTATCTAAACCACAGCACAAACGTTTCCAGGAAAGTGTTCCTACCCTTCTGAAACTGCTCTCCACCCTTCATTTTCCTGTCAAGAAGTAGAAAAGACTGAAGAATTCGTTCATTCATTCATTCAGTCAGTCACTCTTGGTCCTTTGTATTGAGCACCCCTCAGCCCCTGCTGGAGGCCTGTCTGTGATGCAACTTCTTGACATACTGAAAATCCACTCCCCTTAAGACTGCTCATCCTCCACTCTGTAGCCCTAATGAATACACCTAGAGCATGACTGCATGAAGTAAACCAGCATTAGTGAACCTATGGCATGTGAGGTTGTTTGTAACCTTGAAAGCTATAAAAGGTTCTCCATCACTAAAACACTCCAATGCGGACAACTTGTTCCTATCCCCACTTCTACCCTAAGGTTCAAGGCCCTCAACCAGCACACTCTGCCCAGGAGTCATTCTCAACAGCTTTATTTCCACCCTTCAGTGCTGCAGGTTCTTGAAAGGAGAGACGTGTCTTGATGAGATGTATGGGTGACTGGGACATGGGCTCCAGGGACCCAGCACTGACCGCCTCCCTCCTGCCAGTTGATGTGGCCTTTTCCTGGGTGGTTCTGAGACACACAGAGCTTTCTAACTACCATATGGTGGGTGGAAGGTGAGATCTCTGAATCAATCTCTCTCTCTCTCTCTTTCCCTCCCTTGTTTTATATATATCCTCACAATCACACACAAATATCACATATAACCACAGAATTGCATGCATGGGTGCACAGTTACACACAGCCACATACATAATCTTATACTCACAATATACACGAAATCTCACACAGACGATCAGATGCAATCATGCTCACCACCACACAAAATTTCATACACTGAACCACATACATAGTCTTACATACTCAAAATCACACATAATCACAATCACACACACGCACACACCTACACACATCCATAATCACAAGCACACAGAATCTCACACCTCCAACATCACACACAACTACATTCACAAACAAAAATTCTGCCAGAATCATTCTCACACAGTCACATGTTCAGTTACACACTGACACATCCACACGCATTCTGCATGAAGATAGCAATGCTGTCCTGGGATGGAGACTTAAAGCTCTCCTCAGTCAGAAGTCTTCCTTTCTCAGGAGGCCCCCAGACCCACTGCTATACACTTCCTGATGGGAAACAACAGTCTCCAGCTACCACTAAGCCTCAGCAGAGCCTTCCTGAACTTCACTGTCAGCCAAGGAGTCTCCACTTTCAACTTTCTGCCCTTACTCTACCTGGATTAATCTCTGCTGCTTTCCCCCACCCCCATATGATTGTTTCTATAGTAACCTGGAATCTCTGGATATGGCTACTCCTGAGAGCTGTGACCCTATGTGTGAAACAGCTGGATTAGAAGCTGTCTTCTCTCCAGAACCTGACCTGGACCATTTACGTTAGAAGCAAAAGCAGAATGGACTAATCTAGGTGTTCTGGTGGCTGCCAAGACATTCAAAGCCCCACCCTCCTAACTCACTCTGTGTGTATGTGTGTGTGTGTGTGTGTGTGTGTGTGTGTGTATGTCTGTCTCTTTCTCTCCTTTTTTTTCTTGAATCACATTTTATTGCTACATTTTAGATATACAAAATAGTCACATGTATGGTAGAGAATTTACACCTGTACATGATATAACGTGATTCTCTTATTCCCATTTGCCTACCTTCTACCCTCCCTTCAATACCCCTCCCCTCTTGTTTCTCTTTTCAAAAGCATATTCCTAGCCAGGAAATGCACACCTGTTTCAAGCACTTTAACATACAGAAGCGTATGTATACATGGCAGCATGGAAAAGTGAGCCAGGCAAAAACCTCAAAGTTCTGGACCTGTATTCTGGCTATGGATTAACAAGTTCCTGGACATTGGATCTTGGCCAAATTCCCTAGCTGCGAAAGAAGAGCTTTATACTAGATGAACTTCGCAGCATCCAGTTAGTGGAATATTCTGTGCTCTTTTCACTCTCCACAATTCTCCTGTAGGAAACCAAGTATAACAAAATTTTGAGTTCTTTCAGAAAACCCCAGCCACAGCCTAAAGTTAAGCTCCAGGTCCCTGAGGTCAAGATTCTGTACAGGGAGGCGATCTCCCTGTAACTCATAGCTTCCTGTACGGGAAATCTTTCCTTAAAGACGCAGCACTCACATCCCCATCGTTATCTACATGATAGTGACCAGGCATCAACAAGAAGGCACCTACTTTGCTGGAACCTTCATAGGAAGTGCGGCAAGTGTGGGACGATTTCCTCAAGCTACCTCTGGCTGGAGGAGGTAGGAAGGAGGGGAACAGCAATGAGGTCAGCTGAAGAATGCGTGTAAGAGAAGAATGGATCATTCATACAAAATATGATCATCGAGTGAAAAGCCTCCACCACAGCTTTCTGACCAGCACCTTTACCGAGGAGTGACTTACAGGAGATACTGACCCCAAGGGCTGCAGTCACTTGCACTAGCGTACTAGGCCCTAGCAGAGGCTAGGGGCTCACAGAGAAGTGGAAAATAAATAAGGAAAACAAATGAAGTTCAATGCACCATCCCTTTTATTGTAATAAGATTTTTACCCATCTGGGGGATTTAGGCACTGGAGAATGTGAGGTTAATGGTCCAAGAGGCTGTGGTGCACCCAGGGAGCAAACATTCAGCTCTGATTTAAGAAACCAAAGCTTCCCACTCTAGCACCTGCCACTAGGTTACAGTCTGTTGGGAAGAACAGGAATTAATGTCCTGGATGCACCACAGGGATCCAACATGGGACTCTAAGGAAGATAATACAGTTCTCCCAGGGAGGCTCTGACACCCAGAAATGCCAACATCCCAGATGAAGCTGAGGACTAGCTGCCAGGCAGCTCTGCCGGGACTTCGTTTGTCTTCAGGCCTTGCAAAACGCTTTAAAAGTGTTTCCCTTGACTGAGAGTAAAGGCTGTTTGTTGTCACGTCCGTATGAACATGCTGTGATTTCTTCTTCCCTCACCATGTACAGGCTTCAGCAATTACACTATGTTCTTCAAACATGGGCAGATGGGGGAAGGTGGACTGTACTACCCCTGTACACTCCACCCCTTTCTACTGCCCAGACTCTGAGATTATCAATGAGCATTTCAGAGAGAGCCATGATTTCTGGCCAGGATGCCAGGGAATGAAATTAAGATGCTGATTAAAAAGTAATGTTTAGATCTACAGCCACCAAATTACCAAAAAAAAAAAAAAAAAAAAAAAAGCTGAATTGACAGAAAGGAAATTCTCTCTCTAGAAGGACAGATGGTATCACCACAATTAACTCTCTGAGGTCAGTGAAACCAGGAAAGTCTTGGCTTCATATCCAGATGTATTCTGAGGAGAAAAGCACTTTAGTAAATTGCTGGTGTCCCACCGGCAAAAGGGTAAGAGTGGTAGAATCTGTGCCACACGCATGCCCTTCATAAGTCAGCAGAGCATGGAGATGTCCAGGACCCAGATCCACACTGGTCAGAGCTCATATTTCAGGTAGATGTGTGAAGGACAAAAAAAAAGACCCCAGAGATATTCATATTCTAACCTCTAACTCTGTGACAATGTCACTTCATGACAAAAAGAATTTTGTAGATGGGATCTAGTAACAAATGTCAAAGGGAGAGACCATTCTTAATGAGATGGATGGACCCAGTGGAATCACAGCATCTTTCCAGTAGAAGCAGGTGAGTCAGGGTCAGAGAGAGGAGCTGATGGGATGGAAGCAGTGGACTTGGATGATGGATCTGAAGACAGAGGAAGGGGCTGTAAGCCAAGGTAGCCTCTAGGAACTTGGCAACATGAGGAAGTGAACCCTGCCCCAGTTTCCAGAAGGAACCAATGCTGAAAACATACTAACTCCAGCCCAGTATACTACAACTTCAGTCCCCCAGAACTGTACGAGAATAAATGTGTGTTGTTTTAATCACAGGGAATAAATTTGTGTTGTTTAAATCTGTGGTAATTTGTCACAGCAACAGGAAATGAATACAGCACGTTACTTATTCTCTGTCTCGGTTCCTTCATCAGGAAAAATAGAAATAACGATGTCTACCTCAGATGGAGCTGTCAGGACAATTAAATGTAATATAATATATGTAAATCACTTAGAGTAGCATCTGGCACCCAGTAATTCTCAATAAATATTAGCTGTGATTATTCTGATCCAACTGCTTTATTTTATAGGGGAGAACATTAAAGTCCAGACAGGAAATACAATGTACTGAAGGTTGCAATGACACCAGAGAAAATGTGGTCATTTCTAATTCGTTATTACTGACGAGCAGCTCTGTTTTTTATGGAAGGGCTGCAGAGCTACAGAAGATTCAACAGTCCTAGGTCACAGGAGAAAAGGAGAGTCAAATTGAAGCATATGCAGCACCAGACACTGATCGCCTTCCATCCCTGAACAAGCCTGCCTCTGTGGTCAACCCACTCAAAGAGCAGAAGAAAACGAAACTGGGCCCCCTGCTATCCCCAAAAACCATCAGTGGGTTTCATCTTCTTGCAAAGACTGCCGACAGTGTACTTGGCACCTGGTTGGTCCACTGGGGACCATTTGTTAGTGTGCTTGGTTCTTACTAAGCTTTCTCCCAGACATCTATCCGTACACTCTGGTTCTGTTGGTTCAAACCAGAACCTCTAAACTTTCAAAATCACCATCCCCTATCAAGTTCATTTACTTTCATTTCCTCCCTGTGATATTCCTCAGCCACCTTGGGACGTTCTCCACTGTTTTTCACCAGTCATCACCCAGTTCTTACATTTCATTGTCTACCATGGTGGTATCTGTGTTGCTGTACAGTCCCCAGACTCTATGTCTCCCTTTGCCACAGGCAGTGAAGCAGGCTGACTCTGAGTAAATCTACCTGCTGCCTACTCTGTTCCCATAACTCAGCCACTGAGATGTTCCAAAGAAGACCGCATGACTGAGCTTACTGTCATCACTTTAAATTCATAATGACAAACTTCCAAGGAGATCCCTGAATCTTGTCAAGCACTTACTATGGTCCTTCCCACTCCTGGAGTAAGCGGACGGCCCCACGCCTCTAGGCATGAAGGAGAGACCCAAGGGTTAAGGTTCTAGGACTGTGCCTTTCAGTTCAAGTCCTGGCTTTACTACTCACCAGATGTGGGAGCTTAATCAAGTAATTAAGGCTCTCTGGGCTTCAGCTTCCTCATCTGTTTTTCAAAAGGTTACATAAATTAAATGTAAAGATTTTAGAGTAGAGATTGGTGCAGCATAAACACTCCCCAAGGGCAAGCAATTATTAGTCTCTTTTCAAAGCTTCTTGGCACTCCACCCGCCCATCTGATGACCTCACCTTAGATATCACTGAGAAAAGGGAAGCTGTCAGTTAAAAACACTCTTCTCTTCTAACCACGAGATTCATAGACCCTCTAGCATCAACATTCATTTTCTCCCTCTTCTTGCTAACATAAGAAATTAATTCCCTTCTTTTGCTGAAAGCCAACATGAGGGAACAGTGAACAGATCCCTGCTCCTGTTCTAACCAACTTCAACTCCTGGGGTGCCTCGTGCTCACTCCTGAGCCTTGTTTCCTGCTGGCTCAATGTTCCCTTCCATTGCTCTTATGTGCAGATCTCACACACATATTTATGAGTCAGTCCCGGTTTCTGCTGAGCTCTATAGACATTTATCAGGGACCTTTGAATGCCTTCAATAATACACATCCCAACCAGAAGTCTTCATTTTCAGCGTCCAGTATCAACTACCAACTACTCTCCTTGTTTCATAAAATGGCATTAAATAGCTCAATACCTATGATTTGCTCTTGGTTCCTCCCTTTCTCGTCTGCTCCACAACAAACAGCCCCACTGATTCTTCCTCAAAATCTATTCAACAACCTTTCCATTTTCTGCAGGTCCTTTTCTAACACATGCTCTAAGCCACGATTCTCTCTCTTTCCTGGCTTACTTTTGCAATTCCAACTAGTCCTCCTTATCTCACTCTTGTTTCTCTTCAACCCATTCTCCAAAGAGCAGTGGGAGGACCCTTCAAAAGTGTAAAGACACCCATCTCGTGCCATCATGTCAACTCCACAGGGACTTGCTATTAAACTTCCCATAGCAGGCGTAATTCTGCCTGCCCTGGGCCACCAAAGTCTCCTGTCTCAACTCATTTCTCATGTCCTCTTCTTACACAACGTAGTAGTCACCCTGGTCCTCTGTCAGTACCAAGAGCACAATAAAGCTCTGTGCTTTCTGTAGACCCTTCCATGGACTGTTTCCATTCCCTGAATGTTCCTTCCTGGCTTCCTTTCAATCATTTAAGTCTCAACTGAAATGTCACCTCCTCCAAGTGACTTGCCCAGGCTGTCCCAAGTCCTTTACTGTATCATGTATTTCTTATATCACCTTTACTGATTATACTACCTTCCCATCATTTTTTATAATATTTTCATTTTCTTTACAGAAACTTAACCCTAATTTGTATTCATTTGGATTCTGTTCTGGGATTTGAGCATGTTTGTTGTTTGCCATTTGTCTGTCCACAGGCTGACAGCTGCACAAGAGCCAGGAGGTCAGAAACTCCCCCCACCCAACCCTGCCAGGTAGCCCCAGCATCCAGCATGTACCTCTGAGTTACTAGGTGCTCAGTACCGATGAGTAGGATGAATGGATCAGTGCTCACTGCTTTGGACCCAAGTCCGCAGCTGTGGCACATCAAGAGAAGACTGTTAATTTCCTATATTGTCAGCAGCAGAAAAATACAGCAATGAACAAACAATTGTCCCAGTTGGGAATAATCCTTGAGAGACTAAGAGCGAGTTTTCTGTTTTTCAACTGTTAATTTGTTTCATTAATTATTTAATTTGTTAAACTGGCAAAAAGGAACAGCCTTGCATAGAGGGAGCAATCTGCTCATAACTTTGTCTTCTTTGTATATAGGTGCACCCTCCGCTCCTGTCTTCCATCCAATCAAAGGCCCTAAGATCGGTGGGCTGATGTCTCCTCTTGGAATACGGCCCTCTCACTGATCATTGATTTAAACCAGCAAAACATCAACCACACACATACACACACAGACACAAATCAAGGTTGAAGTGACATCAGTTACAAGGCTGTCCAAGCATCTTTGCTGAACCTGTGAAAGACTGTGGTAGCATCAATGACTATTACTAGTGTAGAAATTAATAATAATACCAAAGGCAGTCCACATAACTGCCAAGTATGTGCTGGGCTTATACCCATTGCACAAGTGTGGCCCCACTGAATGCTGGAGACAAGTCAGTGTGTTGGATATCTTTAGCCCTTCTGCACTGGAGACGTCATGGAGGTCACACAGTGTGTGAGATGCAAATCGTGGCCAACCTCATCATCAAACTCATTCTTTCCACAGCATCAGGTCACCTCCCATTTGGGAGTTCCTGTCTGGGTCTCGAGGCTAAAAGATCCCAACAAGAGAAGCCTGAGGTCAATCCTCTGAGGATACCCAAACTCCGCTAAATTTCCTGGACCAGATACTCAGAGAAATATTGATTTTCTCCCCAAATCTGTTCTTTTCCTATTTGTTCCTGTTTCAGTAAAAAGACTACTAAAATTTCAAAGTGTCCTAACTCAACAAAAATATGTTGCAGGAGTCCTTCATCATCCACTTCCCCTGTTTGTGAGCCCAGGACAGGTTCAGTAACCTGCTTAAATGAATCCCAAACCCACTTCATTCCAATCCCATATCTCCTAGTTTAAGCCATCAGTACTTTCTCTAGACCTCCCACAAAGGGCTCCTAATTTCCACGTCTGCCACCTTTAGAATGCGCTACTACGAAGCAGTGAAGAGAAAACTTAAAAATATCAGTTTTTATCATTTGTGAAGCTCAAAATTCTCCAATGACTTCCTCAAACTTTAGATTAATGTCCAGGCTTATAAATCTCACCAGATCTCTGCAATGCCATCTACTGCCCTCACTTCGGCTCTACTCTAGCTGGGCTGGAATCTTCAAATGCACCCCATCCACTCCCATTATCGGGAGACTGTTTCCTGGAATTTCCTTCTCCACAATCTTTGCATGCTGTCCCCTCCCCTATTACATTACTGGGATCTCAGTTTAAATTGTATCTCATGAGAGACACTGTAGGCTGTACTGTGTCTCCCTAAAATTCGTATGTGGAAGCCCCAAGTCCCAGCACCTCAGAATATGACTGTATTTGGATATAAGATCTTTAAAGGGGTGATATGGCTGTGAAAGACGGTGGAGGAGATAATGGTCAAAGGATACAAAATTTTAGCAAAAATTGAAGAATAAATTAAGAAATGTACAAATTAGTAACTATAGTTAATACTGTATATTTTAAGATTGCTAAGAATAGATTAGAAGTGTCCTCACCACAAAAACGTATATGATGTAAAGTATATGTTAATTAGCTTGATTTAGCCATTTTACTATGCATACCTATCTGAAAATTGTGTTGCACACCATAAATACAGAGTACTATACAGGTAACTTTAAAGGTCTTTGAAAGGAGGTATTTAAGATAGCCCTTACTTCAGTCAGACTGATGTCTGTACAAAAAGAGATTAGGACACAGACAGACAGAGACTGGTTTCTGGTCTATGAAACCACTAGAACTTTCTACCCATCCTCACTATGATCCTTCCCCTATTTCCTTCGTTATCCTGTTCTCTCCCAAAATGAAGACTCCAAGGGAGAAGGGGTCTGTTCACTGCCCCTCCACATTGCGCCTACAGTACAGGGCATGCAGAAGTTCTTTCATAAGTATCTTCTGAACACCAGAATAAATGACACTATCCTTCAGTTTATTCTAAATAAAATTAGCAAGAGAAGAGGCAGAGGGGAAGGAAAGGGGAGTCACCAGCAGAATAAAAATAAGCTGGCCATCTTCCAAATCCACAGAGAATAAAAGGTGCAAAAATAGGAAAAGAATCGAAGGCAAACAAAAATGAAATTTTAAAAAAAGGGCCAAGTATAATAGCAACCAAAGAAACACGCACAGGCTTCACATTCAATTGCCGTGAAGGCCTTTCTTGTAGGAACACAAGACATTACTATAAACCATATGAAAGAGGCATGACAAAAATATAATGGTATGAAAAGATTAAAAGCAATCAAAGGTGAGCCAAAGCGTGTGATGAAAATGTACACAAGCAAAAAGTCAGGGCCAGCAATACAGGACTGTAGGTCACACACACATGTAGAGAAAGAGAGTGAGCCCATTCAACGGCATCATCCATAGAAGACAATAAGCCCTCTGAACTCTCAAATAGACTATCAAACATGTACACTCAGTAAAATGTTATTAATATAAGTTAACCCATATGAAATTGTCACTAATTGTACTGACCTACAAAACTGGCAATTTCTAGTGCTCATAATGCAAGACAGTGTGAAACACAATCACCCTGAAAAGAAGTGACAACTCTCAGTCACTTCTGATGAACAAAAATAAATGAGGATTAAAGATATTGTCATAACAATGATTATGACAATTAACTTATTTACTTGTAAGAGAGATTAACTTATTTACTTGTAAGAATTACTCCTTAATTCTATGTTATAAACAGGTGTTCTTTCACATGACCGTATGACAGTTCTAAAAACTGATTACATCATATGCCATATATATGCACAAAAAATCGAAAACTTCCAAAACTGAGTTCAATATAGTTCATACTCTCTATTAAAAATGAAATCAAATTAGACGTCAATAACATAATATGTAGAAACCAACAGGCAAACTAACTGAAGTTTAAGAAAATCTTTACTGAGTAATTTTGGGGTAAAAGTATAATTCAAAAACAGCAACCCCACATACTCACAACACTCCAGTACCAAAACTGTGACATATAAAACTTTTAGGATCCAGTTATAGCTATTGCTAAACAATTTACAGCTTTAAGTTCACTTATAATTAAGGAGAAACAATGAAATTCAAATAATTAGGAAGCCAACCTTAATATAGTTTATGAAACAATTAATTAAATCTCTAGCAATTCCAGTCAGAAGAGCACAAGTACTCCTTAATAAAAAAGAAAACAAAGGTATATAATCGCTGATCCAGAAGAGCTATTTTTGAGTAATAAAAGGCTATATGCAGTTCTTTGTCAATAAACTCAACATAATCAAAATTATTTCTTTGAAAGTATAAATTATTTCTTTGAAAGTATAAATCGCCAACATTAATTCAAGAACAAGAAGAAACCCAAAAGTTGAAATAATAAATTGAATGTGTCATTAAGACATGTGTGTGAATATATACGTGTGTGTGTGTGTGTGTGTGTGTGTGTGTGTGTGTATGTATATATATATATATATATAAAGATTGTTACAATTCACAGGTGTGAATCTTCAAAATTTCCCACAAAAGAACATACTCAGGATGGAGAAAGGAGATGAGGAAAACAAAAAGAAAATTCCTTTACAATTCGTTTTTCAAAACTAACATATCCTTGATCTCAAACCTTTATAAAGATATCCCTGAAAAATAATGGTACAGGATAATTTAATGCATGAAAGAAATGCATATACTATGAATAAAATACTAGAAAATAGAATTCATCCTTATTTCCAAGGAATGACAAACTTTTGACAAATTCATCTTCTATTCCAACCATGAAGCAACTATCAATGTTAATACATCATATTAACAAGACAGAGAAAAAAATAAGTATATAAATAAGTATCATCTCAGGAGAGAGTAGACAAAATTCAATCTCCATTTCAATTTAAAAATAAATCTTAATGAATGTTTAACATGATGAAAGTATAACAATAATAAAACATCAGTTGCATGTTTACTATCTAAAGGATTCAGTGTTAAATACTTTATTATATTTGTTAATCCTCAGTTAAGATCAATTACAAACCAACAGCCACTTTCAGGCCAAAATGAGCCATGAACAGAACTATTCCAATTCAACTTTGAACGCTGATGTCAACAGTTCTCATCATTGCTTGGCCTTACTGTGGAGGACAGGATGGTGCAATTGGATATGAAAAACAAATGCAACGTGAGAATAATGAAAATAAAGTGATAAGGTGATCATTATATACAAATGTTAAGAATATTAACCAAGAAAAACACAGAAGGAAACACTGAAACTGATCAAAATTTTCAGTAAGACAGACAATTACAGAATTCATGTGCAAAATTAAATTTTTGCTCTATTGGGGGCTGAATTTAGGGTCTTTGAATGCTGGGTAATCATACTATCACTGATCTGCACCCCCAGCTCTAGTAATTAATCTTTTAGTCAGCAATAATTAACTGTATGGCGGTGAGGGAGAAAGGAAACCATGATTTTTTTCACAATTGTGGAAAATTATATGAAATACCTAGTTTTTGACCAAAAAATGTGAGAAATTCATATGTGCCAAGAATAATATATTTATTGATGCACGTAAAATGCTTATTCCTAGTAGGAATTCTTGCTTTATGTAAAAGTACATTTAAAAATAAAAACTAGCTCTATTGACTTTTATTTGGACAGAATAATTTTAAAGTTTGTAAAGAATAAAAATAAAAGTGTAAAAATACTGAACCCTTCTGTACTGCTCATGAATTACATAAATTAGTATAACCAATGTGGAAGGAAACTCAGTAATTTAGATTCAAGCCTTTGGAAACATACACAGTCTTCAACTCAGCCATGACACCTAGAAATTTATTCTAAGAAAATAATTACACAGGTATGCACCAATTTTGTCATAATTATTCACTGCAGCCTTGTTTGTAAGAGTGAAAAATAGAATACTAATTATCACCAACGACAAGGTACAAGCTGGATAAGTTATTGCACATACATCAGTGAAAGTCCATCCTACGTAGCAACCAAAGGAACCTTAAACTGGCTGGATAGCTGGCGAGATTAAGGAGTACTGGTAAATTCCTTAAGTGAGATAATGGCATTGTGAATGCGTTTTCTTTTAGAGATTCAAAAGTCACAGATGATATAATGTGATACCAGGAATTTGTTTCAAAATAATCTGGCTGCCAGGATTATATGCATAACTAGGAGGTAGTGGCGGGCCTGTGGGTAAATAACAGGATTACTTCCGAGTTGACCATTTTTGAAGTTGAGTGAGGTACATGAGGTTCCACTGTACACATTAGCCTACTTTTTATATATGTTTGCAATTTTCCAAAGCATAAAAAAGCTGTCAATAACAATGTTCTAAATCTGCATAAATTAAGATGCAAATATATTTATGATATATTATGTGGAAAGAACAAGTTTTGAAGTATTGTGTATGGTACAATCTCATTCTAAGAATTTAGATATCTGTGCAAATAAAGACCAAATATTAAACAGTGATTTTCCTTGCAATTACTAGTAGTTTCATGCTTTTATTTTAAAAAACACACTGCATTTTCACTTTTTTAAATAGTGGAAATATTTTAATGGAGTAAGAAAAATAATTACATTGTTTTTAAAGAGTGGAGGACCCCGAGGAAGTCAACAGGAGCACTGGATAGTCAAGTCTGCTAGGTGAGCTGCCTCCTGCATCCTCCCAGTCAACCTGAGCCCAAATATATATGGCAGGCTCTCAGGATATATCTTCTTGTCTTCCATCACCCAGATACACACTCTGATTCCTTTATGCTGAATCCTGCCTCCAGCAACAGACATGAAGTTCTGCAGTGCATGACCAATGCACAACACTGAAATAAGTAAATAAATTTTGAGATTCAGAGCAAACTATCCAGGGGTCCTGAGGATATGAATAGACTGTTCATACCACCCGAAAGCTTCCCCAGTACAGAGATCTAGTACCTCTGGAGGGAAAATGAAATCAGTCTCTGTGGGAGAAAGATCTCCCTCTGCCTTTCCAACCTCATTTCTTTCCCAGTGATTGACACGATTTTCCTTGGATAAGTTCCAACAGCATCCAGATGCCTAACTTCAGTAAAGGGCAGACTGAATGGGAGTCATCCTAGAGGTACAGAGCAAAAGCTGTCACAGAAAGAGAAGAAAATTTTGATGCGGATGTAAGAAAGAGATATACTCAAAGAAATAACATTTTGAGCAAATACTTAAGGGATGGCAAGGATCATGTAAGTGGTGGTAGGGGGGTAGGGGAATCCGTAGCAGGGAGAGCAGCAAAACCAAAGGCACCAAACTGAATAAGCTCAGATGTAAGGACCTATGCCATTCAAACCCATCCTCAATCTTTAGTAGTAGAGGTAAAGATAAACCCTGGCCCTCACCAAGGTTTAGTCTGCTCTGGGCGCACAAGCACAGCATGAGCCATGTGGGGAGGGGATTGGCCACCACAAAGTGCACCTCTCTCACCTGGAGCACACTTTTTCCTGCAGTGGTGCCCAATGGCACAGCTCAAGCTCAAGGCTATATCCCCTGTGGAAAGCTTCTCTTCTGCCCCAGTGTGGAAACACAGCATTTGCCACCAGCACCACCCACCTCTCATTCCCATCATCATCCACTAGAGTCTCCAGCTTCTAGAAAGTGCCCAAGACCCACTTCCCAGTTACCCTCAGGAGAGTCTTGAGCACAAGTTTTTACAATAAGCATACACCTCTGCAACTGCAGCACACACAGTGCATGAACTCAGCAAGGGACAGGGAGAGGAGTCCTGTGTCACAGGTGCCTTCAAATGAAGCTCCCATTTAAATGCCTATCAGTAAAACTGAATTAATTTTCCAGCCAAAGGTATCAGACTTATCAAACAGATTTATCATTATTTCAAATACAGAACTGACCCCTCTCCTGCTTTTAAGACACAAGCTCTCTTGGGTGCCAGGGAATTTGGCTTCTCTTGGGATGGCAGGGTGGTGAGCTATACTCCCCAGATGTGCAGTCTGCAACAAGCTAAAAGGAAGGGAAAGAATGCGGCAACTCCCCCCTAAAAATCACACAACACCTCCAGGTCTAAGGATGAGGAATCTGGCCCAGTCTGTCTGACACACCAAATGGGATGTGAAATCTCATTTCATCTCAGACTTCTAACAACACATCTGCAGTTCCTCATACCGAAATGAAACAAGCAGATAGGTGCCCTGACTGTGGAGCATTATCTAGGAAGATTTACTCATGAAGTGCATTGTGTATTTGAGAAGGAGTATCAGTTAAAACTGAAATTCATCAGTCTGTACTGAGATTGTGTCCCTTGTTCATTTCCTATCAGTGTAAACCCATGGACGTGTGAGCAAAATGGTACCATGCTCAGCATGCTGAGCAGAGCAGCACATCAGAGGGTCAGCTGGGGAGGGCTCCAATAAGAAACCAAAACACTAAAGTCGCCCCAAGGCAGTGTCTCTAAAGGACTACATCCACTGTGGTAGGAAGACAGAAGTGGAGAGTGGAAGGAGCCTTGGTCAAAGAGGTCCTGGATTGAACATGTGGCCAAACTCCTTTGATCTCAGTTTTTTCCCTTAAAAGAAGGAATTGGTGCTACCTTAGCATATGGCTTCTGTTAAGCTTAAGTGGAATCCTATCAGGGAAAAATGTGTTGGAGAAGTACATTTCAGCATCGAGGGAGTCATTATGGAACAGAACACATTCCAAGGGACACCCAAATTATATTATTATGGAGAGTTGTCTTCAAGTGAGCGCACAATCAGAAGATACATTTCATTGAGGAAGTGTGGTCTGAATCCATATGAAGAGAGAAGAAAATGTACCCAAAAGATGGTGCAGACACTGAGTTGTCCAATCAAATCATCCATTTGTCTTTCTCCTTTCCTGCCAACAAAACCCACATTCGTCTGGACAGCACTGTTCTCACCTAAACAAGGGTCACCAGTGTGGTTCTTCCTCCCTTCTTTTTATCTGAAATGTAGATATGAAGTCTAGACTGAGCCATCTTGCAATCAGGAGGTAACAAGCTTAAGTAAGGCAGGGAAACACTAAGCACACTGGAGGGTGGGACGGTGCTCTGATGGTGCTCCGTAACCGAGCCAGCTCCAGCAAACACTCATACCCTGCCTTCTGATTGGATAAGAAAATCAGCCTTTATTTGTTCAAGCTATGGTTAGTCAGTTTTTGTTACTTCACATTTAACAGAATCCCAAACAATACAAATTACTTCTCCCACTTTTTACTAGATAAGGGAGGTTGTACATATGTATGTATGTGTGTGTGCAAGTTTGTGTATACGTATGTACTTTTGTGTTCTTTCAATATGACAATTTCCTGCAAAATACAAGAATTTCCAAGTGATTGAAAAAGGAAAACCAAAAAAGGACTTAGGAACAACAACCCACCAATAAACTTGCAAAGCCTGACATGCAAACCACATATAAAGTTCTAGCTAAAGAAATCTACAGATTATTTTCAAGTACACCTCCTTAATAACAATACAAATATAAGAAAAAAAGTTCCTCCACAGCACTAAACAAAATTTGGATTTATTAGCTACTAAAGTTTTATGCTAATGAAATCTAAAACTGTACCTTATTTCCATGGTATGTTCCTTCACCCTTCTAACAACCCACAATACTTCATCCAATCCACGAATACGTACTGAGTCCACAAAGCATGATGCTAGGATTGCATGCTTTGTTCAGGAGCTGTTGACACTTTTAATGTGACCAGCTTATTGTCCTTCATTCTGATTCAAGGAAACAGCAGGAATCCATATGTGCATACAATTATTTACTGTGAGGCTTTAAATTTACTGGGTTTTAATTTGTAGCAGAGTAGCTGAGCTTTAATAGCATAGGAAAAAGAAGCACAAAGAGAAATAGACTTTGAATATGAAGCTCAAGTCAAAGGCTTGGCTTTAGCACCTACTGGCTGTGTTGCAGTGGACAAAGTACTTAAATCTGCTCAATCTCCAGAAAAGATTACCAATTACATGGAAATAGTTACTTCTGAATAGAGTGACATATGATAAACTTATACAACTACAAAAATATATCCATATATCTGCTTGCACAGATTGTACACAAAAGCAATGAATTTTTATACATATTGTGCAAAAGGATAGTAAGTTGCTTATGTGAGGACACTTAACAGTTCAACAGCCTTGAGCAGCATCAGATTTTGTCTTCAGTGATCAAATGAAAAAATCTGAAGTCTCATCTGATTGCTTAAATGTAATGCATCATGTTAGCCAGCTGAAGCCACCTTGGGTTTGTGTGACTTGTATTTTGATAGTGCTCTAAGAGCAGAGATTTCAGCAACATTTTGAAGCACTTTTTAAATATGATTGGTGGTTGAAAGAAAGACTGATAACCAAAATAGTCATATACCTATAAAAGAAAATGAACTTGTTCAAAATCTTCCTATAAAATATTAAAGAAAAGTCCTAGGCTTTGGTGGCTTCACTGATCATCTCTACAAAATGTCTTCTACAGAAGTGAGAGGGTTCATTTTTTAATGCTGAAAAGGATGGCCTGTTGTGAATGAAGTGTAGTCATTCACGGGAAAAGGGATGGACCTTTAGACCAAAACACTAAGTGAAATAAGTCAGATACATAATAAACATTGCATGGTTTCTTTTATATGAGAAACCCAATTTTAAATAAGGATTAAAATAAAAGCAGACAGGGCTGGGGATATAGCTCAGTGGAATAAGCGCTTGCCTAGCAAGCGCAGGGTCCCGAGTTCGATCCCCAGTACCGCAAAAATAAATAAATAAATAAATAAATAAATAAATAAAAGCAGACATTTTGGAATAGGCAAAGGGGAACAGAGGAAGGAGGGAGGAGGAGGGTTGGGGAAGAAGGTGAAAGATTTTCAAGATATGTGATATATACGTACCAACTCCCCCAAATGAATGAAAACATCATGTATTGCAAACATTTCCAACTAAAAATTGACAGGGAAAAATTCTCAACATACAGTATGAGGTTAGCATTATTCTGATACCAACCACAACAGGTAAACAGAACAGCTTATATGCTTTATGAACAGATAAAACCTCAACAAAATTTTAAAATTCAAATCCAGTGATATATAAAAGTGACAAGACAATATGAAAATAAGGTTTCTTTTAAGAATTCAAGGTTAGTTCAACATTTGAAACCAGTCAATGTAACTTACCATATTGGCAAACTAAATAAAAACCAAAACCAAAAACATACATTTCCTTAGACAGAAAAGGCATTTTCCCCAATCCTATATTCACTCCTGACCAAAACTCTCAACAAACTAGCAATAAAAGTAAGCTTTTTCAATTTGATAAAGGACATCTCTGAAAAATGTAGAACTAACGTCGCAGTAGAAAAGACTTGACTACTTTACCCCAAAGATGAGTATTATGGTCTGAGTTTGGAATTCCCCCAGTGGCTCTTGAAGCATAGTTCCTCACGCAGCAGTGCTCAGAGATGGAACTTTCAGGAAGTGATTGGATCAGGAGAACTCTAACCTCATCAATGGGTCCACCCATTGATAGATTCATAACTTGACGCGCTCTTGGGATGTGATGGAAATTTAGGAGGCAGGGCCTCCTGAAAGGTAGTGAGCCTAGGGGCATGCCCTTAGGACTTTACTTTGTCCTTGCCTCCATCCTTTCTGCTTTCCAGCTGCTCTGAGGTGAGCAACCATGCTCCCCACACACTCCCCAACATGACGCTCAGCTACCCCTGAGCCCCACAGCAATGGGACCAAGTAATTGTGGACTGCACCCTTTGAAAGCATGAGCCAAAATAAATACTTCCTCCCTTAAATTGATGTTTCCAGGTATCTGTCACAGTGGCACAAAGCTAACTAGCACAGAAAAACAGGAACAAAGTTTTCACCACTTTGATTCAATATTATAAAGTAAGTCCTCACCAGTGAAACAAGGAAAGAGAGAGCAATAAAAGGCATCTATATATGAAAGGAAAAAGAAAAACTAGCTTTCATTTGCAAATCACACAATTGCATGTGCAGAAAATCCTAACAAGTCCATCAAAAGGCTAATACAATGAAAAGAGGAATTTGCCAGTCATCAGGTTACAAAATTATTGTAAAATTTAATCATATCTTTACATACTAGCAACAATCACACATAAATGGTCTGTTTTTAGAAGGTGAGCATAAACGTGATTCAAGCACACTCTCCACGTGATGTTCCCCTCAAATATTCCTCTTGAACAAATCTTGACATTTAAAAACCTCCATACTCTCTTTTCTGCCCCCTTCTCTAGCTGCCTCCCCTCTCCCCACGGCCATGCTGCTTTAAAAGGGCAGATCTGTCCCTTGTTCTATGAAGCCCAGTACTTCTATACTAACCGTTTCTCATTCTATTGCAGTGTGGCCAATCCCTCCATGGCTTTCTGATCACTCAAGGTATATCTATCCTTCAAGGTCACTTGTCAGTATCTAACACATCTCAGGTTGCCAACTTGGACAGTTCCAGCCTCTGGCACAGTGCTTATTATGCAGCAGGCACTCAACAGAGTCTCGGAGAATGAATGAACTTATAGCACGTTCAACTCACATGAATGCCTGGTTAACAAATCTTATCTCTACCCTTCAATTAATGCCGGTCCATACAGCATTCTGTGACCTCTCTCTCCAAACACCTGTGTAGCATCTTATTCCTAAGCTAATAGATGAATATATCCGTCACTGCTTACTAAAGAAACAGATTCAATGTAAGATCTGCAAATATAAAAGAATTTGCAAGACTTGTTTACCATGGCTGCCCACAGAGTAAGGTGTGGAAAAGTGCGAAAGGTTTGTCTGCCCACTGTGGATCCAAAGGATCCAAAGGATCCAGTCGAAGGTCTAGCACTCACTGCAGTATCCCCTGCGAGTCTGTACTAGGAGACCGAAGGATCTGTGATGGAAAGCTGGAGTGAAAAGGGTCTGTGGCAGAAAGCTGAAGAGTTGGTGCTAAAAGGCTCAAGAGCCTGAGCTGAAAGCCTGGAGATGATGCCCAAGGTGAAGGCAAAGACTGAAGCTCCTCCAAAGAAACAGAAGCGGCCTTCTCTCTTCATTTTCCCTTTTATACCATTCTTCCCTAGAAAGGGTTTTCACACCCAGAGCTATGCTAATCCAATTTAGTTGGACATTTCCTACTCAAGTAGACACAATCAATCATTACAATGAACAGTGCATGATTTAAATCTTGTGCATATTTTTACTTTTTATACTTCTTAACTCTTCATGTGTATACATCTTATTAACTCCATTAGTCTATAATTTCTCCATGGGCAGAGAAACCTTTCATTTATTCCATCCACTTACCTAGGATTTTCCACAATGGCCAGAATTCAATGTGCAGTCAATAAATACAAAAATTGTGTGATGGATTATTGAATCTCAATCTATCTGGAGTAAATCTTAGTCAAACTCATCATAAGCAAATGTTTAAGTGGCAACAACAGAAACAAAAATGCTACCAAGGCTTGCCTATTCGTTGGCTCTTATTTTTAAAAAATGCATACATATAGAAAAATATCTCCCCATTCTTAGTGAATGACCAGGCTCCTAACACTCACCAGCAATTCTGAGTCATTCACCCACAGGTTGAAGTTGCTACCCAGACTCACTAAATCCTCATTGCTCTCGAAGTCATCATAGGCTTCTGTAACAGGGAAAGCTAAAGATCCAGGTGTTTGCTCAGAGCAGTCCTGAGAGCGAGAGCCCACTTAAGAAAACTGAAAACACAGGTCATTACTCTGACCTCATCTCTCTCTCTCTCTCCATTTCTCTCTCTCTCTTTCTCTCTCTCTCTCTCTCTCTGGCTATTCTTGGTGGTGGTAACCTTATGACTGTGAATGAAAAATAATAGCTGAGCTGTAGACACGGCCTGACCAAGCCAGTTGTAAGCCCTGTCTTACAAGCTATTGAAACTACTGCAAACAATGCCATAGCAAAGTGTTTGACCTTGAGCAAGTCAGTTGGCTTTTCCAAATTTCTTTATAAGTGGTACCAGAGATAATCACTTTACTGATCTCAGAGGATTCCTGGTAATAGCCTCTTAGGGAGTGGGTTCATACAAACCAAAGGAAACTACAGAACTCCCTGTCGCGAAGGCAAGAAGGATGAGCCTCAGACTGTTGTACATTCCTGATCCAAAATCCACAATGATAACGCTAAGGGTTGCCATTAGTGCACACCAACCCTGTGCCAGGATAGGGCCAGTGGATTTATGTTGATTGTTTAGTATACTCACCAGGCTCCAACGAATAGATATTAGTCTCCACACAGAAAGAGAAAGGAAACAGAAGTCCAGAAGTGAAACAACATCATTGCTCAAGGTGGCACTGCTCACCCACTGGCTCCATTATGACGGTGCTGATCACCCTGAAGCCAGTGAAATTGCAGCCTGGTAGAGTTTGGCAGGCTGGCCCTGAACTCTCACCCAGGGCTTGTCCAAGTGATGGCAGGTGTGTGCTTGTGGCTGCACCTCAAGACAGCACCAAGCTGAAACCTGCAAATACCCACCATAGGGAAGTTTCGACAGTATAAACAAAAGTCTGTCATTTTAGCTTCTTCCCATGAAAGTATGAGGCTGTTTCTCTGCCAAGGGGAAGTCCCACCCTCATAAAGTGGCCTGAAATCACGCGCCTGCATCTCCCATCCTGAAGCCATTTGACTGGTGGTGTCGCCTTCCTGCTCCAGGTCTACCTTGCTGCCCTGGAAGTCTTCTCAGAGACCCCATTTCCTTTCATCTAATTCTTACAGAGAAAGAAATGCCACAGTTATTAAAGTGCAGGTTTATCTATTTCATCCCAGATCTAAGCTATGGTGATAAATCCCTAAGCTAAACACACACAAAGGGAAATATGAAGCTTGAATACAGATCAGAAGAGAGAAGGATGGGAGGGTGCACGTGGGTCTTTGCTCAGCTGTGGGCTGTCCTCCCCATCTAGGGCTTTTGTCCAGAAGTCACTCTTCTTGCCGCCCTCCTGAGAGGTGGATACAGCTGAGGCAAGGTCCATATTGACATGCTTTCCAGACAGTTCTGGAAAAACATCCACAGATGTTCAATTTTGGAAAAACTGACTCTTTTTGCATCTTGTAGAACTTGATGAATCTAAATTGATCGTCTCCTCTTCACTCAGCATATGTGGGCTGGGACACAAGGTGCAGGAGACTTCAGAGTTCCTGACAGTGAAGGTGCAAGAATCCAAATGTAAACTGGAAGCAGCCTTCAATTTCAAGGAACCCAGTCAGGGAACGCAGAGGCGAGGGATCACCAGAGAGGCTTCACCAGGTGTGCTGTCCTCATCACTGGGTAACAACCTACAGCCTCCACATCAGAATCAAAGACAGACCAGGACACCTTCAGAACTCTCACACACTTCTCCAGAAGAAAACAGTGCCCTTGGCACTAAAAGTTCACGGTCCATTTAAGGATACAACCACTTGTATTTACAGTGGGAAACACAGATGGTAGCCATAGCGGTTCATTTCACTTGATGGCTTTTTATACCACTGGCTTCTGCTAGAAAACATTACATAGTTCCCTTCTGGGCCACATGATGACACAGACTGCTAACTGTCCCCAATGAGCCATTCTCTCCTAGTTGAAGAACTTCCACATTTTAGCTGCCTATATGGCCACCCCACGTGGAATCTCACTGGCTAATATGAAGTAAGCGGCAATGGTATGTCAACTATAAGCAGCTGTCCATAAAAACACAGGGCATCACCATCTTAATCCTTTCTCCCGCCTCCCTCATGCATGCAATGCAGGCACGATGGTGTGAACTTGGACATCCTGGCTGATGACCTGGAAGCCATATGCTTAGGAAGCATGAGCTACTAGAATGTAGGAGCCTGTCCCTTACACTGTAGAGCCACACCATCCCTAAGCCAGCTTCGTTTACAACAGACAGGAATTTCTTTTCTGTATCCCCAACTGTTTTGCTCTCTCTAATGTGTTAAATAAGATCAATTTATTCTGTCATTATTTTATTCAAGAAATTATTATTGAATCCTTAAGTGCCAAGATCTGTGCCAAGTGTACTGGGCAATCTGAATACAGTGAGTGACGCAGACATGTCACTCAAAGCATGTAGAGTTGAATGTGTCAGTGGTGGTCTGCATGATGGGATGAGTGGTAAGATCCACTCATGGCTGCATTAAGGTCTAGATCCTTGGGAGAAAGAAGTCTGTCTGTGCAGAGAGAAAAAGCAGATTTGATTGCTCCAGCAACATTCATTGGAGAAGGGAAACCTCTGCTCAGCTCATCTTCCGACATGCAGACTGTTCCTTTTTTTTTTTTTCATTTTAAAGAGAGAAGTAAATGAGACACAAACAAACAAAAAATAGAACAATATCAGCATACCAGTAACACAAACATAAACAAACAAGAGCAAGAACATTTAAAGTGACACAAGGTTTCAAGACAAAACAATACGAATTAACTGTAGTTGTTATACTACATATCTCTATCCTCAACTACATTGCTCAGATCACCTGATGTAAGAAGGGAAGATTGTTCAAACCATTAAAGAGAACAAGAAAATAATTATTAGGTAAAACATTAGAGATAATACAGACTTTCACTAGACAAGATGGTAGGATTCACCATGGTAATTCCACTGCATATTGTTACCTTCAAATCAGCTGCCCAGATTACCAGACACAAGCAGGCAAAATTGATCAGAACATAAAAATGTTAGGCATTCACTGTTCCTTTTGATATACCATCAGACATCAACAATACAGTTATCCCAGCTATTGATATATGTGTGAGTGTGTGTGTGTGTGTGTGTGTGTGTGTGTGTGTATTTGCCTTCCTTCTTTCTTCTTCCTTCCCTCATCCCAGCTGTTCCTTCCTTTGAGCAGTTTCTTCCCCTTTCCTAACATCTATTACACATTCTGAGTTTTACTTATTCTTTCAGGTTCCTACATCAAGGAGACAATATGATGTCTACATATGTGGGTTCAATTTATTTCACTTGAGTATGGTCTCTAACTAGTTGCTTACAGAAGCCTCGAGTTTATCATTTTTTTTATAACTGAGTGATACTCAACTGTATAAAAATACCACATGTTTTTTTTAATCCATTCCTCAGTGGATGGGCATCTGGATTGCTTCCAAGATTTAGCTATAAAAAATTGTGCTGCTATAAACATGGGTGCACATATATTGCTGTGGTATGATGTCTTTAATTCTTCTGAGAAAATACCCAGAAGGGGAATAGCTGGGACTTCCAGTAAATGGGACTTCCGGTTCTAGTTTTGTGAGGAATCTCCAAACTGATTTCCACAGTGGTTGCACCAGTCTACACTCCCACCAGCAGTGGAGTAGGGTTCCTTTCTCTCCACAGCCTCTCCAGCATTTGTTATTGGTTGATTTCTTGATGATGGCCATTATTTCTGGGGAGAGATGGCATCTCAGTGTTGTTTTAATTTGCACTTCTCTCACTTTTTCCTGAGAGGGGTCAGACTTCTCAGCTTCGCATTCCAAGCCCTTGCACTGATCTAGCCATCAGCAATGTACTCTAACCGAAATCATGGGGTTTATGTGTGATGGCTCTCTTCCCCATATACCTTATGTATACTCCATGTGCAAATAGCATTTCTACCTTCAAAAAGTCTTGATCTATTACTTAGATACCAGTATTGGAACAGTTGCTATACTTCCAAATCCAGTCAGTGTACCATGGTTATGTAAACGCATATCCTCGAACTGAGAAGATACGTTCTGAAGCAGCGTGAGAGTTAAGAGTCATGATCTAGACAATTTATTCTCACATGGTGCGGTAATTACGGTGATGGTAGAGATGATACAGGTGATGGCGGTGACAGGAACGGTGGTGAGGACGATGATGAAAAGAAAGAGGAAGGAGGAAGAGGAGAGGGTACAGTAGAATACTAACTGGTGAAGGCACACGGGTGTCCTTTGCATCATTCTTGTGGGTTCTCTAAAGGCTGGATATTGTCCAAAGCAAGGTGTTAAAAGTAAATTCTGAAGCTGTCTTTCTCATCTCCTCCATTGCTCATACCCTACGTTAGCTCTCTGTCTCTGTCCCATTACACAGATGACTATTCCCTCTTTTCTATCAGCAACCCTCCGGCCTAATAGTGACCAGTATTAAAAATGCACTTCAGATCTTATGTTCTTTCCTCTGCTGCAAACACTGCAGTGGCTTTGACTACATCCTGAGATCCTCATGTGACCCACAAAGAGCCATTTCTCAGGCTTCATCCACTGCCACGTCTCTGTCCCGATCTTCTCTGCTCTGGTCACACTGGTGTGTGTCGTTCCCCAAACCTGCCAGACACAACCTCCACTCTGAACACTCCTTCTCCAGATGTGCACGTATGGCACAGTCATTTGGCTCTCTGCTCAGGCTTTCTTCCTCAAATAATGCTCTATCCTACCACTTCCTGTCAGTTTCTACTTCTGTTCCCCACTCTGTATCTCTTCAGATGTATTATTAGCTGATTGGGGATTGCGTGTGTGCTTATAAATTTACTTTCTGTCTCCCCTGACTGAATGACAATTCCAGGAGACCGTGGACCTGCGCTCACTCCTGTATCCTTGGTGTCTGACACCCAGCAAATGACCAAAATCACTGTGCCTGAAGGAAAGGGTCAGTGAACCTTAACTGCAAACCTAACTTCCCCCTTCCCGCCTATCAAAGGGCTCTCAACGGGCTGCGGTTCTCCTGCCCTAGACACCTCTCACTTTGAGTAGTTACAGCTCATCTCTGAGACCATTTGGCAAGTTGAACCTTACCCATCCCCGTATCACTGGCCTAAGTGATAAGCTGCCAACCCAGCTGAAACTCTTACCCTCCTCCCAGACCTCCCGCTCCTGGGGACACAGTCCATATGGTGAATGAAAGAAAAAACTTCCCCTGCAGAGAGCAACTTTCTCCAATAGTACACTGAGTTCCACCTCCTTCCTGGCCTTTGTCCCAATTCTTTAATCACTGCTGTCTACTAACAGAACAGCAACAACCAACCTTTCCAAAGGAACTGATAACTGCTCCTTCGTGTGAGCCTTTCATTCCTGGAGCATCTCCACCCTCTGAGCTCTTGTTGACTCTGGATTATCACACTGTCCTCCTCAGGCATTCAATCCTCCCTGCCCTTCCAACACTCTGAGATGCCCATGCTGACCACAGTAGCCTCCTTCTACACACTCTCAGCCAGTCATTCTAGGGAATACCTGTGGGGTCAGGGATATTTTTTATAGTCTCATCTTTCTGCTCTATGAAGCTTTTGAGCCCAGTCTGTATCTACCCCTTTCTCACTCCTGTAGGGCTTAACAGGTGCCCAGCACCCAGTCAGTGCTTCACAGCTCACTGAGAGCAGCTAAGTGCTGCCTCCTTCCCCACCTTTAGTCCCCAAATATGCTTCAGTCATAGGCAGCGGATGTTGGGCTCCTGGAGACAGAAATTTCTAAAAACCACCTGTATGGAGTCTGGGTTCTCGCTGCCCAAGAGCTCCTCCCACCTGCTATACTGTGTGTCTCCCAAAAGTTCCCATGTTGAAACTTTACTTCTCCAACGTGGCAATGCTGGAAAGTAGGGCCAAGTGGGAGATGTGTAGGTCATGGAGGCTGAGCCCTCATGACTGGATAAGTGTCTTCCTGAAAGGCTGAATTAGCTATTGTGGGGCTTGTGTCCATTTTTGTCTCTTCTGTGCATGTCCACTTGTCTCTCCACTTTTTACCATGAGTCAAGGCAGAGTCCACCACCAGATGACACACAGGTGTCAGAGCTATGCTCCCAGACCTCCTAAACTTCAGAAGGACTGGCTGGCTCAGGGCCTGATACACATGAGCTGGCCACAAATATACATGAAGTGAAAAGCATATTAAAAATCCACCATTTGGGTCCGAAGACCCTGAAGTCCCGAAGGGACCAGCGAGTCATATAAGAGGCACCAGGGGATACTTGACTTTGTTCAGTGTGAACAGACAGAGCATGTTGGTAGCTCTGGAAACAACCGTGTCATTAGGCTGCATGAACCTCTTGCTTTAATGAATTATGCAGTCTCAAACAGTCCACAGAAAATGAACTAAGACTCCCTGCACCACCTCAAGGGCTCCAGACTATAACCGCTCTTCCTTCCACCCTGCTGCTACCTGCTTCCCCACCCAGCACCTCCTACTTTTGTCACCACAGCATGCTCTGTTGGTCTCTCATTTTGCCAACTCATGGAAGTAATTGAGAATTCTATGTCCAGCCTCCATGCCTTGGCTCTCTCCCTCTCACCCACACATCATTTTGGGAACAGCCAGAATGGCACCTAAATCCTCCTGCTCCCCAGGTGAGCACAGGGAGTAATTAGAGGGACAGTTCAGTGATTCTCCTTCTTCCCTGACTATACGGTGTGATGAGGTTCTGTCTACCCCTCATTCAGGCTGCCTGCTTGGTGGGAGGGGCAGGGGCAGGGCAGCACTCTGGCCAAGCTGGCCAGGCCTGTAAGGAGACGAGGCAGGACAAGACCCTGGTGTTGGGAGGATGCACTGGGCACAGCCAGTCTGGCCAGCGCGAGGAAGTTTTCTGGCTTCTAAACTCTGCTTCTCGACACACTTGTTCTAAAGCAACCTTGTGCAGGGAAAAGACATGTAGTGCCCAGGATTAAATCCCAGGGACATGGGCTCATTTTTGGAACGGCATGAAATTATGAAAGTGAGAATTAACTCTTCCTTTCATCCTAAGTCTGGCATGAAGAATGGATGGTGATTTAAACATGGGCTTAGCTATAACTCTGACCCTCTGGTTACAGAATCCAAAAAAAATGTAGTTGAGAGAAGGCTCTGGATCAGACTGCCCGGGTCAGACTCACAACCTGCTGTCAATGCACTGGTTACCTGTAGCTGAGTTGTCCAATTACCCTGTGCCCCTGTAGCCTCTTGTCTCCTGGCAAAGTAAAACCCACATGAAGCCTAAGGAAGTGTGCCGCACAGGACCTGCACACAGTCAGTACTCAACAAATGCTGGTGAGAGAGGACAGGTGGGGAGGGATTAGAGGTGGGCAGGAGAACCTTCCCCTAAAGCTAAAATACTCAAGCCACTCTCCTACTCTGCAGCCATGAGCACCTGCTGCAAGGTGGTTTGTCCTCCAGCAAGGGGCAAGGTCAGGGGAACGCCTGTCTTTGTGCTGAGCAGTGACCTCTCCTGGTATTCTGCCCCTGGCACCAGGTCCAAACACCCTGCCAGGAGCAAGGACAGACCCAAGCCACCAGACACCATTTGGCTGCAGGGGCCATGGTGCCCAGTCTGTTCCTCTGATTAGTCTGACTTCTAGACTTGAGCTCCAGAGTAGTTCTCCCTGTGTTAAGAGATTGGACAATCCCCATTAGGCAGTGTGATCTTGGACAAGCTTTGGATGTCCTTGGGGACTCAGTTTCCTCATCTATGAAGGGACATGATAATACTGCCTGCTGCATAGCATCCTTATAAGAGTCAAGGAAGTCAGTGCATAAAAAGGGCTTTTAACAGGTCTCACAGTTGTTAATATTCTTAAGGAACAGGCTTCCCTGGAGCCTTGTCACCATCCCTGGGAGGTAGAGGCTCAAGAGTGTCTGCAATGTGTCATAGTAACTCAGCTGTCACTTGTGAGTCTGTAGAAAAACAGGCATGTCACCTCCCCGGGTGCAGATCCGCAGTCTTCTCATGTAGTCTAATGACATGGTTGTTTCTGGAACTACCAACATGCTCTGTTTGTTCACACTGAACAAAGTCAAGAACCCCTTGTGCCTTTCTCATATAACTCGTTGGTCCCATCAGGACTTTAGGGTCTTCTGACCCAAATACTGCATCTTTAATATGCTGCTGACTTCGTGAATATTTAGTGACCAGCTCATGTGTATCACACCCTGAACCAGGTAGAACTGCAGGTGAAGTGGACTGACATCAAGCATGCCTTAGAAAGACCACATAGCACAGACGTCATTAACACACTTAAGTCTCACAGCAGAGAGAAGGGAGCACTTCATTATTATCCCCAGTTTATATACAGATTAGGAAACTGAGGCAGAGAGAAGTTATGTAAAGTAAAAAGGCAGAGCTAGAGTCTAGATGCAGGCTAGCACTCCTTCCTAGCTCACCCCACAAGCCCCTGTGAGTGCCAGACAGCCCAGATGCCACAGCCACCAGAGGTGGGAGATGCAAGGTGGGGAATCGGAGAGCTAAGCTGACACGTGGAGAAAAGGAAGAAGAGATGAGGCAGAGGGAAAGTACACAGAAAGACAACAGTCCAGACAGCGCAAAGGGCAGGATGCATGCGGAAAGCAGAAAAGGCTACAGAAAGCATATCTCCATGAGGAGCCAAACATGTTCAGGCTGCTGGGGATATAGCTCAGTGGCAAGTGCAAGGTCCTGCATTCGATTTCCCCCGTAAAAAAATGTTCAAGTGGCCAGAGCTGTGGCTTTGATGGAGGGAAAGGCGAATGAACTCCAAGACTGTGGGCTGGAGATTGCTGAGCAGAGGAGTGGAGGGACAAGCTAATCGACCAGGGGAGGAGAGGCTGGGATACAGCAGCTGGGCTGTCAAGGAGGAAAGAGGTTAGAGGGTGGAGCAGGAGCTTGGGCTCATGCTTTTACAGAAGGGTGCAGAGTCCAGCACTTGCTCATCCTGAAGGCACAGAGTAGCAGAGGAGGATGTGGAGAAGCCATCGGTCTAGGGAGAACAGGTTCTACAAGCCAGAAATGGATGGAATCTAAGGCACCAGCGGAAGGATGAAACCTGACCAGTAGAAAGAGTGTTCTTCAGTATAATCTCGGGGTTAGCACCTGTAGAGGCATTTTGAAGCCTGAAGTTGTCATCATTTGGGGGAGAGTGGTAGCTCTTTTTCTCAGGATCTGTTTCAAATGCTTTATATATCAACAAAAAGTTAAAGATAAACCACTAAGAGGAGATTAAGATGGAGGAAAACTAAAGCCCAGTGTATTTGTCTGCTTTCTGTTACTATAATAAAATACCTGTGGCTGGGTACTTTGTAAAGAAAATAAAGTTATTTAACTCACAATCCTAGAAGTTCAAGGGCATGGCACCAGCATGAACTTGGCTCTGGGGAGGGTATCATGGAGGATGACATCACAACAGCAGAAGGACATGGGAGAGAGAGGGGTTGCTTGTCCAGATAGGAATGCAGAGAGGGAAAGGGCTAGTCTTGCTCTTTTTATAACAGTCCTTTCTAGAGAGCTTAATTAGTTTCCAATGAGAACAAGCTTCATCTCTTTGAGGGCATGTGATAGGTAACTGATTGTGTCAATTTAAGGAAGAAATGCCCAACTAAATTAGATCAGCACAGTTCTGGGTGTGGCGAAGGGGATTTACTGAAGATTGCTGGGATTGACTGTGTGTGAGTGACAGCAACCAATGGGCTTGCTGCCAGAATGGTACAAAAGAGGAATGAGGAAGGACAGAGCTGCTGCTGTTTCTTTGGAAGAGCTCCAGTCTTCACCTTCAGCTTGGACATCATCTCCTGGCTTCTGCCTCCTGATACAGACTCACACAGGACACTGCGGTGAGCTCCAGATCTCTGACTGGATCCCTTGGGTCTCTAACACACAGACAGACCTTTTACACCTCCATTTATGACTCTGCAGAGCACCCCTGTAAGCTAATTGTGTAAATTTTAAAAAGGAAATTATTATATATTTGTATATCTTGTATTAAATCTGTTTATCTAGTAAGCATTAACTGATATAGGGCATGCGTCTAATGACCTAATGACTTTCCACTGGAGCCCTTCTCTTAAAGACCATTGGCAACTAAACTTTTAATGCATGAACTCTTGGGTGACAAACCACATCCAAGTTGTATTACCTTGGCACATCCTGCAGATCCCGGCCCATGCTCGTTCATCAGCCCTCATAAAGCTTAGCTGAACCGGCTACAAGCAACACCCTAGCCAGGGGCTCAGGAAAGGCATGAGGGGGATGGAATTTGACACTGACAGAGCTCTTCCTGTGGTCTCTGTCTCCACCAACTTCCCCATAGCATGCTAGTGAGGGGAGGACCCCTACTCTCATTTTATGTGGAAGGAAATGGCACTTAGAAAGTATCTGTGGCTTTCTGAGGACACTAAGAGCAGGCAGTGACAAAATAAGAGTTCACTGGCTAAATTGTGCCCATTGCTCATTTCTGTAAATGAAGCCTTATGGGAACAAAGCCACACCCATTCATTTGCCTATTACCTATGGTTGTTTTTGTGCTACCATAGTGAAGATGGGTAGCTGCCACAGTGATCTTAGGACCCACAGATCCTTTAACATTTATAACCTAGTCATTTTCAGGAAGAGTTGGCCAACACCTGTTTAAGAGCCCTGTCCTAATCATGACCAAGCTATTGAAGCTCAGCTGAGATGTGGACTTCAGTTTGCTGCTGGACTTACAGGACATTACTGCATCAGTTTGTCTCCTCTATAGGGAAGCCTCCTCCTGTGCAAGAAGAAGGCAGAGAAAGTCCTCTCACTGGTCCGGCTTGCTGTGAGAAAGTTGAAGTAGCTGCCCTGTTTCCCACTGATAGCCCATTCCCACTACTCCAATCAGGGCAACCTTATTAAAACATGAATCAGACCATCACACTAACTATAATCCATGCTGTTCACTGTCATCTCTAAGACTGCATGACTGGCCCGTGTCTACTCTGCTATGCTCAACATACCACCTACTCTATTTTCTGTACAATCACCCTGGAGTCCTGATCCTTGAACATTTCAGCTCTGCTTCTGTCTTAGGACCTTTGCATTGGACTCTCCTGCTTCCTGGAATGTGCCCTTGCCACATCTCCCTATGGCTGGACTGGGTTCTCCCTATGGAGAACCCTATGGTTGGGTTCTCCTAGTGAATCAAGTACCAACTCAAATGCCATCTCAGGACACATTACCAAAGGGCACTCCTTCTCCCCAGTGTTTCTAAAACATGTCACCTGCCTGAATTCTGAAGTTATTTCCTTGTTCACTTTGTATCTCCTGCAACACAGTGGGAATTCTATGAAAGAAGAGGCTTTATTTTGTTCATGACTAAAACCCAATATGCCACTTAATCTGGAGTGTCAACTTGAATGGATTAAGACATTCTTGGAGAGTTGACTGGGTTTTGAGGCCACTAACCTCATCAGTAGGTTAATGCATTGATGAGTTTGTAGCTGAATGGTCTATTGTGGCTGGGGTCTAGGAGGAAGTGGGTCATGGGGGGGGCCATGACCTTAGGGACTATATTTGGTCCCTGGCACCTTCCTCTTGGTTCTTTCCCTGTCTCTGATTTCCAGATGCCATAAGATGAGCAGCGCTCCTCAGCCATGCTGTGTCACCATGCCTTGGAGTCGGAGAACCATGGACTGAAACCTCTGAAACTGTGAGCCCAATTAGTCCTCTCCTCTTTTAAATGAAGGGTAGCAGATATTTTGCCCCAGCAAGAGAAAGCTGAAGAATATGCTAGAACTACAGTGGGTACTAGACACATGAACATTGACATTAGCTCTGTCCAACTGAATGTAATGTGAATTATAGATTTGAGCTACATATATACTTTTACATCTTTTTCTCAGTTGCATTAAAAAAACATAGGAAACAGGCAAGAACTGACTTTAATGTGGCTAGAGATCAACATATTGAATAGTGAAAACTTAAAGTAGTATTCTCCTTGTGCCCGATGATGCCCTGATAGGCTTTACAATCATAGCCATGTTTAACATCTGTTGCCTTCCACCTAGGTGATGCATGCGCCCTAACTCGCATGGAAGTCAAGCAGAGGCTGAGCCAGTGATCTCACTATCCCCAATGTCAAAAGAGACTATCATCTCTGCAACAAAATAGTTCTTTTTGCTTGTGGATGATAAGAAAAGAAAGATTTCCTTTCCCTTGGAAAGCAGAGATGATCCAAATGCTTCCTGGAGTTCAAATATAAAGCCCAAATTTTCTAGCTCCATGGGCAGCTTTAAAACCTATCCCTGGGAACAGGGACTCTGGGCAATTTGGACCTCCATGGCATGTTCCAAGGAGCCTTTCTGGGAAGGAAGGCTGAGAAAAATAGGAACTCTTATCCTAGATGGTGGCCTCTCTAAGCCTAGGCATGAAAGGAAAGCTCCCAGCTTCTGGTTGTGCTGAGCCATGAAGTACTGAATCAGTCTCAGATAGAAGGAGAGGGGGCATGGGATTAAGTAAGAAGCCTGGCAGTGGAACCAGGGCCTCCCAGCCTAGTTCCGTACCCAGTGCCCAGCCTGAATCCATATCTACTTTAAAAACAGGGCTACCGAATGGACTACAACCTCAATGGGCTATTCAGCATACAGCTACATAACAAATACCTACACCCTGGCTGCTGTATCTCTCCAAGAGCAGGGTCAGCCTGTCTTCCATGCACTCCCCATATACACACAGTTACTGTACAGATAGAACTTTCCAAGCAGTGTTATTATTCTAGGATGCCACAGTGATAAAAAGATAAACTCCTGACCTACACAAAGCTAGTACTCTCATCGGGACAGTGCTGGTAAGCAAATGAGCCCCAGATAAATGATGTTAGATGGAGTAAGTGCCTGGAAGAAAATAAAGCAGGAGATGAGAAGAAACAACAGTTAGAGAAGCCTCTCTGAAATGGTGCCAGTTGATCCCTGCATTTCATAGTACAAATGTCTAGGTCTGGAAAACTTAAGGCTACAAGAACAGAGAGGAGAAAGGACCTTGAGGTAATATGGTCAGTGACATAGGTAGAGACGGTCAAGAAGGCCAATATGTCTGAAGACCGCAGAGAGGGGCAGGTGATAGTAGCAGCTGAGGGAGGATTTTAGGCCCCCCAGCTGTGGCAAAGGCTTCTCTGTTCACTGCACAGTCATTACTCCTTGAAGCTTACAGAGTTCCTGCCCCTGGCTCCTTCAGTCTGTCACTCGAGGCCATGGTTTTGACAACAGGCAGGATGGCCGATCACTCCTTTATACAATGCACAGTGACATACAGATGGAGCATAAGTGGCTATCAAGATTGCAAAACTTAAACATACCTATCAAGATTATAAAATTTAAACATATGATCTCATTACCATCACTAGGGATGGCATCCAAACACCCCAAGACAGGATCTTTGAGAGAAACACAGGCCAGGCAAGCACGCTGGTCCCCCTTCTTCCCCATCTGTGAAAACTAAGCCCACACCAAGCCTCTGGATCCTGAGATCAGGGGACCTGCAACACCAGACATTGTGCAGCTTCTAATGACTCTGCTTACTGGTAGTTTTCGCATCTGTTCTGATATTTTTACTTGTGTCTGCTTCTCCCTGTATTGCCATTCATATCTGCACACTGACTCCTCTGTCTCTCCTAAAACCTTGAGTCCTTCACTCCCTTTGCCCCATCTGCAATGAGAAGACTTCTGGCTACAGCCCACTGACTCTGAGCAGGTGGTCTCCATCTTGCATGCTTTCATAGGAATGAAACCACCACAATCTTTAAAGGATATCTTCCTCACCTACAGTTGCCCTACAAAGCCCAATTCTCAGAGTTTGCTGAACATAGGAAAAGTATAGGAAATTTGCAAAAATATTATTATCGATCAGGTTATTACTCCAAATTAATTAAAATCAATCTTTGTGGTAGAGGCCAGCCAGTAGCATTTTCAGAATTCCCCACCCCATTGCAGCATGTAGCCAAGATTGAGAATCACCTTGATAGAAGGCTCTTTCTTAGCTTCAATATGTGTATAAATCACTTCAACTTCTTGTTTAAGTGCAGTTTCTGATTCAGTAGGTCTGGGAAAGAGCCCAAGATTTTGCATTTTCAGCTAGCTCCCATGAGATAGTTGCCACTTTTCCACAGATCACACCTTGAGTAGCAAGATCTCTAGGCAGCCAGATTTGAGGACTGGCTGATGGACATGGGCTTCACTACTTTTTTACATGTTAGTAAAAGTCCACTATGGGGCTCCCTTTAAAGTTGGGCAGGGGCAGCTGGGCATGGTGGTGTACACCTGTAATCCCAGCACTCTAAGAGGCAGAGGTTGGAAAGCTGAAAATTCAACCCCAGCCTGGGCAACCTTAGTGAAGCCCTACTTCAAAATGGGGATGAAAAAAGTGGGCTGAGAATGTAGCACAATACACAACCCAGGGTTCATTCTTCCATGCTGGAAAAAATATTTTGGAAGGGGTTTACTGAACCAGTTAAAGTGGAAGACTCTCTTAGATGAAGTGACAGACTGTTCTGTCAACGTGAAATTAAGAATTCCCACATGTAATAAATATTATGTTCTGTTCTGGAGATCTAGCTGAGTATTCAGTATATAGTAAGTGTTCAGTAAGTGGTACTGGTGGTACATGGTTGTCATTATTTTTGTTATTAATGTGGACCCTCAACCCAGTTCCCGGACCAAATAAGTGCACTTGTTTCTGAACCCTGACCACAACTTCATGGATCCTGTTAGTCTAAGGAGACTAATGTATTACTTAGGGCTCTCATTCATTCAACTCATTTTCCAAAAGCTGTAGATATACTTACACAGCCTCGTCTTGGTTAATATTGTTTGCTATGAATGGGGACCTGTTTAAATGCTCTGCTTGGTTTCACTCATTATATTCTTCACACAACTCTAGGCCTTTGGAAGTACTAATCTCATATACAGTAGATGAGGGTGCCAAGAAAAATCCGAGCCTGTGATTTTCCAGTGGTTCTCTAATTCTAATTGCTAAGTGATTTCTCTAAGATGCAGGTTCTCATTCAGCAGGTGAAGGGAACCTGAGATTCTGCCTGTCTCACAAATCCCAGATAACAGCAATGCAGCAGGTCCAATGGTAGCACTTCGAATAGCCAAGCTACCCATGTGTTTTAGTGGATCCAGGTATTTCTGGATCTCTCTCTTAATATCCCCCAAGTGCTTTTACTGCTTTAGTACAGCTGATGGCTGGTTGAGTTGATGAGCGGCAAAAAAATCACAGTAAATTTCCACTTTGAACATTTACTCAAAGTTCTGTAAAAATTCTGCTCAAAGTTCTGCTCAAATTGCAATATTTTGTGGCAAAAAATCAGCTATTTGGAAAAGCACTATGTTTGTTATGAGCTGCAGAAGATATAGCATGTCGTGAAATTGCTTTTACATTTTGGTTTCATGACTGGGAATGTTTTCTGCGCCAGAGAAACCATTTTCTTCTCTAAAAGCAATATGAAGAGCTACAATTTGACAAATACAAGGACAGAACTCTTAAAACATAGAAGTGAATCATGTTAACTGTAATACCTCCATTCTCAGCTCAGTACAAGATAGGATGTGTATGGAAACCACAAGAAATGACAAAATTTACTGCCCAAAGAAGGGGACCTATAAGCAAATCATGACTGTCCATTTATTCAGGCTGGACTCAGTAGCTGGGAACTAGCTCAGTTGTGGATAAGGTAGAAAAGTTGAACACAGAAGTGAAAATAAATAACCAGGGGAGCTTTTGAGGTCAGAGTGACCAAAATCCTAGAGTCACAGGCCAAGCTCTGAAGGAGACTGACTTCAAATGATGAATCTTTTGGAAAATAAAAAGCACCTTGATCAAAGTTGGCAATGCTGTCAAGGTGAGCATAAACAGTGATTGATGGTTACAGAGATTAGTTAGAATGGTGTCTTTGCAATTTCAGAGCCCAATAATTCCTAGTAATTCTTTCTCACTTACAGAGAGTCTTAAAATATCTTCCTCCCTTCTCATATCACTCCCCTACCAATTAAATCATGATCTCTAAGTACAAGTCCCAAGCATCCCTAATTTTTAAAGCTCCTCAATGATTCTAATGTGCAGCCAAGGTGGACAACCATCAGCATTCAGTGTCGGCACTCATGTGTGAAGAAATCCATCAGGCCCATTGATTCTTCACTCTGGCTGCATGTTAGAATCTATCTGTGGAGATTCTTTTTTTTTTTAAACAAGTGATAGTCATCCCCATTCCTAGAAATTCTAGTTAATCTGTAGAGCTTGAGCATCAGCATTTTTAAGAACTCCCCTGCAGCCAGGTAGATGACCACCGTCCAGGTGTTTTTACCACTATTCTGTCTGTTGATCGCATTTAAAGGATCCAGTATGTTATAGATGAAAATGCATCTTAGACTTTGCAAAGGTAAATCCCTTATTTTACCTTTAAATTAGGGATGTCTAGCTTGGGAGGGAGAGTCTGTGACTCTCCTTAAATCCTGTGCAAACTGTGGGATGAATATATATATTCATTTGTGTACATACATACATATCTTCAGGGGAGAATGTCCTTAGCTTTTGTAAGTGTTTGAAGGATTTAAAAATACATTAAAGGCAAATGTGGCTTCACATATTTGAGAAAGTTAAACAGTGAAATATTTAATGAATCTTTGCAGCACCTCTGCTAGGTTTGGATACGGACATTCCTATGCCACTTAGTGATTATGTATCTTTATTATAAGTTTAGTTTAACCCTATGACAAATCATTTGAAAAACTGCAGAGTACTGGAAGTGAACCCCCAAGAGACAAGCTACAAAGCACAGCAGAAACCTGGGAAGTGGGGTCAGTATTGGTTTTCTGGTGAGGCTCACACTGAGACAGGACACTGTCTGCTCAGATATTTTCCTTTCATGTTCCCCACTGGGTGAGGATATCATGGTTTTCTAATCGTGACTGTTCTTAACTATTTGCTTTGATTTAAATACGAGTTTTCTCTCTCACTAATCATGTGACCATGGGAAAGTTACTTAACTTTTTTAACACCATAAAGTGTTGCTAATATAAGTACTTTTAAGATTGTTGTAAAGAACAAGAAAATGAATGTAAAGTGCTCAGCATGATGTTTGGCAGAGTAAGTCTGTTAAATATGCACATTATGTTGCTGCTATTACCAATGCTTTTCTTATTATTAACACCTTTATGACCTTGCTCAAGTTACCAAACATCCTGGAGTTTTCCTTATTGATCCACACATTAAGAAAACTAAGTGCATCCCAATTTCTCTCGCAGTGTTATAGTGATAACCCAGTAAAAAAAAGCAGGAGGTACAGTCGGCCCTTCCTATTCCACAGGTTCTGCATCCAACTGCAGGATTCAACCAACTGCAGGATTCAGTCCAACAGATTTCAACCATGAATCAAAAATATTCCAAAAAATTGCATCTGTTCTCAATTGGTACGAATGTTACTCCTTAAACCATACAGCATAACAGAGTATTTACACTGTGTCAGATATTACAGGTAGCCTAGAAGTGATTTAAAGCCCACAGGAGAATGGGTGCAGGTTATATGCCAACACTATGCCACTGCATAAAAGGGATTTCAGCACCTACACATCTGGTATCATCAGGAGTTCTGGAGCCAATTCCCCAACACATACCAGGCTCAACTGTATATCATCATTATTGTCTGGCAACTTATTATATATCCAAGGAATTTCTAGGCCACAGAAGAGGGTGATCCTAAAACACAGACAACATTCCCACCTTCAGGAAGTACTATGAGATTCCAATCGTTGCGCAGGCTCTATATCTGAGTGCAAGATTTTTTTGCTGCACACCCAGCATTATAGTCTGCACAAGCTTTCCCACACACAGGCGAGTGAATGGCTACATTCCACATGGCTTCTGCATACTATCTCTCAGAGAACAGAGTTCAATCAGTCACTCAACAAATTCCAGGTGCCTCAAAGCATCAGCAGCCCTCATCCAGCCCAGACACTAACCAGCAGTGGTCCCTCGCACACCATAACCTTCCTAGGAGAAGTCCCCAGTCCACCAGGCCACTCTTTCTTACACAGTCCTCCACAATCTGGCCCACCAGAGAAGAAAATCACTGAAACCTTTCAACAGTCTCAGCAAAGGTTCAAGGTGATCAGCATACACTTACCCGGAGTTTGCTTGGCTGTACGCACAGGGGTGTAGTGGTTTTTGGAGGATGATCTCACTGGCGTGTTATCTTTGGGAGAGGTATCAATAGCCGAGATAGTTTCTCTTTCACAGTGTGCTATGGGGATTGGTCCCTGTTGTCTTAAGATGTCAGCCAGAGCCCTAAAGGAAGAAGAGATCACACAGTGAGACTCACATGAACAACCCCAGAGGGAAGTGGCTCGCTTTTGTACATCCTTTGAGTCCTGCACCTAGGGGAAGAGACAGGTTCATGGCATTCAGTACTCAATAGCCACAGCCTTATCTGGTGCTGGGTTCAGTGGACAGGTTACTATGCCTGTGGGTACAGATGCTAAAAGACTGTGATTGTAATTTTTCTGAAATGTATTCCATATCAGCAAACTCTGAGCTCCTTCAGAATACTGACCTCCCAAAAATTCACCAACACCATCCAAAATTGCCAGTGACTGGGCAGTGGAGCACCACCCTGGAAAAGTGCTGACACCACTGGCCTCCCATGCAGCAGCAGGATACTCACTGTCAGGGGAACCAGCCTCTCCCGCAGACATGGAGCAGGGTGTGCTAGGTACTGGTGGCTCAAATAAGTACAACACACCTCTCCTGCTGTCAAAGAAAGGTGTGATACAGCTGCCAAGGCAGGATGCTCAGATAAAACGATAAACATCAGAACACATGGATGGTGCAGACAGTGAAGGCAAATGAAGTTCAGAAGTGGCAGCAATTACAAACACAGAGGAAAAACTCCACAGGGAAAAAGAAAGATGCACAGAGGCTCTGCCTAAGTAGAGAGACAAACCCCCCTCCAGACACTTAGCGACCCAGGAAAAGCAGGTTTTATTTAGCCAACCCCTACTTTCAACAACCAAATGTGTATTTCTTAAAGACTCATCAAACAATGGTCTCCGCAGGAACAGAGGTAAATGGGACCCCATTCTGCCCTTTAGGAGCTCACAATTTAGGAGTAACTGCTCCCCCGCCTAGTTGCAAACAGGACTCCCTCAGGGGATGCCAGATCACCACTGGTGGTAGGAATAGACAACAGGAGCATGGAGGAGTGTGCTGGACAAGCCACAGAGACCACATCTGGATAATGTCCCTGGGTCCCACTATACTCGTTTTTGAACCAGAGGGGCGGGGTGGGTGGGACAGCATAACTCCAGGGCTCTCTGAGCCAGCCCTGCCCAGCTGAGATCATGCCTAGCCCAGCTCATGGCTTCTTTTACATCCTAGCCCAGCTCTAGTACTCTACCCCTTTGGAAAGTGACAGCCACAGCAGTGTCTGAGAGGGAATGGTTTCCTCCCATTATGCCTCCCGTGACACGCTGAACCTTCCTAGGAGAGCATCAAGCTGGCAATCTTATCATTTAGTGGCATTTATATAGCAATTTCAGATTTTTAAATGCTTTCCCCTCACTGGCTTTCTTTTCTCTCAGCCTGTCAAGGAAGAAAGAGACACACATCACCACCCCCACTCACTTCCACGGACCTAACAGTCAGGCAGAACATAGAACCTCGTGTTCAGGAAAAAGAGATAGGGAAGGCCTCAGTCCCTGGTCAAATGAGTCCTAAGAATAATGGAAAAGCACTGACCTAGAAAGTCCAGAGTTTTAGGTTCGAATCTCAGATCTGTAGTGATTAGCCATGAACCTTTGGGCAGATATGTTAACCTTAGAGTTGAAATGGAATCACTTCTTCCCCACTAGGAAGACACAGGGTTAAACTAACATGTCTTCTATGTCCCCTTCTGATTCCAACATTTGATAACTTTACTTTGTGTATCTTAACCTCACATGCATACAAGACCCCTAGATTCTTTATCCTTCTGATGATCAAAGACTCTTACCTACCATTTTTCTGTGGTAAGAAAATAGTGAGCTACAAGTTATAGTAGACAGATAGGCCAACGGAATAGAATTGAAAGTCCCAAAAGAAACTCATACATCTATAGTCAATTCATGTTTGATAATAGTGTCAAGATTATTCATTGGAAAAAGATATTTTTCGTTTCCAAAAAATGGTCCTAGAATAGTTTTCCACACATAAAAGAATAAAGTAAGGTTCTTATCTCGTAGTATACACAAAAATTAATTTAAAATGGGTCATATACCTAAATATTAGTCCTGAAGCTATAAACTCTTAAAAGAAAATATGGGAGTAAATCAATGTGACTTCTCATACTTAACAATGGTTTCCTAGATAGAACATCACAAGCACAAGAAACAAAAGAAAAATAGATAAAAAACATTTGTGCATCAGAGAATATCATCAAGAAAATGAAAAACAATTCACAGAACAAGAGAAAACATTTGCAAGACACATGTCTGATAACAGATTTGTATCCCAAATCTTACAACTCAAGAATTTTGAAGTGACTATCTCAATTTTAGAAAGGGCCAAGGATTTAAAAAGGCATCTCTCTAAAGAAAATATCCATGAAAAGTAGTAGTTCAGTATGGTTAAGCACTAGGGAAATACAAATCAAAACCACACTGAACGCTATACCTATTCATACACACTGGCATAGCTACAAATGAAAAAGGCGGATAACAAGAAGTGTTGACAACAATTTAGAGAAACAGGGGTCTTCAAACTCTGCTGGAGGGAATTTAAAATAGTGCAGCCCCTTTGGAAAACAGTTTAACAATTTCTCAAAATGTGAAACCAACAGTGAATATGGGGCCCAGCAATTCTACTGCCAAGTACTCTCAAGAAAAATGAAAACACAACTACATAAAGCTTCATATGAAGGTTCACAGCTGCAGTATTAGTGAGGGGAAAAGAGTGGAAACCAGCCAGATGTTCATCAGTTGAATGGATAAACAAAATGTGGATACAGCCATATAATAGAATTATTCAGTCATAAAAAAGCAAAGAGGTAATGACATATGCTACACCATGGAAGAACCTTGAAAGTGCCACATTAAGCAAAAGAAGCCAGTCACAAAAGACTACATTTACATTACATGACCAGTTCATTAAATCTACAGAGATAGAAAGTAGACTTGTGGTTACCTCAGGGTTAAGAGAGGGCTCAATGAGGAAAAACTAATGATTACAGGTAGTTACACCTCAATTGTTATTGCCCAAAATGTTCTAACCTGTCTCTTACCTTCCAGGTGCTTATATAGGCTCCTACTTCTCTGATGCCTATGAAAGAGTATAGCATCAGGTGATTAAATCCAATCCCTTTGATTAGCCAAGACCGAGTCTAATCAGCAATTCTCAACTAGGATGACTTTTCACCCACTCCTGGGATATTTGGCAGTATCTGGAGACATTTTAGGTTGCCACAATTACAGAGAGAGGTGGTACTGGCACCTGGCTGGTAGAGGCTGGAGATGCTATTCACCTTCCTACAATGCACAAGGTGCTCCTGGTGGCAAAGCATTATCAAGTCCAAAATACCAATAACAGTAAGGCTGACAAACCTTCATGACACCTATTCAGCAACCAAGGAAAGAGAGGTTTCATTCTCTAGGCAGGGCTGCCTTTCTGAAGGCCAGCAGGTTTATTGCTTGCTGCTGGACAACAAGCAACATCTCTGGGTTCAATAAGACTGCTTCCTCCTGTCTCTGTGCCATAAAATGAAAGGAAATGACTTGGGAGAGGGGGCTTTGGATGCCCAGTAGTCTGCACTGTGCTGAGCAGCAGACCCAAGCAGGAGGACCACATTGAAAACTGTTCCTAAAGCCCCACCATGCATTGTCCCACTGAGGAGTGTGATAACCAGGGAAATGCTCCTGGTCCCACACCTGCTCCTGAGCCCTTCCCCAAGATCCAACCCTTCCCCGTGTCCCCTGGCAACTGGAAAGAGCGCCCTCATCCCAGACTATGTGGCCTTTCAAGCAGGCTGCTCTGCCAGCTTCCCCTCCCATCTCCTTAGTTCTGTGACCTCCCTCTTTGCTCTGGTTCCTCTCCATCTTTTCTATCCCTTGTTCTCCAGGGTGCTCAGTAAATATTATTCTAATTCTGAAATCCACAACCCTGGTCTCAGCTAATTAATTTGGATCTGCTGGAGGAAATGGGTTAAGACCTGAGCTACTTTCTAACCACAAGAAAGAAAATTAGTCATTGAGGAACAGTCAAAAGGACTTTTTAAACAGTGGGCTTTTTAAACAGCAGCTTTCAGGGGCTGATAGGACCATGACAAAACAGAGGAGAGGGAAGGGGAGGGGAGGGAAGGAAAGGAGAGACAGACAAGCAGGAAAGGAAACAGGTGGGGAGAAATGAGAGAGACAGAGATGGAGGGAGAGGAAGAAAGAGAATGAACTCCTAGGAAGAAAGAACAGGAGAAAAGAAAAAAGAGACACTACACACCAGAAGTCAGACAGGGAACGTGACAAAGTCAGAGGGCCACAAACAAGTGCAGAGTGGAGAAGAGAATTAAGAAACAGAGTCAAAGGGAAATTCAACTGGAATGCAGTTCAGAGGACAGAGACATTCAGAGATGGGAAAGAGGGCCAGAGAGAGACATTCTGAGGAAAAGAAATTCAGGAGATACACAGAGCCAGCCACATGAGGGAGTGTGGACAAGGATGGCAGCCACAGGCCCAGGAGTTGCCCCATCTCTGCCGTAACAACCACAGATATTCTAATTCAAGAATCTGAAGCGAAGAACACACTGCACTTGAAGCCCCTTCCCTGCAGGCCACTTTTGCTGCAGTATCTCATCTGAACAAAAGAATTCTTTTGCCTGAATTATCCTTTCGCACATGTCTTCCTTGGCTTTTTCTGAAGTGTGGTGAACGGGGGAGAGTAAGTGAACTGGACAGCAAATCTGAAAAGGGAAAACAGTCATTCTGATCACTCAGGTTAGGAACTTTAGTCTGCTTCAGTCTTTAACGTTGTGTATCAGTCATCTGGATAAGAAAAATACCACCTTACCTTTGCACAGCACTCAGTAATTTCTAACTGTGTTCACTTGCGCTGACTTGCACTGGGGCATCTTCTCACACTGTGACTGCCTCTTCTGTATGTCTCACCTTCCTATAAACCTTCAGCTTCAATGACTCTTTCTGGTCTCTCTAGCTGGGCTGCTAATTCAGTAAACACCAGTTAATATTTGGGCATAGAGACACAACTAGTAAATGAGTGATTGGGGTCAAGATCGGTTATTTATCTGCTTAAAAATGTTGCCAGTGGCCCCAAGGAAATGAAAGTATATTTCAATTTCCCTAAGAGCTTAGGTATCTCAGTGCCCATAGGGATTAAGCATAATCAACATTCTGACATGCCACCACCTTCATTCAAGACATGAAAACTTTATTAAAATGACAAATGACTTCTCTTTAACAATATAAAAATAAACAAAACCTTGTAACTTTTCTTCGTGTCTTTCCTGCTGGAAAGAATTTAAGGACTATCATTTATTGAGTGATTACTATGTGGGAAACACCGGGTTAAAATCTTATACGCATTATGTCCTATAACCTCAAAACAACCTTATATGGTATAGGTAGTAGTCACATTTTGCTAATGAAGAAAACAAAGATTTTGAGAAGTTAGACAGCTTGCCAAAGATCACACAGGGCATAAATAGTAAATCCAGATTTCAAAGTATGTAGGTTAAATTTTAGATACTAATTATACTTCTATACTACTAGAATATCCATTTTTAAATACATCCATCTGTGCATCTATCCAGTTATCCCCATACATTCACCACCCAGCCATTGATTCATCTGTCCACCCATCCTTCCACTGATCCTTCATCCACCCATCCATCTATGCATCTATCCACTGCATCCATCCACCCACCCATAGATCTCCCCATCCACTCATCTGTTCATCCACCCATCTATCCACCTATTCATTCATCTGCTCACCCACCTACCATCCGCCCATCCATCCATCCTTCAGTCCATTTAATCACACTTTGTTTTTCACCTCCCAGGCCCCTGCAATGTTCACTGAACAGTGAGACTTTAGAGAGGTTCAAGCTTCACAGGAAAAATTTACCCAGATCTAAGAATTCAGCTGCCGTTCAAATGCTTAGTTTTATCCATCTCTGTAAGTCATTAACATCAACAGCTTTGAAACTTTCTGCGCTATTTTAGCAGCCAACCGTTTTGTCGGATGAAAGCCTAAGCAGAACCCTGGCATATTTCTCTACACCTCTGCTCTGCATGAGGCCCGAGTGAGGAGCCAGAGCCCTGCTCTCCAGAGCTCTGCCCTGCACCCAGTGGTTCCTTACCTTCACGGACTTTCTGAGTTTGAAAATAAATGTGACAAAAGTAAAACCTAGGTCCCTCAAATTAAGTGAGGATCTGTGGCCTGGTCTTTTTCTCTCAATTAGTATATTGTTCATGAGAACTCCACGAATACCACCGCTCACTGAGGCAGGCAAATGGAAATCAGACTTTGGCCTCTACCGTGTCCCTGGATCTGAGAGCCATGTAGATACTGCAGAAGGAAGAACATAAGCTCAGTTGTTGTTCAGTAAGTTTTTTCTGTGCCAAAAGCAAAGCAAATGGGATGGTTTAGAGTCCTAATCATGCCTTTTCTCTATGCAGGGCAAGTAGGGAGAAATTGATGTCAGTGGGCAGGTCTGATAAAAGGCCAAACAGATGACTATTCCATGAAGAAGCTGCTCTGGTTATGTTCTTAGTACTAAGAACTAATGAGAACACTCTTGTTTTTGAAGAATTTTCTAAAAGCATTCCTGCCTAATTAAGTAGAGTACACTGAATATAATTAATTCCTTTTTTAAAGTATTCGAGGCTCTTTGTGAGAGGGCCATCAGTCTAATCTTCAGTTCTCATCACAGAGCAAGCTAACTAAAACACAGTCTAGGAAATGGAACTATACAAATAAAAACTGTAGGGCAGATCATGGAAGTTGGTTTTAATTTTTTACATAAATCTCTGATAGCTGCTTCTTTTATATTTCTCCTACAAGTAGAGTGTAGACATTTAATTCCTGTTAAATAAAGGATTTCAGTCATCTGAATCCTGGGAGGCTGATCCTTAACTTGACATTGAAGTTGAGGGATAGCGGGCGTCCTCTTCCACCTCCTCTTCACACTTATCTCCTGGACAGGAGTTCTTTCATCCTATACAATAATCGCTCAAGACAATTCAAGTGAATATATTTTTAATAAACACAGACCAAGGAGAATGGCTTAATTTGGTTCTCCCTATCCCCAGTTCTCTCACAGTCCACTTGAAAAACACAGCTGCAGGCTTTGTGTGTGCACAAGACTGCTTCCCTCATACAGAGAGGCTCAGAATGGATGAGGAGTTCTCATCTGTTGTGTTAACAATGTCCACGCATCTGCACTGAGCTGTGCGGCAGGTCTGAGTTGTCCCCGGCACAACTGGAATTCATCATGGCCAATAAACATTGCAGGAATCTGTGAGGGGAGATGTAGCATGCTTGTTTTGGTTTCCAGGCAAGCAGGGTCCACTGCGCTATCCTGACAGACACCTATCCTGGAATCTTCACTACATGACCAGCCAAAAACTAGGGAGAGAGTCATTGCGAATCTCCTGCCACCCCCATTCATTCTTAGTAGTATCATCTCCATGGATGACATTTCCAGCCTCATAAAAGTCAAAATTTATCAAGGCCTGGGAAATTCAGAAGCCTTAGTAACGAAACTGGACTTTTCAGAAATACTTGCATTGGTTGTCTGAGGATGAATCAAAGATCTGAGTGTGTCAAGTGTAACCTGGAAAATGAAAGTCCTACCCAAGATCTGTTAGCAGAGCTGCGCGGCCAGCCTGATGGTGCACAAGTTAATGAATGCACCTGTGCGCAGGCACAAAGTAGCTGTTGCTGCTGTTATAGTGTTGCTTCTATTTTGTTTTGCTTTTTGCTATCAGCATAGTCCTAAATCACTAGATGAGCAAATCACAAGTAGCATAGACTGATGACTAAACATTGGACTCTGAACCCAAGTGCTTAAGTCGTAACTGGCCACTTAGTACACTAGTGAGCATTAGCTAACTACTTAAGAGCTCTGTGGCACTGTTTCCTTATTGAAAAACTAAGGCCAAAATAATAAGGTAAAAAATAGTATCTACCTCTTAGGGTTATCATGAAGATTAGACGAGTTAATATTTGTAAAGCTTGTAGAACACAGCCTGGCACCTAGGAAGTACCATGTAAATATATTTAACCAATAAATAAACCCAAACACAATATTCTGATGCCTACACAGGCTCAGCCTACCACAACCAAGCCACAGGTGGAAAAAGAAACTTCTGAAGGACTGAACTGATAATGTCACATTGGCAAAATTCTTCAGTGTCATTGGCACAGCTGTGACTGGTGACCCTGGAAGGGACCACCCACAGTCCACATTTTCTGCTTGGGTTAAGGATGGAAATCCGTATGGTCACACACCAGTTTTTGCTGAACCTTGAACTTGGATCTGGAGAGTCAAGTGCAAATAGAGTGGCTTTGTGTTCTTCTCTGCCAGCCCATCAGACATCGTGTAGCCACTTGCATGCAAGCAAGAGTCGAGATGAAGGCCCACTGAAAAGCAAATGGATTCCAAGCTGAACAAAACAAAGGGAAATTCTACAGGGACATAGCCAGGCAAACACTTCAAGCTGCCAGAGCAACATATTCTATAAAGGATTCAGTTATTTGTTTTCTGTCTCTCCCTTTTTATTTCTTTCTTTCTTCTTTCTCTCTTTCTTCCTTTCACCCATATTCCCCTCTTTTCTTCTTCAAAGTAGTTATAAACATTATGTCATTTCCATGCTCAAGTACATTCATTTCAATGCAATTCCTGCCAGGATGGGGTACACTAAAAACATCACCCCAAATCCTATACACTTTAACTCATTCAATCAGTCAGCCATTCAGTCATTCATTGCAACAGGCATGTTCTGGGCACTAAAATACAGATGTGAATAAAAAGAACTGACCCTCCTGATCTCTTTTCCTACTGGTGGGAGAGAGGGATCTGTATCAAGTAAATATGCTGTCTTGGGCTGAAGACCAAGAAGTTTCCCAGAAGAAATATCGAGGTCTTTAAGTTGAATTTGAACTACTGAGCATCGCATGTTGTTCTCAGCAGCCCCTTTTCTAGGTAGACAGTTGCCATATAGGCAGAAAGGCTTGAACCCTTGTGCTGTAATGAAAGATCCATAACTAGAAATGTTGATTCAGGGGAAGAGATGACCAAGGACCTTACTCTGCTGTCCCCTAGATGTTCTGCTACCTGGAAGAAGAAAGGACACCTTCCTTTCAGGCAACTCCCTTGAGTGGACCCTATACCAAAGCAGTCAATTTTGGTTCCCAGTAAAAATCAACAAGCACTGCATTGCAGTGATAGAAGGGACCACCTCCACAGTGAGACACCTCAGCCTGGATGCATGGCAGACCCACGTTGTGCATGGCAGCCCCAGAAGGCCTCATAAGTGCCCTCCCATCAAGAGAGTTCATGATATGGGCATATTAAAACAAGCATCCTCATCAGGCCATTTACAGAAAACACTATTGTCTGAACACAGTGTACAAAAGAAGTGCATTTTCTCCCACGCCCACTACCAGGACCATTGCCCCTGTAAATGCAGATCCTGGAGTTCCAGGTATGCTGAGCTCAGAACAGGCCAAGGAAGAACACACCTCAATGACATTTCAGCCCACATCCTACAGTGTGGCTAACAGGCCAAAGGGGCTGAGGGACTCACCCAAGGTCATGGAGACAGAAAGGACCGAAGCTATCTTACCTTCCAGGAAGTGCTCTAATGCAGAGAAACATGAACAGCAAAAACCCCAGACATGAGACAAGGAAGGATTGCTAGATGGTTCAGGAGATGTCACTGGAGAACACATACACGGGTAAAGGAAAGGAGATCAAAATCCTCCTGTGACAGGGCCAGCAGGCCGGCTAAGTGCCTCCTTTCACATCCTGTAGCAGATCTGATGCTGGCTCTTCCATGAAAACAGTGGTGTTGGGGACAGTGCTTTACACACAAGCTCCTCAGGCCCTCAAGAAAGAGTCACAAAAGAAACAAAGGCAAACTGAGGGTCCTCTTATCACCAGGAAATGGGGCAGGTCACCCAATGTCTCCCTCCAGACCTCTATCTTCTCAGGCTCAGCTGGGCATTCTTGAGGGAAGATGAAGGAACCCCTGGAGGCCATGGCATAATTCACAACATTAATTCTCAATGCCAAAAGAGAAAGCTGTTAAGATTCTAACAACACAGAGCAATAAAACAAGAAAAGGAACATGAGAGAAAATGAGAGGGGAACCCCCAGAGGGAATTAGAAAGGTAATTTGAAGCAGCCTTATAGTCAAGCATCACCACTTCTGTGGAAGTGGTGATAGGTTAATACCAATCAATGAAACAGACATGGAAATTATATAATACTTAATAAAGGAAATGCATTTTTACTGCTTCCCAAGCCACTGTAAGATTTCAAACAGGTATTTTAAAAAGTAAAATAACGTTGATGTTTGGAGAGTTACTTTACGAACTGATACAAATGAGGGTAATGGGCATGCTGACTGCACGGAGCCTGCCTGGAAGCAGCCTGTCCTTCTCCATGGTGTAGGGCGCCCTGCAGAATCTTTTCAGTCATATCTGAGCTATTAATCCATTCATTGCAGCTTTTTATCACATAGAGAAAAGAGAAACAACTTTGCCCAGGTCCAAGCCGGATAAATTTTGAATTAGTGGCACCTGAATCAACGTGGCTTAATGAAGTGACAGCCATATAACTTCAAGAAGAAAAGCCGGTGGGGAGAGGGATAAAGGAAGACAACTCAATAGAAGTGAACAGAAATCAAAAGGACAGATGGAGAAGCAGCAGCAGTGGATGAAACAACGAAAGTAACAAGAAGAAACATTTTAATGATGTGGTTTAAAAGAGAGATGTGACAAATCCTTTGCTCAAAGACCCGATATTCTTCTTTGTTAATGCTTAAGAGTTGAAAGGAATTGCCAGGGAATGAAGTGGGTAAGAAACTGGTTGTGGCTTATCTGAGCACAGAAAAGCTCTGTTTCCTAATGCAGTCTTCCAATACTACAGAATATTGTTCCTGGGAAACAAACCTCAGGCAGGTCTCTTAGGATGCAAGAAAGTCAGAGAAAGCCAACTACATGTCCCGAATGGTGGCTACAGTCCAGATTGTTCCCCAAGCTCTGGAACCACATCAGTGCCTAAGCCAGCCTCAAATCCAGCATTTCAGGGAGGTGGGTAGGCATGTGCCACCCTGGCCCTCCAGCAATGCTGCCCAAACATCAACGACAGGTCAAAATTCCCTACAGATTGGCTCCAAGCCTGACCCTAAGATTGGGAGAAAAACCTTCTCAACAACCCCTTTTTCTGCTACTAAGCCTTTTGTCCCCAACCTGTGTGACCCCTAGCAAAGGTCCTTGTTTCAAGGACCTCAGAAAAGAGACCACTGATGGGCTATGTAATGATTTCTCAGCTGCTACTTACAAGTAACAGCCTTTCTCAGGGTTCAAATTTCTCCCCACTGTAGCGGCAAGAACAAAGGATGAGAGAAGAACTGACTGGGTAGAGAACATGCTTCCCAGAAGAGCACATTTGGCTAAGGGAACCACGAATATGTCCAGAGGACAGGTGTCCTGAGTAATGAGACTTTAATGCTGAAGCTAATGGGAACAGTACACGAGACCAAATGCCAAGAAAGCAAGAAATAATGAGAGTGTTTTCAAGGCCTGCAGGGAACACCCACTCTTCTCCCAATCTTTGGGGCACACAGACAAGGTTCTGACCACACAGAGCTTTGCTGTTACTCTAGCTTGCATAAGTCTGGAGATGGTATAGAGGCCTCGGGCAAGGAGGACCTAAGGACTGTTCCACACCTTTGGCTAGGAATAGGCAAGAGGCAGGCAGAAGACAAGGGGACAGGAAGGGTACTCAGGAATTCTGGGCTCCACACCCCTCACATAAAGGTGAGTCCCTCCTTAGTACACTGGCATGAACTATAGACCAGAGAGACTGGCAAAGCTGTGGGCACCATCCTGCGTGAACTGAAGCTTGAGGCCTGCAACAGACTTTGGCTGCTGGGGAGAAAACACGGGCTCCTAGGGTGTCTCAGGATTCCTTCCTTTCTGTGTGCCCTTCAGGACAGAGAACTCAGAACAAAAGAAACAGAGAAATACAGAAAAAGCAAGTAATTGGGAAGCACAGCTAAGAGCGCAGAGTAAAATTAGAATGGATGAGGAATGAATTGGCCGGAGTTCTGTGTCTTGCGTGCACAGTGCTAGATGTTATAAATGGGGTGTGGGGGGTTGATAAGTGGAACTGTTTGTGAGTTGTACACCTCAGTAATTAAAACAGGAACTGGCCCAAGCTCCAGCTTCTATCCCCAAATCTGTCCTTCCCCCTAGCACCTCACTACTCTCAGGAGCAAGGACTCATGCAGAATTGCCGAGGGGTTCTTATAATACTATACACAGTTTTTGGATGTTTTCACCCTCAATTAATATCAAGTTTTTATTGTGCTTTTTATATTTCTGCGTATAGCCTTCACCACCCTCAGAAATATAATCTATCCTAAAGAGAGAACCCTCTTACTGCCAGGGCACCTCCGCGCCTTGCACGCAATTTAAGTGGATGCCACTAGTCTCGTCTGCAGTACCCTGGGAGGGAGGTCATTTATCTGCTTAGTTCTGTACAATGACAACCTATCCCAAAGCACAAGCAGGTGGGACTTTGCTGTCTTAAGTAATCTGAGTATCACTGACCCCTTCATATCCAGGAAGCTGAGAGCCAGCCATCCTGCTGAACTGTAAAGGATGATGGAGGCAGGCAATGTACTAGCTGTATGACCTTGAGCAACTTACTGTGCCTCACTGAGTCAGTTTTCTCCACTATAAAATGGGTCTCTCTGCTCAGAGGGGTGATGGAAGAATGTAATGAGATGATACAGGCTGAGCAGAAGGCCTGGTACAGACTGTGCTCAACAACAAGCAGTCTTCTAAGAATCTCCACTTCCTGAAACCTCGTCTAACAGCACCTCAGGCACTCCCCAACTTTCTGGGATTGAGTAGATGATGGGCAGATATTGGAGACCCTTTTTCCATGCACTAATTTCCAGGAACCCCTGCGGTAAGTCCCCATTCTTCTTCCAAGCAGTCTTCCTGAATAGTAGGAAGAAAGAGCAAGGGACAAAATAGAGGTTCAGGCAAGGATCTTGGATGACCCAGTGCAGGCCAGTAGTTCTCAGGGAACAAAAGGCCACCAGGCACCCAGAGCCTTGGTGTTTGTTTGTTACCTCTGAAGCAAGGTCAGTGGGTGAAGGCAGTGGGTGCTTCTGGGAACCGTAATGGCGACTGCAGTGGGTTGGGAAGAAAAACGCAGCATTCTTGCAAGGACAAGGATGAGACATGGGGCAATGAGGAAACTGTAGTTTCTCCAGGTGCCTTATAATCTTTAGCAGATCTTTTCTCACCCTGTGAGGGCCACAGAAAACAGTAGCCCTATGGCTTCCAGCTGTGACTAGAAAAGAGGGAGGAGTTTCTGAGTTCCAACCCAGCCCAAAGGGCAAAACAAGGACAAGCTTTGGATGTCCTGTCCCTTAGACCCAGTTTACAATTTGTGATCCCCAACAAGGAGACAGAGCTCCCACTTCCCTGATATAAGCAGAATGACAAGGGACTCCTCAGCCTTCCCCACTCCTCTCCATTTCTGGGATTAGTCCCATCTCATGAATGTGCATTTGGAGCCGGGGGAGGAGGCAGGCACCATAAGTGCACATTAGGAATCCATGGGCAATGCTCATGGCAGCCTCATCTCTCTGGATTTGCACACGCCTCCACTTCATCTGTGGCTGCCTGGCCCAAGTGGCGAGCGACCCCATCTCCATGCAAAATTGCAGAAGCAACAGCCCTGATACGGAGGGAAGGAGAGGGTGCAGTGAACAGGGGCTGTGATCCCAGGCTTTTCCTCTGCATGCGTCCCAAGGAAACTGGGTCCCTTTACCATCAGTATCAAAGCAGGAAGCTAAATTGAGCAACCTCTACTATTTTATGCAGAAATGTGGGACAGTCTCTTTTTTTCCCCATCCTTTCTGGGTAGTGACTTCAAATGTTTGATGCATATTCAACTCCTTTCTTTTGTCCTCTCTCCCAACCACCCCACTGCTTGGTATAACTAATATGAAACTGGTTTTTCCAAGGCCAGTAATTATCCTTCCATGGGAGAAGCAGCCCCTTCATGGATGCTAGGGCCTCTCTAAAATGCTAGGGCTTCTTCTGTGCTCCTGCCTACAGAGACAGCTCCCCAGAAAGCAACTCTCATCACTGAAGGCACTCATGATTTCTGATCACCTTTTTCATTCATCAGCCTCAGGCTCTGACTTATTACTGCTTACAAGAATCAAATCTACCCTAGGAGGATAAAAATATCCTACAATTACAGAAAGTCAAAATTATACACTATGTACTCTTAGAGGACTTCCAGGAGAAATACTGTGGACCCACCTTCCAGAGAGGAGTCAGCACGTAGCCTCCCAAGGTTACTGTGAGGAAAGACAGCATATTAGGATATATATGCCATGGTTCTTGCCAAGGGTATCACAGGCAAGTCCCCTAAGCTGCATGCCACAGAGATTCATTTCATTAGCCCGTGGTTTCTCAGCCCAGAGCTGAGAAGGAAAACAACTGTCACTAGAAACTGTGCTCCTATGACTCACAGAGTTCTTACCTACATTAGGGAGCTATCCCGGATGATAACTCTGAAGCACACACAGGACCACAGTACAGTGAGAGTCCCCGGCCACTGGCAAACCTCACTGATCTGGCAGGTCGCAGCATTTCTACTTATCTCTGGGAGACACTGGAAGCATCCATAGCCTGGAGTTTTAATTGCAACCTTCTATCTATGGTGTTTCTTCAGCGACTCTTTGTCCTGGTCCACCTGCCTCTGGCTCCTACTGCATCTCCCTTCTTCAGTGGTCTGCATTACTCAGAATTTTATTAAAGCATTATGCTTAGATCAGGTTATTGCTCACTAGAAAAGAATGGAGAAAGTGCAAAGGGACCAGAGAAGAAGAATGGGAATGATTTCAGTGGCTGGAAACAGTGGGGTGAGGCAGGGCTCAAGAAATGTAGGGAAGGGAACGAAAGGGGAAGCCTGTCACTGACACTGCCGGGTATCAGAAAGTTATTTGGGAACAACCAAGAATTGCACACAAAGTAAAGTAAATGGGTTTTCAGTGGACAAGACAAGGCTTAGCAAGGGCCTTAGACATGGGCTTCTTGGCTTTCGCATAACCTCACTCACACACTAGCTGGGCAACCTCAGCATTGTGGCCTAACCTTCTGGATTCAATTGCCTGACTTATAAAATTACTGACTTAGATTAAAAATATTGCCTGCAATGATCCTGGATGACAAAATAACACAATGCACCACTATGCCTTTTCAAAGATTTTTGGTTTTACTTCTAGAAATTAAACAAACAAACAAACAGAACATAAAGAGTTAACAATCTGTCCTTCTAAGTTAAGCCTGCTCAAGGCTCAAGTCCAAGTGACTGAGACCCTCTGAGCATTTGCTGGTAAATTCCCACCCAGTCCTCTTCCCTATACACGATGTCTGCTAAGAGAAACACTATGGAGCTGAGGTCATAAACGTGACTCAGGGAAAAATAATGGGTTGGAGTTAGAGAAACGAGGAGAAAAAGCACAATACAAGGTATGTACAAAGTGAGTTTAGTCTAGGCTCTCATCTATTGTATCATGGTTCCCTCTCCACCACCAATCTGAAAAATCTTACATTTTCACAAATTCAGACCATAATTTTGTGGCTCCACAGGATATGTATTGTTAAGGAACATGATGAAAATTGTAAGACAAAGCGAATCTATGATCTCAAACACAGATTTTACATGACTTTGAAAGGAGGGAGAAGGACAGGTAACTTCCAACACCCAGGAGAAAGGCGCTGTGGTGTGGATGTGACAGAGGTTACCCCTAGCTATAGAAAGCAATCAGAAAGTTAAGACCTAAACACAATTCTAACAGGCCTTGGAGAAATCAGGCAACAGAACTGGAAGACTCAAGCTCCTTTTGGTGTAGTTTGCTTTTATTCTGGATCTGTAGGGATGTCTGTCTGGGGCTAGTGAATTAACCTCTTTCAGTCAGCTCACTTTTTCAGCTGTCTTAACCACTGCTTCCTGCACAATTGATTCGAATCAACTGCATAGTCAATTCAGACTCTCATTAAAACTGGCTGAAAACAATGAATTATACTTCTTTCTCTACTTGTGCCTGGGGAGCCTAGAACTGTGGGTAAGGTAGTGGTATCTTAGCAGCAGATTCTTCAAAATCAACGTTCTGAGTTTTGGGTAGGGTTGCAGGTGGTGCGTTAAGGGGCAGATGTACACATGTTGTGAGCTTGGGGCAGAGTAGGGAAGGAACAAAAAGCCAGTGAGCAACATCACCAGGGAGGAGTGTCATGTCTAGGGATGTTTGAAAAATACATGCATAGTTGCACTGGTAAAACAAGAATGAATCCTGTTAGCTTCCTGTGCCACAGGCTATGTGATTTATAAGCATACATTTTATAGTTGGAAATATTATTTTGCCCACACAAGGTGTGCATGGCTCATATGAGGAATTCATGCAACCCTGTGTAAACAAGAACTAGGCTAATAAAGGAGGGTGGGCCAAGGCGGTCCTACCCCCACCTCCCATCTCCCTATGCTCTCTCAAATCTGTCCACAAGGTCCCAGCTTCCCCTGCATGTATTTTCATTTTAAACTCAAAGAAAAAGGAAAACATGCAAGGTTAAGACCTTCAGTCCAAGGTACTTTTTCCCCTTTCCTTCTAACTATTCCATTTGAAGCGAAAAACAAGCTGACTCTGTTTAGACCAATTCATTATGGTGAGCCCATCATACATCAAAAACTGAAGTGTTAGAGGGGATTTGACAGTTCCTTGCCCAGGAACCTAGAAAGAGTTCCTCGCTAAATCAGTCCGCAGAGTGGTCCTGTTACTGCCACTATGTGGCCTAGAAAGAAACACAGAGCTCTCTGGGATTGTAATTAATTTCTGGAGGAAGAAAAGGTGGCATGAAGTATTCCCTTGACTTCCCCTAGAAATAAGCAGGAAAACGCAGAGATGAAGGGCTCTGTTGGTGAGGCGCTTCCTAACTTCCTTCCTTCTCCTGATGACATCCACTCAGGCTGTGCTTCCCACAGTGCTGAGCGTCCCTTCCCCCTGCCCACCTTCCTCCATCCCTTGCAGCCTGTACAGGCAGTGGGAGGCCCCTGACTTCACCAACTGCATTTGTAGCATCCTAATAGCTTCCTGACCCATCTGTTAATTAGCCATTAAAAAAAGAAGAAGAAGAAGCCACAGAATTCCTCCCTCAGAATGATTCTCATCTCCAAGACACTAATGAATCAACTCAGGGCAAGGAGGAGGGAACAGGTTTGGATGTGAAACAGCTCACAAGGAATAGAATTTCAAAAGGAGGCTGCCTCCTGTCCCCTTCCTGGGCACAGCCTACATTCCACTGTCTTCCTGGAGAACACCACAGCCTGTAGCTAAGTAGACAACTCTGGAGAAGCACTGCAGAGCCACTGACTAAACACTAACACCAGCAGATGCCTGCAGTCAATCAGCCTGCACCTCAGCCTGAGCAGTTTGTAGAAGAGAAGAGTAGAGATCCTAGTGGGAAAAAGGGTTCTCATCAGGAGAGGCTGGCTATCCAGAGAATGACTCTGCCTTTGGTTCCTGTGGCCTCTTTTTCTCCTCTATAAGGTCCTACTGGTGGGGTCTACTTGGTGCTCATCTGCTAGAATCACTGGAGAGCTGGCAGCTTCCCCTCTACACATGGACTTCTCATTCAGAAACATGACAGCAAGGTCTAATTACTTCTGGAAAACTTAAAATCTTTCCTGTAGGGGATGTGAGGAAGTCCTGCCCTAAGGAATGTGTGTTCCTGGAAGAGTGCAGAGGGCTGGGAACACAGAGAAAGCAGATGGCCCACCCATTCTTTCCCCCCTTTTAAACTCCTACAAATATCCCTTCCAGTAAGACTGCTCTCACTGAAACTCCCTAGACTCTGTTCAAGTAGAATTTTCAAGGAGGATCACACACCAGAATAGTTCTATTTCTCTTTGCAACAAGGAGAAGTCTTTGCTGAGCTATTTCAAAGAACTGGTGACTAAAACTACATCTTACTTCTCCCTTTGACCTCTGACAGTGCCCCTTCTTTCTGCTCCCCAAATTCCCGAAGGAAAACTCATTAGGGTGTGAAGGTTTATCTCCTCCCTCACTCCCTCCTTTGTTCCTGCTTCAGTTCCCCAGTAAGGGGCATAAACACCTACCAGGAATACCAAAGAGCGATCTCCGAGGTGTGAACAGAAAGCGCAGCCCCCCTGCAGAAGTCTTAGGGATACGTTCACCCTCACATGCTGGAAAAGAGGAGGATGGGATGGGATGCTGCTGTGCTCAAAGTACCCAGACTGAAAATGAAGTTTCCCAGACCTGCCCAAGGTCGTTTGTAGAACGTTCTAGATGGCTCACTCAGGCTCCATCCTCCTGAACCCCAGTCCCCTGCCTCACCTATACAGACAGGCATTATCCCTACCATGCAGCCCTGGTATGATGGTTCCCAAAACACTGACCAGGCAAGAAGGTGGTCTTTGGAAGAGGATCTGTGCACTGAATAAATCAGAAAGTAAACTTGAGGGAGAAACATCCCATACTTGTATAATGGTCTGAGGCCCTGAAATTTGCCTCTTTTCCCAAGGTTACCTTTTCTCCCCAGCCCCAGAGAGAAACTGCCCCCAGGATATCACCATAATTACCCTTATTTGTGGTAGGGGCACCTGAGCAGTGAGGAGGAAAGACATATCGAGAGGAACAGTGACTTATCCAGGGTCACATGCCAATGCCAGAGTCCCAAGATGTCTGCTTGCAGCAAGTGAGACCCTTGTAGTGTCGTAGGAAATCATGAACAAATTCTGCACAAGGCAGCAGGGTGAGGGCAGCAGGCAGCTTTCTCTAAGAGTGCACAGAGCAGTGGCTCAGAGAAAAGATGAAGCCAAAGAAATGTTTGTGGATACACATCAATAAGAGGAAAAGGCTTGATAAGAGAAGCACACGAGGCAGAGAGGAGACAGGCCTCCAGGTACTGAGGCCGAGGTGGAGGGATGAGATGGACCAGCACAGCTACTATTGGAAACACCTCCCCGTGTGCAATTCCTTTCCAGAAATGATTCAAAGGAGAGAGTATCTTGCCCTTATTTTGCTCACTGTCCTACCTGTCTTCTGCATTTGAGAGCCACGACTCATCACAGACCATTGCTCACAATTGTACCATCAGTGTTCAGGGCCAGTCCAAGCACAAACAGGATGTGGAGTAAAGCGGCATTACCTGAGAAATAAGGTAGGGGAGGAAGAGAAATCGGTGGCAACCTAGGGAAATGAGAGTTATAAATGGGTGCTCCCTTTGGAGTCACCCTAATTCCAGCACTTGAGTTTAGAGTACCCACATTGCATGTGTTTGACTCAATAAAACCTGCCGGGAGTATCATCTTTTCTCAACACCCACAGTATCAAGCTGGAAAGAAAAAAAACCCAGCTCTTTCAACATGGCTAGAAATTTCTATTTGGCTCCCTTTCTCGTCAGTAAGGTAGGAGTGATTAATGTCCACAGCAGTGAAGGAAGGAGGTTTTCAGGCCACGGGAATAACAAACAGGGTATAGAAATGAGCTAGAGGTGGATGAGTCAGAACAGGCTCTGGTGGTCCAACTCAGAAGCAGAAATATTGGGGGGTGGGTCCTGGATACTAGGGCAGTACCCACATCATGCACCAGAAAAAGAGGCACTTCCTGTGGCAAGGCTTTCCGGATCCCCAGAAGAACTCCGTGGAGCCCCATCCAGCTCTTCAATTCCATGAGGACACTAGCAACAGAGCTAACTTTGCAACCTTTGGGTTCCAGGTCTTGGAAGGGGAGGCAAAGCTCCTGTTATCTCCTTGCTTTGGCATCCCAGTGGGCCGTGTAGGAGCCAGAGCGATGAGTGGGACGTGGTCCGAGCTGAACCACGGAACCACAGGCTGCCATGTTTTGAGCTCCTGGCCTAAGCTTTGGCAAGAAGCAGCCGCCAGTGCCTCTCCCAGGTGTGCCGTGAAAGATACCCACTGAGTTGAACATGGCAAGAAGTGTTAAGTCAGAGAGTTCTGCCCACAGAGCTTAAAAGAATAAGTCCTCTGTCTCAGCAGGGAAGAGAAGCATCCCACTCGAAGACACACCATCTGTGCTTGGTCAACATGAAATGGGGAAACCTTTCTTCTTCCCAGCAGAGGCAGCCTTCCCCTAATGCTCCATTTCTCAGGCCTCAGACCACTGGAGTATCCCCTAAAGGGCTTGATCCTCTTTCCCTCTTTTGTAAAAGAGAAGAGTAGATATTGGACTCTTTTCAATGAGTCCAATATCATTGAAACGCAACGGAAGATGACACTTTGGTTTTACTCAAACAACTCAATGCCCTAAAAACCTTGATCAAAGTACCCACTGGGCATGAAAACGGGCCCAAATTAGTAAAATTCCTACACCTGAACTTCAAGAACTCCACTGCTTCTTTCACTGCCTTTCAAACACCAGCACCACCAAACCATGCATTTCTGGTTCCCAGGGAATGGAAAAGCCAAGACGGCGGGAGATTTACTGTATGTAAAAGGAGTACCAGTGAAAGAGAAAGGAGAATCAGTGGGAGCCATGCAGGGGACCAGGGAGGTGTAGGGGGAGGCCACGGGAGCTAGCGCAGGGGCCAGGGTGACTCTCACCTGTGGATGTTCATCTCCCGCGGAGGACGGTGGGCCTTGTCATAGGAGACCTTGGCGAAAACGCCGGCCACGATGACGAAGGCGATCACCCCGCAGGTAATGTAGACGGTGAAGTTGGTCTTGTCCTTCTCCGGGTCGTACTTGTTCTCGGGCCCCGGCGACACCACCTTGGTGCTGGGCGTCTGGACCCACACCGGGCTCTGGTAGTTGGTGCACTGGCGCTGGTCCAGCTTCTCGTGGCGCTTCTTGCAGCAGAAGCGGTAGTAGCAGGTGCCGCAGCAGTACAGGTAGCCGCTCTCGCTGTTGTTACACTCGAACTCCTTGTCGTACTGGCCGCTCACGTCGTAGTAGCCCCAGCACGTCTCGTAGGTGACGGTCGAGCTGGCCGCCGCCACCGCCACCGCCGCTGCAGGTTGTCCCCGCCGGCTCCCCGCCTCCGGGACCCGGGCGGTGCCGTTCAGCTCGCGGCCGCCCCGGGCCAGGGCGCCCCCGGGACGCCGGCCCCCGACGGCGGAGGCGCCCGCGCTCAGGGTCCGGTTGGCGGCGCGGCCGCGGGCGGCGTCAGCGCCGGGCAGCTGGTCCAGGGACGCGAGCGAGAGCAGCAGCAGCGCGAGGAGGCGCCGCAGCGCCATGGCGGGGCCGGCGGGAGGGCGCGGGAGCTTCGCGGCAGGCCGCTGCCCGCTGGCGGGCTGGGCAACGCGGGCTGGGCGGGGGCGGCGGTCAGCGGCGCCTGAGCGCCGTCGCCATCGAGGCGGGGCGGCGGGGCGGGCGGTGCGCACGGACCGGCCCGCGCGGGCTGCTCGGCTCTCACGCCGCGCGCCGGCTCCGCGCTCCCCCTGCGGGCTCCGCGCGCCTCCCGGGCAGCCCCATCCCCCGCGCGTGGCTCAGGCCGGACCCCGGGCGCGGCTCCGGGCGGCGGCGGCGGCGAGCTCCCGTCCGGGCGAGTCCTGCGGGACAAGACGGGATCGGTCACGGCGCGGCGCCAGCAGCTCGTGGAGGCGCAGGAGGCGGCGGGGCAGAGCGCACAGCCCTCGAGGAGCGGGGCCGGGCGCCCAAGATGCGCCCCGGGGGCCTCGCGTGCCGGGAACTGAGGGTCCCTCCGCGCCCGCCCGCGACCTCGCGCCCCAGGCCGGCTCCCCGGGACGGACCGGAGAAGGGCCCGGCGGGCAGGGGAGCGCGGCGGCTCACTCACTCACCATGCCCGGCTGGGCTGCAGCGGCGGCGGCAGCGGCGAGGAGGGCGCGGAGCGGCTGGAGCAAGCGAGCCCAGCAGAGCCGCCGGCTCGCAGCCTGCACTAGTGCCCGAGCGTGTGCGAGAGGGAGCGAGGGAGACACACGCACTCGCACACGCGGGAGCGCCGCGAAGGGGGGGGGGACAGCCGCGCACCGCCGCCCACGTTCCGGCCCCGGGCGCCCGCGGGGGGTAGGATTCCTTCCCTCTTCCCCCACCCGGCCAGCTCGCAGCACTTGGTGTCCAAAGCGGGACACCAGTTAGCCCGGAGACACAGGGGGGCAACGGGGGTCCCCGGAAGAAAGGCGAAGGACCTATCTGGAGCTGACCAGCTGCAGGACCAGACCTCTGGGCAGAAACTGCTTCAGCCCTCGCTGCGGGTCACACCCTAGCCAAGCCCGGGTTTTGGGCTTCCAGAAGGAGAATTCGGGTTTCCATAAGCCTATGCCTCTCCCTAGTGGTGATGCTGGTAGCCAGGATAAAAAGGTCAAACCCATTGCTACAGGTTCCTAAACTGAGGCCAGGAATCGAGGGGCTTGCCTGAGAGGATTGCGCCACGAAGTGCAAAGAACCTAGGTCTGGTCCCTTTGAACACTTTGCTCAAGCATGCGAATAGATACAAAGCAGCCTCCGCCCTGCGTGGCGTCTGGTATCCCTCTTTCCCCAGCAGAGTGAGAAAATCTGCCTGGGCTTGTAAGACTCAGCTTTAAAATCCCATTGTCCCCGGACTGAAATCTATATGTTGCAGCTCCCTGGGGGAGAGGGGTCCTTTCTTGTGCTCGGCCAGGTCTGTAAAAAGGAGACCCGTGTCTGACTTTCAAAGTTAGGTCACTCCAAGAGAAAGTCGCAATCACATTTGTTGGCATGTGTCCTTGGAGAAAGCGGGGGGAGGGGGCGGGGGGGACGCGGAGCGGGCTAAGAATCAAAAGCAGTCGCCAAGACCAAAACCCTACATGCCTGCCAGTGTTCTGGTTGGAGGCAGTGACAGGTGGTCAGAGTAAGGGCGACAAAGAATTTTCTCTGAAACTAGCCCTTCAGTCCTACTCATGTGTGACCAAAACCACACATCCGCATCCAGAAAAGGCTCGGTTCCTCCTCTGGCAAATGTAGAATGGTAAAATGGAGCGGGAAGCTGGATTCTGTGACAAAAAGTGGAGGCGCTGACCCCAGGATGGGGTGACCACGCATTGCGTGGCTTTCTCAGCTTGATAATATGTCTTCCTTCCTCCTCTTCCTCTGCACCTCCTCCTTCTTCAACTTCACCTCTTCTTAATGGATCTGTTTAACAAACAGTTGTTTAGTGTTCCCTCTCTGCCAGGCATTGTGGTAAGTGCTAAGATAAAGAGTAAGAAAGTGAGCACGTCCATTAGCAAGAGAAGTAATCAATGATTTTCACATAACATATTTGGGTTTCATGACAAAGGTGGGCAAAGTTTTCTGAGAGCAGACAGGCACCCAGCTGAGCTCCTGGCAGGGGTAGGGGTGAAGGTCAAAGGCAGCTTTCTCAGTGAAGGAAAGAACAGCAACTTGGAGGACCATTAAGAGTTAATAAGAACAGCAAGGGAAGACTGTTTCCTGCAGAGTGAACATGAAAACAGGAAGCTGTGGAGCGGTGAAGGTATATGAGTAGGGATACAGTTTAGCAAAAGCCCCAAGGACATCTTCCAAGTGAGACCAGCAGAAGGGCATTGAGGCACTTGCCCAAGAATATGCATTTAGGCAGCAATTTGTGGGAAACTATTGATCCCTTATAATTAGGGAAAAATCACCGTCAGAATTACGTTTGCTGAATCTCCAAGTAAAAAAGAATAGGGAGCTGGTTAGAGTGGTGCCTACCCATAACCCCGGTGCTCTGGGAGGCTGAGGCAGGAGAACTGAAAGTTCAAGTCTAGCCTGGGCAATTTAGCAAGACTGTGTCTCAAAAGAATAATAACTGTTTCAGGAAAAGCCCTTTAGAAAAAGGCCTGGATTCAACCCCCACTGCTGTAAGAGAGAGAAACATGAGAGGGAGAAAGAGAGAACATATGACGAGAGAATGAAGCAGTTGTGTAGTACTTGGGGCTCCCACTGGAGATGGGAAGCACAGCTAAAGAGCAGGTTCAGGATGGAGGTAGCCTTCGCCATGAAGGAGTAAGTGCCTGTGTGAGCTCTGAGTGGAGCTGTCCAGCGGAAGAGTTTAAAATTCAGGACAGAGGACAGGCATATACATTTGGAAATCATAACACATTTGTAGACACCATTCCTACACCTTTTAAATCTTTCTACTATGTGCAGTTTGCGTGCCATCCTCTTCCCTGAGTCCTCACCTCACTGTCATGATTCTGAAATTCATTTTTCCATACCTGGGGATAGTAGAGGAAATAAGTCTTGCTTATGTGGAACACTAATAAGATTTGATCAGTCACTCTGAGTAGCAGAGATTGGTTTGGCTTCTTAGATCACCACTCCTACACTCAAATGCGTTCTGAATTTTCATGCTTATGAATGATGGAGTCAGGAAACCCACAGAATGTAATAGTATCTCAGGCTTGGGTGGGATCTTCAGGATTATTTATTCCAACCCCCATTGCAGTGCATCATATTTTTTATTAATTTTTCAGCCCTCCTGGTTTGCCACTGTGCCTTCTTCTCTTTTCCCTTTCTAGTTTCAATGTCTGAATTGTTGATAGTATTGAAGCGTGTTTCCTTTGAGGATTTGATTCATTAAAAAGTCCAGGGGAGAACCATGTTTTCCAACACCTACACTAATTTTACACAGCTCTCAAATTTAGGGAACAGAATTTCACTTTCTAGCTCTAAGACGAAGATCCCAATTGGGCTGAGTCAACCCCAATAATTCTATTAACCTTAGCAATGATTATGGTTAAGAATAGTCATGTGATCTAGTTTTCACCAGTACTAAATCAGAGAAGTCCATTTGGAGATTTTGGGGGGAATTTCCTTGTTCTTAAAAATAGTGATAGTTCCCATTCTTTTTTTAAAATATTTTTTCTCTGGATGTTATGACCTGCGAGCACAGGGCCGGGGACAGCTGTGGATGAAAATTGATATTTAGTTTAATAGCCATATACACCCTTATTTTTTATTTTAAAGAGAAAAGAACAAAAACAAATGAACTAAAACAAAGACATAAAAAAACCCCACAAAAATAATAAAAACACTACAGAATTTCAAACAAGGTAGCAGGAACTTAACCATGGTTATTGTATTACATATTGTACACTGTTTACTTAGTATCTCTGCTTTCCAAGCACACAGTAGAATTACAATTCTGACCCATTTGTGAATATGAAAAAAGTGACTAGTATTGGTCAAGGACTAGCAAAAATTAGGAGCAGAAATTGTGTGCTGTTTCTGAAGCAGAGCAGTAAGTTTTTGCTACCAGACACTATAGTTCCCATCCCCTTCTAGCATGGTGGACTCAACAGTGTTCTGTACAGCAGTGGTCTTGACCACAAGGACCCTTAACTGACTACAGCAAGGAGTGCTCTCATTCCCCACCATGGAAATGTAGTGTGAAGAGAATATACATATACTTTGTTTTTAAAAATCCAACAGAATCCAACTCTGCCATTGCAGCATACTCTGGTCCATCCCGGCTGATACACTGAGGGTTCAGATAAGAAATTGGAGGTACTCATACAACTGTGCTCAGGGCCCTCCCAACCCTGGTCTACTAGTAATGTTAGGTGATTAAATTTCCTTTCATTGTAACCTATTTGAAAGCAAAATTTTTCTTACATACAGCCACAGCATTCTTCATAAATGCGTCATACGTTGTCTCAATTTTGATTTTTCTCTCGGGTTTCCACCTAGCTATGCAACTTTGTAACAATCATAACAGTTGTGGGAGTTTCAGTGTTTTTCTCTTTAAAATGTGAACCTAGGTAGAGAGAGTGTCTCCAAGAAGTCATCCCTATTGCCTCTTCCCACCATGAGTCTTTACCGTGACCTCCAATTATGAACCTGGCCCCAAAGCCTAGCAGGGACCCCCTGGTATCCTTCTGAGCTCACCTTCTCTCACTCTGTCTTTGCTCTCTCCCTCCAGCTACAGTCATTCCCTTCCTCTTTCTTCTTTGTACTTGCTGTGTTCTCTGCATACCCTGCTCCAAGATGCAGGCAGGATTCTTTCTCATACCATCTAGGTTTCTGCTTAAACATCACTAGTGAAAATAACAAAGCCACTTACCAATACACCTTCCCCCCAGTATGTTCTCAAAGCTAGAACCTCATCATCATCATGATAAATATTCCCATCATAGCATTTATCACTAACATCTGCATTCATTTGGGTATATTTAGGTATTTTTTAAAAATTCCATTCTTGTTTTCTGCTAGAATGCCTGCCCTTCCTTGAACCTTGTTGACTACTGCATTCTCAGTGCCTACAACTGGGTTCAGCCCGCAGTAGGTAGGCTACAGTGAACCCTGTGCGACTCACCCTCACTGTTCAGCTCCTTTAGGGTCTGCTTCAACTGCAGAAAGTTATATCCTTGGAGAACGCTGCCTGTCTTTCCCCAGAGTTTCATTTCTAGCTTCTAATGAAATTAAAAGTGCCAGAACATGGCCAGTTTAGCTCAATACAAGAGCTCTTACGGGCTATATTTTCTCTTAAGCCCCTGGGGCCAACATTTTGGTAGCCCTGTATGACACATCCTCAATCTTATCTTCTCCCCCTTCCCACTAGTGCTGCTCTCTTAAAAATAGCCTGCTTGCCAAATTTTGTTGCAGCATCTGTTTTGGAAGATCAGAGCCTGCACCATAGACATTCAGTAAATATGTGCTGAATTGATAGGTGAATGAATGAGTGCCAGTCTCCCTCAGTGGCATCCCTATAAGCGATTATATGGCTTTTGCCTTATCCTATCTGGTGACAAGTGAGAGACTATCTCCTCAGGCCACAAATTCCAATGTTAAATAGTTTTAGTAGTTAGAAAAGGGGACTACATTAGCTTTTGTTAGTGTTAGTCAAAGCAATTTATTGGCTCCTATTGAGCCTACAGTCAACTAGAGTCTTTCACATAATGATGACATTTTACATGCATATGAAATACCTCATACATATCCTAGCTCATTTGAAACATTTAAGCCCATTATTCCAGCCTTTAAAACATTTTTGGAACCTGCCACCTTACATGCTATTTCTCTCAGTGTAGCTGATATTTATTTATTCCTTACCTCCCAGCACATTCTTCTAGCCCAAGTTGCTAATCTTCCTTTGGAGATTTTTCTTCCATTACTTTCCTCATTCCATGAGATCTGCATGGAGCTCTGTAGGCCCACATTGGAGCAATAACTCAGCAAAACTCTTTAGCCTGGATTTTCAGGCAGAGCGAGCCGGTGGTAGAAGTCCATCCAATCAAATTCACGACAGGATTTGTGTAGGAAGGACTGGGGAAGACACTCACCCTTACTCTGGAAAGAGAAAACAGCGGCACTTTGGCAGATATTCTTCCCTATGATGTGAGAGCCTAGAGCTACAGGGATCCTTATGAGGAAGTCCAAGAACCAGTTCAGCACAGTACTAGTCTGAGACAAGACATGAAGAGAAACACAGTTATCACCATTTGAACCTTGAATATAGCTTCATCTGAAGTCTGCCTGAACCTGTGCTTCCATGTTACCTGAGTGGAGCAACTATGTCCTTGTTTTAATTAAGCTTCTTTTGCAACCTGAAAGGTCCTAGCTGCTCAATTGAACTCACAGTTGAGCAAAAATAGTGTTTAAACTGGAGCAAGTAGATTTGCCTTTCTCTGAATGCCCTGACACGTCCCCTCTTATGTTTAATAGCAGGAGGGGCCTAGGGACTGGGAACGAAAGTAGTAGCACCAGTGAAAATGGGGTGCAATAGTGAGTGGCCATTCACAGTTGATGTCTTCAAGGCTGCCTTTATACATAGGACTTAGACTGTGGACTTCTAGTTCACTATTAGCAGCAGGAAGAAGGAACAGATACAGGTAAATGTTTTCTCATCATGAAAATCTACATCAGGATGTGACAAGGTCAGGGGAATAATGTCTAGCTGTTGGAGATTGTTACAAAGATATTCCAAAAGTAGAGACAAGTTTGTGAGAACAGTGTTCAAGGAACACATCAGTCTCAACAACAGTTTTAAAAATTGTCAGAACCATAACATCCATTCTGATAGGATACTATAGATGTCTATCTATCTACAAATTTTGGGCTCCACACAATTATCAGTAAATCCAGCACAATGCATTGGTTAGGGACAGGTAGTTGACCTCTGTCACCAACCTTAAAACAGTAGGGGCCCCATTGCTATGTTGGCTGGGAATGTTGGCAGTGTGAAGTTGGGCACCTGAAATCAGAGACCTGGCCAAGAGCACTAGTCAAAATTCAGCCAGTTGCATCCATCTGGGGGAAGGGCATGAAGTGCCTGAGCTCTGACACTTGTTCAGTTTTGCAACTGACAGCAGCAGAGACTGGAAGAGCAACACAGAAGCCAGGAGCCGCATCGCTTCTGAAACTGAGTGTACATGAGCACAAGCCACGGCTCTGTTTGCTTTCTCAGACAGGTCCTGTCTGTCCTTTAGCCTTCCGTGCTTACTCATGGAGAAAGCAGCTTTAAGAAGGACCGAAGTGCAAGCACGGAAGGCCAAAGGCAAGCAGTAACCTAGTGTGGCAGCTAAGTGCTGACCACATGTTTTATCTGAATCCTCCCAGAAGAAGATAGTAGTATCTATTTGTCCTCTCTTTGAAACTTGGCCGGTCTCATGTCTTGTTTTGACTGTTAGAACATGACAAAAGTGATGCTTTACCAGCTCCAAGACTATCATCAAAGAAATCTGATTGTGTCCACTTCTGCATCCTTGAAGTCCAGGCACACTGTGAGGAGACTGGGCTGCATGCTGACTGATGACAGGCCACATGAAAAGAGATCCTGGGATTTGAAACACTGCATCCTGAAATTTAATTGTTTATTCCCCGCTGAATTTCCAAATAAATTTAGCCTGTGATTGGGCCATAACGAGACCAGAAGAAGAACCATCCAGCTGAACCCCAGCCAACCCTCAAGCAGAAGATGTAATAGGTCGTGCTGTTTTACCTGGCTGCAGTCAATAAATGTTGTGGTGGTTTATTTTAGCACACTAGACAGCTAAAACAAACCACATATCAAAGCACAAAGGACTGTTTTAGGTGAAGTCATTTTGGTTTTAGTTGATATATTTCTTTCCTAGGGCTACATAACAAAGTACCATAAGCGGGGTGGGCTAAACAACTGAAATTTATTAATTTATTATCTCATCCAAATCAAGGTCCTGGCAGAGATTCTTCCCTCTGAAGGCTGTGAGGCAGAGATCTGTTCCAGGGCTCTGTCCTTCATTTGTAAATGACTGACTTCATGTTCACATGGTGTTCTGCCTGTGTCTCTGCCTGTCCTCAATTTCCCTTCTTTTTATAAGAACACAGTCATATTGGATTAGGGCCCACCCTACTGACTTCACTTTAATTTGATTATGTTTATGTATTAATAAGGTCATGCTCTGGAATACTAGAGGTAAGGACTTCAACATATTGATTGGTGGGGGAGGGTGATTAGAGACACAATGCAAACCACGACACCTGCGAAGTGGACTGGTGATATGATTTGTCCAAAACATTATGTAAATGAAGGTGAAAGGAGAAGACACCTCATTTATCACTGTCTCTTCCTGGAGAAAAGTTAGAGAATGCCAACTTAGGTCATCCAAGAAGTGATCGTTCTTCTCCGTACCTTTTCTAAGACTTGATATAATTGCTGCAGTGAGACTAGCAAAATTACAAATAAGAAGTACAGGAAGTGGTTTCCCCTGGTATTCCCCACCTAGTGATGGAATTATAGGAAGTTTGTATCATGCAAAGTCAGAACTCTGGCAACGATGGCATTTCATTGTTGTATGAGTACATGAAAATTCACATCCTCGGCTCTTTTTGTTTGAGCTTTCATTTCATCAGCCAAACATGTCAAGGATGACCTCAAATTATCTCTATAGTTAGCCTGGTCTGAATTAGCTCAACTCCATATTAATTTATTGATTACTTATTGCATATCTTGTCAGAGATTCAGTAAATATTTAACTGCTGTGTGCTAGTTATTGTGTGAACCTCAAAATACAAACATAAATAAATTATGCATTCTGATTTGCAGCCTGATATTCTATTTATCCTCATGGAAGAGCTGTCCTTCTGTTACACACCAGAAATTGGGAGGAAGAAGCATGTTAGGGAGCTTCAGAAATGTTTCTTCTTCCCAGGTTGATGTCCACATCTCCACAGAAGAAAGACTCTTCCCATTAGGTCATAGACTGCATTACCAGGACGACTGCATTACCAGGACGATGCCTTTGAAGTGTCAAAACACCTCAGGAGACATACCGGAAACATAGTCCAAGGGTTTAGTGTGAGGATCACATATTAACTCAATGTTTTAGCAGCTTGTTGAGATATATTTCTCCTTAAGGAATTGCTTTACTACTGTGATCACTTAGAATTATTTAATATGTTTTTCTTCACATTTGATACAATGTTAACAGCAACAATTGTGTGACTTTCTACTTTCGACTTCAAAATTTAAAACAACTAGTTAGAAGTAATCTACTTGAGCACCTGAAGAGCAAGATTGGATAATAGAACCCAATGATTTTTTTTTTTTTTTTTTTTTTTTGCGGTACTGGGGATCGAACTCAGGACCCTGCACTTGCTAGGCAAGCGCTTATTCCACTGAGCTATATCCCCAGCCCCAAACCCAATGATTAATAGTTTTGTATTTTCAGATATAAAGATCAGTTCTGTTTCTGAAAACTTGTATTACATTATAAAACAATTAATTTTGCTTGTATATTTCCTGGATGAGCTTGTGCTGAAACATTTTCAGCAGACATATTTAGCTGGTTCTATGGAATATGATTTCTCTGCATAATATTACAGTCACTCCTGTTGCATACTATAACTGTCTCCTCCTGTGCCCATAGCAGACATCACTAATCAATTATGGAATCCTTTCCTGCTGCAATCTGTCATAGCCTCAGAAAACCCTCCAACACACAAGAGTCCAAATAACCAGCAGGTATTAACTATGCTTGGGATTAACACAAGGAATAAATCATATTTGCCTAACAGGTCAGAGAGAGACAACAGTCAGACTAGTTCAAACACTGTTCTATTACTTTTTGTAGACATGGGTTTTAGAATTCTGTCCCAAGTATGCAGTTTTATGGGCCCAAACTGAAACATTTTTGAATTGATGGGGGTGAGTCTGAAACACACCAACATCATTGGGTGTTATGTACTTTTTACTGCAAGTCATCACTGATTTACAGCTGGAGGAAATACACATTGGGCTAAGTGCTTCCTCAGAAAAGTGATAACGAAAAGCATGCCAAATGATGCCAAAGATAATCATCACCAGCCATTCCCAAGTATGTGTCTGTACATCCTGAGCACCACTATTGCATTCTTTCTTGGGTTGGAATCTGTTGCTATTTCATTCAAAACTACTGTGAATTAGCTTACAAAAATATATTCCTATAAAAACAGGAGGCCTGGATGAACTCAGGAAGATGGCGACCGGGTGAGCAGCAAGGGAGCGAACCTCCTTAATAAACACCACCAGCTCGAGACAGACTTGGTGAGCGTGAATGCCGGAACCTCGGCTGGGAAGTTTAAACTGGGCGTATTTCTCTGAGATGCCGGGGGAGATGTGGTAGGGCGGACCAGGCTGCCGGGGCGAGA
>PVLD010001735.1:0-189551 GCA_004027595.1 Dinomys branickii | reverse complement strand
TAGCTGGCTGTCCCTCAGACAAAGGTCTTCTATCTAGAACATACAAAGAATTAAAAAACATGTACCTGTCCAAATTCAAAGACCCAATCCAGAAATGGGCATCTGAGATGAATACACAATTCTCAGACAAAGAAATACAAATGGCAAATAAATATAGGAGAAAATGTTCCACATCCTTAGTCATTCGAGAAATGCAAATTAAAACAACATCGAGATTTCATCTCACCCCATTAAGACTGGCCAGTATGAAAATGTCATCCAATAACAGATGCTGGCGAGGCTGTGGAGAAGTAGGGACTCTATTACATGGCTGGTGGGAATGCAGACTGGTGCAACCACTGTGGAGAGCCGTTTGGAGATTTCTCAGCAAACTAGGTCTAGAGGTTCCATTCAAACCAGCTATTCCTCTTCTGGGTATTTTCCCAGAAGATCTGAAAACATCACATCACGCTGATATATGTGCACCCATGTTTATAGCAGCACAATTTGTAATAGCTAAAATGTGGAAACAACCCAAGTGTCCATCCACAGAAGACTGGATTAAAAAATTGTGGCATTTTTATATAATGGAATATTATTCAGCTATAAAGAAAGACAGTTTTGGGGACTTTGTAAGCAAGTGGTCAAAACTGGAGTCCGTACTCATAAGTGAAATAAATCAGTGATACATGTGCAGGCAACGCATTGTAACACTGGTGTAAAAACCCGAGCGTGGGAATATAAACTAAGAGACATGAAGGAAATCTGTTCAAAAACAAAGAACAGATGGGACGAGGGAAAGGAGAAAAGAAAGAGACAGAAATGTATGTATGTATATATGAATATACATATTTAGTGAAAAATATGCAGGAGGGCTAACATGGTTCTACTATTGTATTATATCACTTAATGCTAAGGAATAATTGATGACAGGTTATTTGATCAATATTGTATGTCTGTATGTATTATCCTGAACACACACTTCAAAGATATCAATATGCAAAGCAGCAACTATTGGTGTTTTTGTTTGTTTGTTGTTGTTGTTTGCTTGTTTTGTTTTCTGTCTTTGGATGTTTGGTTTTTGTGTTTTTATGTTGTTGAAAGGATTAATGGTCTGACCAATTTTGCATGTCTGTATATGGGTTCATATATTTACACTTGAAGACATCAATGGATAAAGCAATAACCACTGTTGAGACCGTGTCACCTTGTCTATAGATCAGTTGTGATTGTACTATTTTTTATGCTAATTGGTGTCTGTTTGTTAATATGTTTTTGTACTTTTATTTTTTTAAAAATAAAAAAATAAAAAATAAAAAATAAAAAATAAATAAAAAAATCTAATTAGTAAATAAAAGCTAAATCAGTTGGATAATGCTATTCAAATAACATTTGAAATGCAGAAGACTTTACAAATTGAAGATGAGTCACTCTGATTCACTGTGGGTGGATTGTCCCAGAGGGCGGTTCACAAGCCTATACCCACCCGGATGAGGAAGATCACCTACCTCTAGAATGAGAATCAAAGGTAAGGGTGCAGCAGGAGGGGTGGCAGACTCTATCTTCAGCCACAAGGGGCTGTTCACAGTGAGCACTAGGTGTCTGTGACTGCCCTTCCATGTTTAACTGGAAGGGAAGACTGGCCCCAGGAGGCTCACTGGGAGGAAGAGGAGGAGGAGGGGAGTCCACAGGAACTACAAGAAGACACGCCACATCTACATCTTAACACCCATCATTTCCCCCAATGTGAAATGCATCACTTCTGCCATAAGTTCTACTATTTTTACGTCTTGTGCGATTATTTTCTATTTTATGTCAGCTATAGGAGGTATCACTGAGCTTACTGTCAGAGGAGAAAACGTAATCTTCCTGACCTTGTGTCATCAATGTTCTCCCTGCCTCCCGCATTCCTCCAAAGCCATTTGATCATCTTCTAAAATATCCCTTATCTTTCCACCTTCCCATGTGGCCTCACCATTTGCATGTTACACTGATTCGGGAAGAAAGTCACAGACACGGAAAAGGACACCGCTGAGCAGGAGTCAGCAAAGATGAATGTGGGATCCACAACACTCCCTGGACAGAACCACTTGCTTTGAAAGGCTGCTGTGACGTGATCGGCAGACACAGCTCTCCCCTCAACCCAAATGTGCTTTTGCAAACAAAAAGCGTGAATGCTTCTGATCCTTTACATTTGGAGCTGAGGCAAAGGAGCCAGTATTACTCATGTAAGAGTCCGATCTTCACGCTAACAGCTTACGTTCATGCTTAACACCAGGTCTCACCCGAACTTACTCTAATCCATACGTCCTTCCTCCAGATTCATGCCTCTTTCAGCGTTCAAGTTTTCCAGAAAAGCCAGTCTTTTCTTGAGCAAGCAGGTGAGTGACTACAAAATTTCTCCAACCCAGTGTTCGGCCACTGAGGTGACAATATATGAGTACATCACTGAATGCTTTAAATAACAAAGCCAAATGCCCTCCCACAAGCAAAAACATCATATTCTGTTTCACTTCTTCTATTATTGGTGAATCTTTCCTATTTGATTTCCCACTCTGGGCACTTTCTTCTCTTCCATTTACCTTAAGTACCTCATTTAATTCCCCCACAATCTAAGTGCCCATTCTGCAACTCCTACAGTTTTGACACTTTGCTTCTCTCTTCTTGCAGCTTGTCTCTGTGTTACACTCATGCCCTGTACTTCGCTACCCACTCAGCACTTAGCTAGCTGAGCTTTGTCTCAGAAATATCAAAAAACCTTCCACTGCCCAATGAGCCCAGCTTTAAACCTTTTCTTGTTTATGTGCCTGAGAGGACTTCGGCAAGGTCCAAGACCGACTAGAAGATAAGTTACATACATATTCTTAGAAAATGAAGTGTGTTTATCCATAAGAGGTATAACACTGACACTTTCAATAGTTATCCAATTTTCAAAATACCCTACTGATGAAATACTGATGTAGCTTCCGTAGATCTCTTAGCAAACTGCCTGCCTACCCTACCCCTTCTTCAGCCAGACTTAAGAAAAATCCAAATTCCATCTCGTCCTTTCTCATTACGTAAAATGGTCATGACTCCATTACCAGTCAATCCTTTCACAGTTTCCAATCATCATCCTAGATATCCTCCCCTTTTAGTATGAATTGGTGTTTGCTGCTTTTGTCTAGAGAAAATTTTCAATCAGTTGACGAAGGGCCACACAATCTTAAGTTATCTTCAGTTTACCAGTAGCCCAATCAATATAGTATCAACTTCCTAACACGTTTCAAAATAGTAAATAGGACTTTCACTGTGAAGCATTATTTGTAATTTAACAGTGTTCTGAACTTTGATTATGATTTCTTTTTACAGAGAATATAAGAGCAGTCAGAAATTTCAGGAAAATCACCAGTTTAAACATATGAATGCCAATTCACAAACATTTTTATATTTTGTGGCTCTGGTCTGAAATGAAAATGTATTATTTGCTTTTGTTTTATCTTAATGTTAAATGCACTTTTAAGGTAATGTATATATCAGGGTTTTTTTCCACCAAAAAAAAAAAGGTAAATGGCACACAGTAGGGCATGCCTATCATTCCAGCTATCTGGGAGGCTCAGGGAGGAGGATCATCAATTCCAGGTAAGTCTGGACAACTTAAGGAGACCCTTTTGCAACAACAAAAAAATATGGGGAAGTAGGTAGGCTTAGGGGATGTTCTAATAATCCTTGTGGACCCTACTACAAAATACAATAAGAACCATATGCATTTAATAAAATAGTTCTATTGGCTTTATGAATGACTTTTTAGTTATTAAAGTGAGCATAAATAGACTTTACATAAATAAACATCAAAGTCCTATAATTCCAGGGAAATAACTGCATATAAAAATACTATTTAAAGGGGTGTTAATACGTGCAAGTTTTCACACTGACGGTAATAGTTTTCTAAGAAAATCTAGTTTAAGAAGTTAAATTAGGAGACTTCTTATTAGCTTAAGAAATTCCTACGTAGAACTGAACACACTCATCAAAAAGGGTATGTTGGCCACTTAAAGTATCTGATGTCAGAAATAAACAGCTTTATAAGGTTCTGACATACTCATTTTGTGAGTTCGAAGCCAGAGACTTAAATTTTCTAAAAATCTTTTGATATTGTGATTGATTGATTCTGTAATTGCTGTACTGTTCTTCTGAGATCTTCTGATTTTTGTAAAGAGATAAATGAATCCAAATAACTTAGGAAGGGACAGGAGGAGGAGGTCGAGAGGAAAGGCACTGAGAACACTTCCAGAGTCTGTTTTCCCTCTTATTTGAAACTAGAGAAAATAGAGTCATCCCATGCAGCTGGCCTGAAAACTAAATACGATGCCAGTAACTGGAGAGGGTGAAAGGCATAATTCATAAGAACTGCCTTCCCTCGACGTTTACTCGCTTACAGCTTTCTCTGTGGATCATTTTTCTACTAAACCTCATCATTAAAATCTCAATCACCAAAATATATTCACAACAATGCTGCCTATGGCTCCTGACAAAAAGGAATAAAATCTCTTTTTCCACAAATTCAAAATCGAACAGTTAATCATAAAGCCAAAAGGAAAACAATACATTTCCTTTTTTAAATCTGGTCATTTCATCTTGTGAGCATTTTTTTAGCATGGCATATGACAGCTGAAGTATAAATTATTCTTTACAATTATGTTAAAATTATTGGAAGAAAAACTTGCAACAAGATTTTAAAAGCCACTTTTGTTCTTCAACTGTGTGTTTATAAATTCCAAGGTGCCAAAACAAACAGAAAGCTAGACATTCCATTATCTAAGTTAAAAAATACTTACACTATTGGTTTTTCCAGGTGACTTCCCTGTGAACCAACAATCTCCCCCAGTGTACAAAACACTTGTCCCAGAAAGTCCTAAAATAGAGAAAAGGATTAAAGCTCAGAAGTCCCCAAACTATTTTTATAGGATATCATTTTATACATCACATTTGCATTTTATTGCTGAAATATTGAATTTCTAACTTTCAGTAATAAATAGAATAAGCACAATATGAATTAATTTTAGCAACTAATTTTCCTAAAGGCCTGCCTGGGATTTTGTGGTTAATGTCATTGCATTTCTATTTTCTCTATGTTTTTTTAAAGAGAAAAAAATTAAAATAGCAATAAAACAGAGTTTCAAAACAGGTTAGTAGGACAGTTACAATAATTAATACATTGTATATTGTTGCCTGCATAGTATTCAGAGTACAAGATATAGGCATGATATCTTCTGCAAATAATGTTAGCACAAACCTTTCTTTTCAATAAACTAAGAGAAACTAGCTGTATAACTATCTTAACTATCTTGCATTTAAGTATTTTTTTCTTTTTCTCTTCCTTCCTTTCCTCTTTCCCCCATCATAGTTTGTCTTTTCTTTCCAAAGAGTTTCTCCCCAATTTACAGTACTGATTGTGCATTTTGGATCTTATTTACTTGTTCAGTTTAGTGAGACAATACAATGTTTATACATATGGGTCTGATTTATTTCACTTATGAGTAGTGTCAAGTTGCATCCATTTACCCATAAAAGTCTCCAGTTTATCCTTCTTTCTGGCTGAGTAGTACTTAGTTACATATAAAAAATATCTTTTTTATCCATTCTTTGGTTGATGGGCAGTTAGGTTGTTTCGAAGATTTTGTTATGATAAATTGAGCTGCTCTAAACATCCATGCACATGTATCATTGTGGTAGGATGCATTTCATTCTTCTGGGAAAATACCCAGAAGGGTATGAAAAGCTATGTTGAATGGGACCACTAATGCTAGTTTTTTAAGGAAATGCCACACTGATTTCCATGCTTACACCAGTCTACACTCCCACCAACAGTGGAAAAGGGTTCCTTTTTCCCCACAGCCCCACCAGCATTGGTTATCAGTTGACTTTTTTTATAACAGCCATTCCTTCTGGGGTGAGACAGAATCTCAGCGTTGTTTTAATTTGCATCTCTCAAATGGCCAGTGATGTTGAACACTTTTTATGCAGTTATTTGCCATTCATATTTCTTCATCTGAGAAGTGTGTATTCATCTTAGATGCTCACTTTTGCATTGGGTCTTTGGAACCCTAAGAAACCTAGAGTAGCTAAAGCAAATCTGGGCAACAAAAACAAGTCAGGGGGCATCACAATCCAGACCTGAAATTATACTATAAAGCTACTGTGATAAAATCAGCATGATAGTAGCAACAACAACAACAAAAAAGAGGTGTAAGGATCAGTGGAACAGAATAGAAGATGCAAACACACTCAGCCACCTTATCTTTGACAAAGGGACCAAACATGTTCCCTAAAAGAAAGATAGCTTCATTAATAAATGGTGCCAGAAAAACTGGCTCTCCACATACCAAAGACTAAAACTAAGCCCGTGTCTATCACCATGCACTAAACTAAAGGCAAAATGGATCAAAGATCCAAATATTAAAACAGAAACATGAAATTAACTGCAAGACAATATAGGTAGAAATACGTAGAAACAGGTGTAAGTAGAGACTTCATGAACAAAACCCAGACCGCAAGAAAAATATTACAAAGAACCAACAAATGGGATCTCGCCTTATTACAAAGCTTTTACACAATAAAAGAAATCACCAACAGAGGGAAAAGACTTCTCACAGAGTGGGAAAAAATTATAGACAGTTGCCCTTGAGACAAATCTAGAACATATAAAGAATTTCTTTATGTTTTAAACTGCAATGAAAATGGAAAATTTTTTGAGGTTTTGAATGCCAACTGGCTTGACTTTGGATGTCTATAAAACTTACAACCTACTGGTTAATGGGACAAATTAAGAATACACGTGGCAGAGGTGATTAATGATCCCAGCACCGGTTAGAAAAGGTGGTGTGAAGCGGAGTACAACCAGGGTCTGGAGCCACACTACAAGGTGTCTACCCCAGTACCACCACTGACCACCTGCAACTATAGACAGTAAGTTTTGCCAGTTTCCTCCTATCTCCATGGTACTAGAACCTCTTCACAGAGTTGTTTTGAGGGTTCAATGAGTTTTTTAATTGCTACTAGCATATAGTAAGTAATACCTAAAAGGGTATTATGTAAAATACATACAATGTTCATTAACATACACCTAGAAAATTCTTATTTTCTTTTGAATTCAGGACCTCACTCTTTCCAGGCAGGTACTGTGCGCCACTGAGATATATCACTGTGGTATGGGGTGTTTCATTCTCCTGGGAAAATACCCAGAGGGGAAATAGATGGGTCAAATGGGACCACTAATCCTAGCTTTTTAAGGAAACTCCACACTGATTTCAAGATTCAAAATTATTTTGCAAACTGAGAGATATGAATTTCATTTATAAAAAATTAATATTCTAGGTTTTTTTATGCTTTAAGTAGTCAGTAAACAGCAGAACCAGCTCATATATTCTGATGCTAGACTGATACTAGCTAGTAATTTTTTGTTTTTGTCTTTGTTTTGTCCGTTTGTTTTTTGAGACAGGTGCAGGTTGGCCTTGAACTCACTTATACAGCCAAGGCTGGCCTAGAACTCAAATGATTCTCCTGTCTCAGCCTCTGAAGTGCTGGAATTACAGTGGTGTGCCACCACTCCTAGCACTATCTAAGAATTTCAAGAGCTTAAATAAAATGCAACCACACATGTTCATACAAAGGGTTCAAACACCATCTGCATTTGTGGGTGAAGAAAACAGGGAACTGTTTTTCAGGAAGAAATACAAACCTGTCCCATTTAGCTCATGTGAGGTGCAAGGAAAAACTGTGGTGAATAGTTTTTTAGAACAGTTTCCAAGTAGTTTTTTAAAAAATTAATTACTCTAAAAGACACATTGTCACTAATCTTCCTCAAAACTCTCCTCCTTGCATTAAACAGACTTATCCCATCATTTTTCCCACTTTCTGAAACAGTTCTGGAAATACTCTTTTGTGAGTATCTTTAGCTGCCATGGTTGTCCCAAATCAATTCAAAATATTCACTTTCCACAGTCAAATATTTCCCTTTGGGAAAGAGCCAGAAGACACATGGTACCAGATACAGTGAATAAGATGCTTGATGGTACCTAGAAGTGGCATTTACAGTATTTTTTAAAAAGCATCTCCACAACTGCTATAGAAAGCAGCAAAAATGAGGGATAAGTATGTACAAAGGAAGGGTAATAGTTTGAGGGAGATCAATTGCAATATATCTTTTACTATAACATTTTTTAAGAATTTAAACATTCACTGTACATTTTGAGCAGCCCTTGTATGATCCAAAAAACTACTCTGTCCTCAAGCCGAATGTGAGAGAGTTCCCTGAACTGCTTGTGAAGTGAACTGGCTCAGGAGAAGCCCTAAAAGAAAAAGCAAAAGACTAAAGCAAAATCATAATAATAATAAATAACAGTAATAATTTTAGCAAATACTGTAAACAAATGTATATATTACATGCATGAGGCATTATACTTACTTCACTGAAGTCAGAGACAAGACTGTGCTCAAAAATAAATGAACTAATAAACAAATACACAAATAAATGAATGAATGATACCGAGCATGCTTAGGAATCTAGCATCGGCCTGCTTTCTGGATATAAGAACTGAGACACAGAGAAAGTGGGTAACTCAGAGTCACGTGTAGGCTCAGCACTCTAAATCCAAGGCTCGTCCACCTACACACTGTGTCAAATCTTGCTGGTTCTCTGCTTCTAATAGGAAAAATGAGAAACAGCTACACAAAGCCTATCAATCTGCAGACCTAAAAACTATGTTATTTGGTGGGGGGGAAAGTGGAACAGAGAACACTCCAAGACAAAAGAGGTGGGGAAAGACATCCTTAAATATGATAGCCTGGGAAATATTTTTCCAAAACAAGGAAGTTTTGAGGGCCGGATAGGAGTCCGACTGTGGAGAAGAGGATGGGAAACTCAAGTCTTAGAAAACAGATCAGAGTTACAGGCAAGAAAGCAATGAGAAAAGGAGTTCACGGAGATGAAATGCCAGACTAAGGAAGACCCTCTGGGCTCCACAGCAAGCTGCTGTAGCATAATCACAAGCAACCATAAACTGGGGCCATGCGGAGACACCTTTAGAACCACCACTAGGTGCATTCAGCCAAGAGCAGTGTGCCGCGCAGCATCAGAACAGTGCCCCTGCGGGTAGGTGGAGGAGGAAGAAACCCTGGACGCCAGATCCACCAGAGGCTGCAGTAGTCAGTAAGCAACAAAGGGTCGAGAGCCAAACCAGGCTGCGGCAAATGATATGGAGCAGCGCAGAAAGGAATGAGTGCTTCTGTACATGGTAGGAGTTGGGAACAATAGACGGAGAGGCTTGAACCAACACCTGTAATCCCAGCACTTGGTGGCCTCAGTTGGGACAATCACAAGCTCAAGGCCAGCCTGGGTTACATGGTGAGAACTACCCCCAAAGCAACTCCAAAGGAGTGAAAAGGAAAAAATTCTTAATCTAAATAGAACCTGGTGACTGACATAATGGCTATTCCCTCCTAAAACTGTAAGCTATTTAAAACTTACCTTTAAGTATACAAAAAGAACTTAATGCTTTAATATATTTAAAATAAGTATCTTTAATAGCATACCATAACCAATGTCAAAGCAGATTTTGAAGTATGGTTATAGGAGTTTAATAAACCCTACATTTTTCCACCTCTCGTAACAGCTAGATACAGCTGAACATTGAACATCTGAAATATGTTACTGTTCTTCTAAGTGAGCTGTGAAAAATGCACATCAGGCATTTTAAAACTTTTTTTCTAAGAATACCTACATGAATGGACGGCTGCAAACATTATATATTAATGGATTCGGCCAATGGAATAAGTAATCTGATTAAGGCTATGTATTACACTTTAGAGAACAAAACAGGTCTATTGGGCCGGGGATATAGCTCAGTGGCACAAGTGCCTGCCTGGCAAGTGTGAGGCCATGAGTTTGATTCCCGCTACCAAAAACAAAACAAAACAAAACAGGTATATTGAGAATGTTCAAATTAGCGTTCATATCTACTAAATAACAGAGGTGCCGTCCCTGACTTATCAAAAAGAAAATCAAGAAAACTAAATTAATAAAAATGTGTACCAAAAGTTATAATGTGCATGTATGTATATTGTCTTATTATATATTTTGCTCCATATATTTGTAGCATTTGTGTACCTGTTTTATGTGTCTGTTCCTATGAGTATTCCCTACCATGCAACAACATTTACTATTCACAGTACAAAAACCAATACATAACACTGACCAGTCACTGCGTGCAAAACTTCTGATGACATCATATTTCAGTGAATTTAATGGTTCAAGTCTCCTATGCATTTTAATCACATTAGTAATATACTTAGTGCCTTGAAGTGGCTAGTTCAGGCTATGTTAGCAAAGATGCAAGGAAAACTAAGCTTAACATGAGATGCTTTACTCTTTTACTCTAGTGCTGTGTTTCAGTTGGCCAGACATTATAATTAGATCACAGTAATATTTTCAGGCCCACTTCTTCAACTTTACCCACATACAGACCAAATCTAGCCTTACAGTTTTTCTGGAAGTGGAAATGCTTTAATTTATCCATTTTAGCTACTGGGCTGTCCCCAAACTGATTGTGAGATCAATAAATACTTGGTGAATGAATGAATAATTCTTTTACAGTCTAAATAAATAGGCTAATAGAACTTAGTTCTGGAATCAGTTGAAAGATATGTAAATAATATTGTTAACACATACATAGGATACATTGCAGCACTCTTAAGTTACATCTAAATATTAACCTCAATTTCATGTGCTGGTATTGAAACTGAAAGACAGAACAGTCTGAAGCAAAAGAGACAAGAGACAGCAGACAGCAGAAATACAAAGCATTACTTACCAGTAACCTGAGTTTTACATTATGCAGAGAGTTTTAAAAACCTAAGCAAATAACCAGAAGGAATAAGCTCTGATCATTCCCACAGCCATTTAAATTTATAACTAACAGACAGCTCAATATCCAAGGAAGTATGCTATGTTATCAGGTTCCAGTTCAGCATTATAGAAACACATTTGTTTCTTCTTTCTTGTTAATATACAAGAGAATGTCTACTGATTCCCTGAAATTTATTGCTTTAATTATTTCTTAAGTACCAATACTTACTGATCAATTCTCTCCACCTAAGTTTTATCTTGTAATGTAGCTTGCTACTTGTATAGTATAGATTCATGAAAATTACATGAAAGCCTTGAGCTTTGGTAATTCCACACATATATAAATGAAATTTATTTACAGCAAAAGAACTGTTTTTTTCTTGTTGGCTGGTTCGTTTGCTTGTAGGCTTGCCTGCTAGGTATAAATCTTAGCGGTTCCTACATAACCTTTTCCAAAGATTTCTTACATACACCCACACATTTGTTTTGCAAAGTAGTTTAAAACACTCCTTTGAATAAGTAGTAACATACTCCTAAGTGAATGAGAAATACGTAGGTCTGCACTGTCTGTGTTCAAATCTAGAATGAACCACTGACTGATATTTGTATGCTTCCGTTTCTTAATCCATCAATTACACCTATTACCTACCTCTTGGCTTGCTGGAAGGACTAAATAATATATGTAAATAATATATGCAAAGCACTGAATATATGCCCAAGATCAAATAATGTATGTCTTCTTCATCCTCCTACTCCCGGGTTTAAAAGTATTACTATATATACTATTCTCAAAATTTGCTGTAAGAGTCTAACACAGGAGATGCTACATGTTACCTAAGTAAAATAATGTATTTTATTTTGTTGAACTGCTTTACAGGCATGGTCTATACATTTTTCCTTAAATGATTATGAAATCCAAGTACATTTTGCCTTACATGTTGACAAGTATACATGTAAACATACAAGTGTGAAAGAATGAAATTTTGAAAATAACAGTATGCTGAATCATGAAGCACTGATGGCAAGGAAAAATTCTGATTTCTACACTACACCAAAGTAATTAGCACATGTGATTTACAATGAGTATCACCATACATAATTTCAAAAGCATTAAACATATGTCACCTTTCTCCTAAAAGTTCCACAGAAGACTAAATGACTTTCCTCTTACATAAGTGATCAATGAGCATCTGAAAGTATAATTTCCCTAATAGATAATTTAGATTAAAATCCATTAAATAGTTTTACTGGTAGCTCAGTTTTAACATAGCACAGCAATTGAGTGCAGTCAACTACTTAGGAGCTGATCAATAGATTTCTTCAAGAGATAGAATTGCTATTTGCTTCAATTGCGATTTTTGCTTCTACTTACTTGAGGATGGTTTAACTGATTTACAGTCATTCATTTTGAGTAATGAGAGCAACAGAGAAGACATGACAGAATTTTCTTGCCTTTTGTAACCTTTTAGCCATTGTGATAAAAAAAACTGGTGAAGAAATGAAAACTCCTATTACCTATAAATTTTTATTGCTAGTACTCCCTATTAATATTTCAGACTTTTGTATTTAATTAATTCACACAAATCACACCAGCAATAAGGATGCATGTGTGACTTGGTTATGTTATACACTATATACTATACTATATGACAATCATTTTTAAAAAATCAAACCTGGTGTTTTGGGGGGACAGTAGAACTCAACATAAAGCAAGTTGATTCAGTGTTTTAGTAGAAACAATTTATCACATTTTAAAATCATCGTAAAACTATTTTTTTCAAAGCAAAGGTTTGTCTTCTGTCTGTGATTGAACTACCAGGGATTGAACCCAGGACCTTACATGGAAGTATATCCCTAGCCCCTCCATTTTTACTTCGAGAAATGGTCATGCTAAGCCCTTAAATGGAACTGGGCTCAAACTCGTGATCATCCTGTCTGAGGTAGCCATAGTGTCTGGATTACAGGCATATGCCACCACGCCTGGCTAAGGGCCAGTCTGAAATGATAGAATCCCACTTAATATAACTTAATGAGCACTACAATTACTATTATCAAATGTACCTCACCCCTTATTTCCACCTCTACCTCAAAATCTAACACAGATTCTCTCAGACCCTATTAAACATGTAACTGGGAAACATCAGTCGTAAGCACTTCAGCTTGAATATATTTATGACACTAACTTCCATGGTATAAGGCCCAGAGAAGAAGGCTATGCAGAAAAAGAAAGTTTCTAATCTGGTAGGCACCAGAGGGTGACATGGTCAACAATCAAACAAGGCCTCTTGGAGGTGACAATAAAGAAGAAAGTATGTGAGTAGCATGAGAGGGAGAACTACAGGAGTATCTTGGGCAAAGAATGCCAGGTAGAAGAAGCAAGAACAAATCCCGGAGACAAGAGCCCACCTGAGCCCTCAAGGAATAGTAAGAACACCAGTGGGTTAAAGCAGAACAAGCAAAGAGACTGGCAGAAGACGTCACCAGGGCCCCAGCACAGGCTGGGATTTCTATTCTAGGGATGAAGGACTAGCCATTGGTGGCCTTCACAAGATGTCCTGCCTGGCTTTGAAAATGCTAATCTGGCTAAGCTTCTTCCACCAATTTTCTAAATCTTGAAGTTCCCCAAGATTCTATTTTACTATTTTTTTCTATCTATATTATCTTTAAATGACTTTCAGTTTCAACTTTATTGGCTGATGGTTCCCAAATCCATCCGTGGTTTCCAGACATTGCCTAATCAACACCCCTATCTGCGTGGTTAGGGAAGGATTTGAACTTAACATGTTCATGATCTTGCTACTGACCTCTCAACCCCGACCCCTTGCTTGAGTCTCTTCGTCCCCAACACACTTCATTGCAAAGACTGCAACACTACTTACCCAGCTGTTCTCAGCAGGACCCCTAACTGAGGAGCCATCCTAAGGATTTTTATTTTTACATGTGACATCAGCAATCATAGCACCAACATACACTCCAAACTTAGCCACTTCTTACAATTCAATGGCTCTACTCATCACACACTGCTCACCTAGTAGAATTACAGACTCATAGCTGCACTCCCAAATCCCCATTTTGCTTCTCCTTCCCATTCTCCACGTCATCTACCACAGCCACAATTTAAATGCATAAATCAGAACTTCCCCCTCCAAGAACATTCATTAAAAGGCAAAACCCAAACACTTTTTGACCATAGCCTATAAATCCATCAATCACCTGATTCATATGTCCCTTCCCATTTCATCCTACTCTCCTTATCGTTTATAATGCTTTAAATATGGCACCTGACAGAGAAACATGCCAAATTACTTCCTGTCTCCAGAGGCCTTTGGACTGCTCTTCCTTTTGCCTAGAATGCTACTTCCCTAGATTTTCAGTAACCCCTTCCTTCTCCTTAAAGTTTATACTCAGTGAAAGAACTGAGGTAAAAACACACTGCCTAGCTGAGGGGCACCTCAAATTCTAGCTAACGTTACTTTTCCAGTCACTCCCTTACAATACTGTTATCTAGTTAATATGAGTGACATAAAGAAAAAAATGGGGCCTGGGATATAGCTCAGCAGCACAAGTGTCTGCCTGGTAAGCGCAAGGTCATGAGCTCGATTCCCTGCACCTCCCCCCCAAAAATTAGCCTCATCATTAAATTAAACTCACATTCATCGAATAAATCTCCTCTCCACTGCTCCAGACTACAAAGTGCAAGCTATTTGAGGACAGCTTACTTGTTTCTTAGACATTGGTATATACCCCACTACTGCCCTGGTATGTATCACTAACTGACTGTAGAAATATATATATGTGGATATTTGTGAATAGATAGATAGATACAGATATAAATATGTAATAGAGAGACATGTAGAAAGAGACAGAGGAAGACAGAATTGAAGGTATTATCCATACACATTAAAATTCAGTTCAGTTATATATAGATTAACATAGTTTTACAGTTTAATGAAAGTATCTTGCCCTACTTATGAATTTGTTCTTATGACAAAAAAAGATCTCATGGTTCGAACACTTCATGTTCAAATTAAATGTAAAATACAACTAATCTCAATGGAGAAGTTCATAATGCACAACACTTTGAAAATATAGTAAAGAACATGCACTCCTTCACTGAAGCCTAGTGTCTTCATGGCAAAATAATCCAGTGAGCCATTAACATTTCTGAAACAAAAGTTTTAGTGAGTGCCTTCTGAGGTCAGCCAAGTTGCAGGAATGTGTTTTCTTGGGTTGTCACGTGGGTACGAAATGCTAATACACAAAGTACAGTTTTGATGTCATCTAGTTCAGGATACCAAGCTGAATCCTAGATGGAACAATTATGGGACTACCATTAGTCTTTTCATTAGTTATTTAACTGATGCAGTTAAATTATGCAAAGGAAAAGTATGTTACAAAGTTCTATTAATGGCACTAAGAAGAGTGGGTTTACCAGTAGCCTAGAAAACAAACTTGGAACTCAAAATGCTATGTTTACTTCTGAGGGAAAATATTTTAATGAAGGTATTTCCTTAGAGAATTGCAAGGGGTAAAGCCACTAAAGGAACATGTTGCTGGCCTCCATCCATCTTCACCTGGGGCACAATGCTTTCCCACTGCAAACTCTCCATCATCAGCATGGCCAATTAAAGTTATACTATCTTTTCAGTCTCTCTCACCTCATACTCACTTGTAGTTTTATAAATTCAAGGTACAGTTCTATACTATATCTCAATTTTTCCTAATAGTATCAAAAATAGGTTTTTAACAAGATCCTTAAGTAGAAAATACTTAAACACCAATATTCTTAGACATCAAGTAAAATTATCCTAAAGGCTAAATTCTTTCAAAATTAGAATTTAGACATTTATCATTGCTACGTCAAGGATTTTTTTTTCTTATTTCCAAATTCCTTTTATAAAATATATGTAAGTGCCTTCACTCTATTTGCAAGTCTGGGCACTTGGCAGTCTTTTCTAAAAGGTTCCAGTTTATATTGCACTTTGTAAATTTGGCAGGTAGACAGCTATACTCTTAAAGAATTGTATCCTCAGGAAATAGATTTCGCTTGTTTATTGGTCCCTCTGATCTTCAAAATGCATTATGACTTCTTTTTGGGTTGAACAAGTTAGATGCTCTTTAGCTAAAATCTGTACTTGGATGCACTCACATGAGGAACACTTTGGCTGTTCATTTCTAACAGGAAGGGAAGGCCGTCATCTCTAACAGTTCTTACTGATTCAAACTACACATTTCCTCCCTTTTGTCATACTTCATCTACTAGTTAGTCAAGGCATGTATAAAGCAAATTGTATTATCGACCATATGTATTTTAAAAATGTAACAAATGGATTAGAAAGTTGGGTAACATTAAGCATGTGAAGTGATGCTATGCGATACTCCAGGAGAAGGTAGTGGGAATCTGAACTAAGGAAGTAGCACCAAGAAAAGGAAACAGACACAGAAAGAGAAACACATCATTCGAATGAACAGGATTTGGTAATTCCCTGAATGTGGTAAGTGTGGCAAGGCTTAGTTAACTATACATCCAAGTTGTTCAAGGAAACTGTGATGATGGATTGTTCTCAAGGTAAAAATTAGTGCAGTAAAACTGACAAGGATCATAAAGTTTAGAAATTTTCATTGTAGTCTTCTGCAGAGCATCTACTAGGAAACATTTAACAAGCAATAATAAACTTGAATTCACTCACGTACACAGAAGGACAGACACAGGGGAGTCACAGGGTGTTATGGTTGATACATTGTGTCAACTGGGGGATCTAGAGGTTTAGCTGAGTGACTCAGGAGGAAGCTGGGGTGCTTACTTTGTAAACATCCTGAGCCTGTGGAAGAGGAGGGCATGGAGATTGTGTGAGAGCTACACACCCCCTGGGTGGGGGTAGGTTGTTTACAATGTAGGGAAGAAAAGGAGGCTGCTTGCAGCCATTCCTCTCCTTTTTCTTGCGGTATTTGCTGTGCTTTGCTGCCCTGAACAGTTTGCCCTCTGCCATGTGCCATTCTGCCTCAGAACCAGCCAAGTAAGGACTGAAACCTCCACAAACTGTTAGCTAAATAAACCTTTCCTTCCTTCATTGTGGGTGTTGGGTATTTTGTCTCAGCAAGGAGAGAAAAGTAACCAAGACACAGGGTAAGATGCAAAAATAACTGAGCTCATCCAAGGAAACTTACACAGTGCCTTGGGATGAAAATTAAAAATGAACTATAAGAGACACTAGTATTAAGCCCTAGAAAGAGGAAGCAAAGTTTAAAAATGATAGCGAGTAAACAGAAAGGAAAAGGAGTGAGCGAGACAGACGATAGGGACGTCAGGGGAGGTGAGCACTTCACAAATGGAGCTGACAGCTGCGTGCCAAAGAATGAGGAAGTCAGCTGTGACAAAGAATGAAAAATAGCCATTGACAGCTTAGAGTACCATTTATGCTGCTCTAACCCACATCAGTAGCATCGGCAGAAGTGAAAACCACAGAGCAGTCAATGGCAGGGAGAGTGGAAAGAAAACCAGTTAGAATGAAACTCAGGCTATTCTTCAGAGACAGATGGTGATGCACAGATAGGAAAACAGGTGCCGTAGCGTGAAGGTGGGATGAATCAGAATCAAAACATTTTTTTAAGATAAGAGAAACATAAAATTTTTCTTATGAAAAACATAAAAGCTTCTCTGCAGAAGAAATATTTGAAAAGGTATATGCATTCATGGCTTCCAGGGTGCACATGTGTTATATAACAATGTTTAATACTTACTGATTATTAAAGGAAGATCCAGTCAGTCGTATCTGAGGTAGGTTCCTAACCCACAAATAGAGTTTCTTCCAGATCACAAGGCAAAGACCTTGGTAAGGACCACATGTTACCACCTTCACACTCACCCTAGAATAGGCCCCTCTGGGAAATGTCCTTAACCCCCCACAGTTACGCCCTTGGGATGGTGTCAGAAGTAAGGGCCACAGAAACAAAATCCAGAGAGAATGGGGATTCGAGACTCTGTACCCAGGCAGGCATAGGGAAGTTATTTTTTCAATGTCCAAGGATGAGTAAACATGATTACTTGGCGTGTAGAGTGCAGAATCCCAGAGGACAGACATAGGAAGAAGATTATGTGGCCACACAGAGAGAGAATGTAGTGCAGAATATAGCTAACACAGTCCCAATCCACTGTCCCAGTATGCGGGTCCAGTTTCCCCAAGGCCAACCTATATTCCACGTTTATGAGATGCTCCAAACTCCTGCAATAAAGCCTCTCTTTGGGAGATGAGTGAATATATTTCTTTCCTTGCAACTAAACAATTATGCAAAAAAAAAATGTGGTTCCTTTCCTGATTCTCCCACGGATGTTTGGAAAACTTCCAAGACAGAGCTATGAAAACAAACTTCAAATGCCCAGGCAGGATGCTATAAGCCTTATCATGAAGATCAAGAAGGTGTAGTGAACACAAAGAACCCTACTGCTGAAGAGCAAGTTACAGCATTTTCTCGGGTTATAACAAAAGCAACCAGTCTGAGAAACTCTCCTTTGAATACCTCTTCACAAGGTTCTGCTCTAGGCTTCATCACACAAATAAATTCATAACTCCGTTAATGACATGGTGAGCAGTAAGTACATCGTGATTTTTTTTTAACCACCATACCCAAGCTTTCAGTGCCCCCAAGTCTGCTTCCTCATTTCTGATCTCTGCTCTCCCCTCCTGAACTATGACGTTCCCAGGCTAAGTGACATTGGAAATCCCATGCCCACTTACACTATGTACACCAATGCATACATGAAGGTTAAAACTCTCCAGGCACAAGTACTCATCCAGCCAGCCTCCCAACCCGGCACAGCTGTCCTTCTACAGCTGCACACTCAGACCTCACTCAGAACCTCTGTGAACCTTCATCAGAATGTTTTTTTCATCCCTGTCATCCCCTCTTACTAGGTGTGGCCTAAGTTCAACCCCATGGGTCAGCAAAAAAGCTCTGAGGTTCCCCCTTCACCAGTGCACCTTCCTGTCAACTTCCCTTCCCAGCTCTGCCTGTTGCCTGCCAAGCCTGACGCCCTGCTGCACCCACTCAGTGTAACTCCTTAAGGACAAGTGGGGAGAAGCTGCCCTCAGGAACTGGAATGTGCCCTGCCTAAGTTCATTCTCATGAAGTAAGTGCTCTTAAACAAATAAACCACAAGGGAAACAGAATTGCAAATCACACTGTCCATACCCAAGTATTCACATTGGCTCAGAAGAGAAGCCTTCTAAATGACATGCACTGAGCCATCTCTCTTAATCGAATCCAGTTTAAAACAAAACAAGAAACTGGTTTAAATTCTTAAAGATTTAACACATAAAATCAAAAGACCACTTTATCCTACTTATTGAAGGTTCATTTCTTTTTACACTGTCTTCCCAAATGTCATTGGAGGACGCTTTAAAAAAGTTATTTTCTATGTCAATCACATTACATATCAAGTTATGAAAAAATAATTTTAATATTGATAAATCAGCACAACTAATAACAAAGCATATTATTATATATGAAAACATAAAACATGAACTTACATGTTTGGACAAGTTGGGGCTCTTTGAATCAACATCATACCTGAAAAAATGAGATATAACATTCAAATTATTCCACAAATACAGCTAGAGAAAAGTACCAACATTTTCAAAAGTACATATATGTAAAAATGAATGAAAAAAATCATACCCATTGGGAGAAAAATTTACAGTTTTTACATAATCTGTTGCCTTTAGCTAATGCATGGTCCTTTGCTCCTTTCATTTCCATGAATCCTGCTGGTTTTACAATTATCAATTCTACTGTTTGAGAATATTAAAATGTATCTTGTTGGCAAAAGAGCAGCATCCTAGTAGCACTCACGTGATGAAAAAGTTCCAACAACCGGAACTGCTCTCTTCTCTGGGTATCAACAAAAACAAAACAGGCCCTGCTAACACCATACATATTGTCATTCTTTCTCAGTGTCTTAAATGCTATTGTCATTGCTGAAAACTGGCTGAAATAATGAGAAACTATTTTTCTCTAACCACAGTATTTGGGGGAAACTGTATTTTATGGTAACAGTCAGGACTAACAATAAATTATCTCAGAGAGATTCTGGGATAACATCACCCACTGTCACTTTAGCACTTGCTTTCCAAAGTCTATAGAAACAGAGAGATCTCTACCCATCCAAATACCCTGTGTGCCAAACTCTTCCAGTCAGAAAATAGATGTACTGGCTCCAGTCTTTCTCCCAGTTCATCTCCCTTCCATATTCCTGGTCCAGGATAGGGCAGAAGCATGATACCCTGGAGAAAAGGCTTTCTGCACACTGGCTCTAAAATTGTACAATGCAAACACATGCACGGAAGAATCACAAAGCACATCCTTCACACCAGGACACTCGGATCACTTTCAACAGCTGTAACCTAGAACTTTAAATCACCAAAATGCCAACAGTCACTGCAAACCTACCGGTATTAGTAGAAAAGAAAGTTCCTTTCCAAGAACTTTTGCTTATTCAAGATCATTTCTTTGTCAAAAGAGGTAACCTTGAAATTAGCAAATAGGCTGGCTTCATCCCACAAGTAAGCCACACAAAATATCTTCTAAGTTAGCATGGACTAAGGAGGAAAAGCATCCAGGGTTCAGTTTGTTAAAAGAATGGGGGGGGAGAGAAGAGTTGATGTTTCACCACAAAGAAAGTATCTCTAAATATAACCCTCTTTAATTGTATTTAGCAGCTTTAAAAAAAATACTACTGTCTCAAACGTAGCTAATTTACATCATGCCTCCAAAGTCCTTAGATAACATATTGGATTATGCTGCAACCGATATCACCATCATCTTTCTTTTAATGGAATTTCCCTTCTAAATTTTCAACACTACTCTGATCCTCATCCTCACAGATCAGAACATTAAAACTACGTTTTCAGTGGTCACAGTGTCAATGTATGGCCACATCAATGACTGCAAGTGTCATGGTCCGCTAAGGAAGAGAGGATACATGCAAAGCAGGAAGCTCAGCAGTCCTGTCCTCGCAGGAAGGTTCACTCCAGTGGGCCTACATGTACTAATCAGAATTCTATAAACAACTCCATCCTGCCACGGAAACATTTATTACCAGAGAAATGAACTGATGGAATCTGGTTTGTGTGGATCTTAAAGGCTATGTTTTCTATTAGGAACAGATGCTGATGGAGTTATTTCTGTATTTCTGGAACGGCAAAGTGCAAACTCTAAAATGCTAGGTAAGTACTCTTGCTTAGCTCAGAGCTGTGATAGACCTGAGTTTCAAACCAGCCCAGCACTTTGCAACCAGCACAGCATTCATAAGATGATGGGTTATTCTATCCTTGTCTTAGGGGCAGGAGAGAGGTTCTTCCCACGGCCCAGGGCAGCTGAGGCATAGCTTGAGAATGTGGGGTGGCTATGAGAAATGGAGGACAAGATGTGGTTCGCTAGTTGTTATAGTTGATACGTTGTGTCAACTTGATTAGTTTAGAAGGTTAAGTAAGTGACTTAGCAGGGGGCCAAGGTTCTCACTTTGTAAACATCCTGAATCTGTGCAAGAGCAAGGCAAGGAGATGGCTCAGCAGGGTACCTGCATACAACCTAACGCAGGAAAAGAGGCTTGCTCCCCCCACGCTGACCTTTTTTTGCTCCTTCTGTTTCTGCTAGGTTCTGCCACCTTCATGCTGCCTTGAAGCCAGCTGATTATGGACTGAAACCTCCACAAACTGTGAGCTAAATTGGCCTTTCCTTTCTTAGCTTTGAGTGTTAAGTATTTAGTCTCAACAATGAGGAAAAGTAGCCAAGACACAGGTGTTATGGCTTGTGGTGGGGCTTTTCCTGAGGTGGCTGGATCCAGAGTGTGTGACTCTGGGATTGATTTATGGTGCAGGGCTAGCCTCAAGGGCCCTAGGTTTAACGGTAGAAGTACTACCCTGCACTGAGTACCCTGGATAAGATATAAGGGACAGGAAGAGCTGTGGCTGCCCCTGGCTTGCTTTGCTACTTTCTGCCTGTGTGAACTGTTTCTCCCTTGCAACCCCTATGTCCCATGCCACCCTGCCTTGGAGCCAGCTGATACGGACTGAAACCTCTACAAACTGTGAGCTAAATAAACTTTCTCCCCTTAACTTGCCGGTATTGGATATTTTGTCCCAGCAATAAGAAAAGTAACACTCCAAGCTAGCGACAAACATGCCTGCAAGTCTACATGAGGCTGTCAGTGGAAATGAATGACATGAAAATTTTAAGTCATGCTTCCTCAGAGCTAAGCAACATGACACAACTTCCTTTTGGAAACCCCTTTGACAATGACTGCATAAGCAAGTTGCTTAAAATGTGGAAGCTGGAATTTGTACTGAGGTGAGACCTAAATTTCCCAGACAGTAGGAAACTCACATCTCTGCCACCAACCCTTTCTCCCTCCTCTTCCTTTCTCTCCTGCAAGGGAGCTGAGACAGCAGCTTCAACCAGGGGAGAGGAAGAAAGCAGCTGTGAACTCCAGTGCACATCGAGGTTTCAAAGTGGAGGATGCTGGGCGGGGTGCCACGCACACCTATGCTCTCAGCTCTGGGAGGCTAAGACAAGACACCTGTCTGTCTTTCTGTCTCTCTTTATATATACACATACACATACATATATAGTATAGTAAATATATTTGTTTAAACATATATGTATGAATTACAGTAAATACATTCTCCTGGTGTATACTATTTTTCAGAGGTCACATAAAATTGAGATATTATTGAATCAAATCTCTGAAATACACTATACATCCATAAGGTATCCTGATAGCTATTTAATTCAATCCTGTAATACACTTTCACATTTCAAACATTTATGTGGTTTCTGTGAGAATTACTGTGCTTCCTAAGATGTTTATAGTTTCTTTTTGTTAATTGGTATAACAAAACTTCCACTTTTTTTTACTTTAGTGGGAATTTATTAACCATAGTATCACAGCTTTTTTTGCCAGGTAGATGCAAAAATTAGGAGACATGATGAATTCTACTTACAGTACTTCAGCACTAAATAGGCAGCTATGTTAATATATGTATGTACAATTCAACATTTGTCAGCCTTACGATGCTTATTTATTGTGAAATCTGTATAAAACCATTAAAAATTTACCTATTTACAGTTTTTAAAATGAAAAGCATAGTGTCCTTTGCACAACTTGTCAAAACTCTTGCCCTCCTACCTCATTATCCCTCACTCATGACAATAGCAAGACCAAAACATATTGATTAAACAAACTGTGTCCTAAAAAAAGTAGAATGCTTAAAAACTTGACATTTAGAACGGTAAATCAGCTTTTTTTATAGATTTCAAAGGGGCTTAAACAGAAGTATGTAAAACTTATTTTAAAGCCTCAGTCCAACATTAAAACATCATCCTGTGATTGAATAATTTGATTTCCTTAATGCAAATGAAAATTTCCTTTGATCCAGAAAAAAATTTTTTTCCTCTACAATAATACATTTTCTAAGTTTTCTTGAAGGGGACTGGCGGAAGGATGGGAAGTGGAAGGGGACACAATCCTGGTTTATAAGAACTGTGTCGTAAGGACAATGGCCTGCTTTGAAATGTTTATACTCAAGTAAATAGTGTAAATGGGTTGCCTGGAGCACAAAGGGAAAACACAATCAATTGGTGTACAACCAACAAGAATATACAAGCCACCCAAAAACTACTTCCCAGGGGCTATGGATCTGTTTTCTGCCATCCAAAAGGCTTCTTTAATGACAGTATTTTCTTAGATACTTATAAACTAATTACCAACTGAGCAAACATAAAATGTAACCAGTTCAACACTTCCGGAGATTTGCAAAAACATAAGATTTTTAAAAACTGTTCATAACATGTCATGTCAGAGCACACGCTGGTCACGTTCTCCTCTTTGCTGGTACTTTTTGATGGCAATTTGCTCAGTGGAAACCAGCTAGGGAACATTCATGGAAAAGTCCCCACTGCAAGATAAAACTTTTCCACCAGCCACAGTTCAACAGAGAAACAGTATCAGATCTTGAATCTCTCTAAATGTGCATCTTCTTTTTTTTCCTCCTTTTAATTCTTTTTAAGGTACATTTGCCTGTGAGTTTTAGTTTGTTAAAATGCTACTTCTACAAGCAATAACTTATTCAAATACTGCTGTTTCAGAATCCATAGCTTAAGTATGGGCAAAGTGCATTGTGTTTGTTTGTTTATTGTTGACATTAGAATTCAAGAGTTTCTCTGGACACTTGGTAATCAAGCAGATTTTAAAGTGCACTCCCGTGTCTAAAACACTAGGACCGCTCAGCAGAGCTCTCAGAGGAGCTGGGCTCAGTTCCATCCTCTGTGCCACTGTCTATGTCCTGTTCCACTGCTCTCTCATCTTCCAGCTGCTGACTGGTGAATTTGTTTAACTCAAGAAGCGCACTGGGTTCCACAACGACTTTGGACTGGAGTGACAAGGAATAGCATACCGCCAAATGGCCCGGATGATAATTTCTGCTGGGTGCTCTTCAGCTTTCTTTTGGCCTACACTCTGAATGCGCATGAACTGGCTCCGGCAGGCACCCCTGCTACATCGATCTTCACTACCATATGCTCTACGTTTGTATCCATCTGAGCATCCATCAAAGACATTTTACAAATGTCTAAAACTGATGTCTTCTCAGAAGCCAAGGCGAGGGGACACCAGGAATAGGGCTTGTTTGTGGACCCTCAGACCTTTCACTTTTTACATAGTTCTACCACTTCAAGTTTAGAATAAATATTTATTACTGTAACATGACAGAAAATAACACAGAGGAACAAGAAAGGGAGAAAGGAAAACAAAGGAAAGAGTCGGGCAACAGTGGCTGCTTTCAGGATAAAATCTGAGTCTAAGGGGAAAAAGTTAGGACGGTGCCATGGTGGCGAGAAGAGAGGAAATCAAAACAATCGCAGTATCACGATGAAGGCCTGATGTGGGGAGCATCAGGCCACACTGCACAGGACACAGAACTGTCCCTCAGTAACAGTGCCACGTACAGCTTCCATGATACCCACGGTCAGGAAGCCACCACACTCTATTTCCACTCTATTAAAAAAGCTTCATCATTTTTATTATTCAAAGGTAAGTTTCTATGAAATAAAAACCCAACATGAATATAACAAAGTTAGTTTAATAAATATGAAGAATACTTAGTAACCTTGAAGAAAAAGGAACTGTTACAAAATGTTTTTAGACAGAAGCACTGCACACTATTTTATTGCATTTATGTTTGAAGAAAATGAAATTATCAACACTAAAGATTTTTTTTTACATTAGGAGTTAAGGTAGGCTTTTTCAAATAAAATATAGCTGTTGTTACTACAGAAGAACTTAGAAATTGTGATAGAATGGTATACTACATTCTTTAGCTACTTAAAATCAGGCATTCGTCTTTCTAAAAACTTAAGTTCATAAACATGCTTTAATTATCTTGATATATTAAGCAAATGCTGTAACATATTCCTTCCCTTCCCTCCCTAGTAATTTCCTTTTAACAATACCCAGTTAAAAGGAATCCCCATACGTCACCTCCATGGGACAAAATCTATAAACAAACCAATTCCAGGTTCTCTGTGGATAGTAAGTTAAATCTGACAATAGTACTTCAATATCCCTGATTTGGCCTCCAAATAAGAATAAAATTTAAAGTATTTGAAATGTGAGTTATGTCATTCTCCATCTTAAAATACAAGGCCATTAAGAGATAACAGGAAACCAAAGATCCATGTCCTATTCTAAGGAGCTCCAGAGAAAAACAGTGATCTGAGAGACATCCAGCATCACACTTGGAGGTATGCATCCAAACTGTAGGGAATCCGCCTCAGTACAGACAGGCTTGAAAGGGCATCCATATTTACCGCCCAGCAGGTTCACTTTATTCAACAGCATACAAGCCAAAACCCTGCAGAAGGCAGAGTTTTGGGGACCGAGCTAGCACCACATTCTGAAAAGAATAAATCTGCCTTCCTACCAATCTACTCAGCATTCAGTGTAATCCTAGGAAATAAGTTTATGTTACTAAAATTGTCTTTAATAACCAATTACAAATACAACAAGTTGTGGTAGAACTTACAAGTCAAAACGCAGATTTTCTCTCTCTTCAAAAAAATAGTCCAGGATAAATTTTCTTACAAAATCAGGATTTAAAGTATTATCAATCACTTCGGTTCTTCCAAACTATTGAGAGGGGAAAAAAGAGAAAGAGGTTAAAAAATCAAACCTCCGGGGTTACTTACTATATAAATATAGTTCCTTTAATCATAAGTAATAAATAGCCAAATGACTTGATCAAATAAAGCCTTTCAGAAAAAATTTTAGAGATCAAATCTTCATTGCTATCAGTGCAGGGAGATCAGAAAACAAACCATGAATTCATTCAAAAATCAGCTTCCCAAAATTCATGTCACAAACTATAACATTTTTCTCTCCTCATTTGAAGGCCAAATACCTTTATAAAGAAAAGAAGTTATTTGTAAATTAAATTTAAATTTAAGTTATTCCCTAACCTTATGTATGAGGAACAAAGGCAATACATACTGTGTACTTGAGAGGTCAAATATGTTTAACTCTCATAGAAAGCAGGCCTTCATACAATACAGTAGAAACGCTGTTTGTGGGAGCACTGTCTTGCAAACTATTACACACAACAATTAGTTGTTTTTGTTTCATTTTGTCTTCATTGTTCAGTATCTATCACCTAAAACAAGACCTAACTTTCCTGGATGTTTTTAAAATATGTGGTTTAGTTTGGCTTAGAAAAAATCAGTTTCTTCACTTTAGAGCAAGCGGAAACCAGTGAAGAAAATGTTTGGTCCTTCCTCCCTTCACAGTGAAGGACAGCCATCAGACCTCACTCCCAAGGACAAAGGAACTTTACAGAATTTTGCCCTTGGATATATTCTTTTCTATCCAACTACTGCAGAATTCTAATGAATTTTTACTTTACCACTGGATAACACTATGCAATCCAGCATGCTGGCTTATCAGAGAATGAACTTTTATTGAAGTTCAAGGAAATACTATCTTTTTAATAGGAAAAGAGAAGACTTGGCTAATCCATTAAAATGTGAAGGTCATAAGCATTCTTCAATTTGGTTAATAAAACTATGGTATAAAATATTGATGACAAAGGACTTCCAGGGACTATTTACAACTAATTATCTAAAAGGAAAACTAATTTGCAGCCACTGAGGCCACTGAACAATATTTTGCATCACCAACCAATGTACAAAGTAGTACCCAGCTAATTAATTCAATATTCCAAAAATAATGACTACATGACTTTGAAGAACATTACTAATTAAGCCCCACTTTATGGAGTACTTACTTAATTTTAAGTACTTTTCCTATAATAAATCTTTATCATAACACTAGGAGGGAAGTATTATTAATCTTATTTTATAGATGATAATATTGAGGTAGAGGTTATTGAGCCCAGATATTTGGGCTTTATAAAAATCTACCCTCTTTCTAGGGTTCTCCTTTAAATAGGACAGGTCCTGGAGAATATCATGCAGTAAGTATATCTGTGGTTTCTGATTTTAAAGAGCCCTTAAGTCTTGGTGTTCGCTAATCATCTATAAATTATAACTGTACATTTTGGGACAGGAGATGGGGCGTGGCTTAGACAGGCTGGGAAGAGAGGCATGGTGGGATCCCAGGATCAGCACAGCTTGGTCTCTCCGGACTGGCAGGTAAAGTTCTCACAGCTTCCTGGAGATGTGGATGGCACAAAAGGGCACAGCTGCCAGGAAGACTGCTGCTATCTTGTCCCTTCAGAGTGGGGCCCTGTGTAGGTTCACACATTGTGTCAACTTGAGAAGTTTAGAAGTTTCAGTGACTCAGCAGGGGACCAGGGTCCTCACTTTGTAAACATCGTGAGCCTTCAAAGAGGAAGACAGGGATATGGTGGGGTGTGCAGGGCCCACCCTAGAGTGGAGAGCCTGCATCCAATAGGAGGAAAGAGGCTTGTTCTCCCCTTTTGCTCTTGTTTTTGCTGTCTTCAGCCTCCTTGAAATGTTGCCCCTTGCCATGCCACCTTGCCTTGGAGCCAGCCAAGTATGGACTGAAAGCTCCACAAACTGTTGAGCTAAATAAACCTTTCCTTTCTTAATTTTGTGCACCAGATATTTTGTCTCTGCAAGGAGAGAAAAGTAACCAAGACAGTAGTACTTTGTCTCCCAGTCCAGGGTATAATCTTAATTGTTTCCTCTCTTTTGTTTGGCCCAAGTTCAACCTGCAGAGCCAGTTTCTCCCACAACCCTCACTTTTCAAATAAATGTTGGTGCCATTTTTAGCTTGCCTTGTTCAATTCTTTATTCAACACAAGTAGGACCCAGAGCCAAAAAGCGAGCACCCCAAGACTGGTAACATTTAACTGGTGAGCCATTCCTAAAAGGAGCTACCAAATAACAATTTCAGTATGTCTTCTGGCACAAAACCTCAAACTGCTTCTGAGGAGAACACCAGTGACCTTCATAGCTAAATCCAGGGGTCGGTCACTCTTTTGGCCCTCTGCCCACTAGACACTAATATGACACTGCTCTTTGCCCTCTGTGAAGCACTCCGTTTTATGGAATTTTGGAACCATATTCCCCCATGCTCATCTCATACTTAGATAGTCCACATTCAATGTATCATTTAAAGAGCACAGTCCTAGGCTGTCTTCATCTGTCCGGTTCTAGGCTCTTTCTAATCTTTGAGGGCCTGTTGCAGAATACGCCAGGATCACTGGCCACAACCGATAGCTGCAAGGAAAGGTAGGGAGGTCTTTACAGTATTCTGGGTGGCTTTGTGGCCAACTACAGATCAGTTCTAAAAGGAGGAATGAACACTCACAGAGACAGCCACCTCAGTCACAATGTGTTTGTGGCAGGTACCAGGAATAAGAGGTAGAACTTAACCCTCCCCCCCTCCTCTTCATGCAAGCATATATCCTGTTAGTGGAGCATTAATTTGTAGTTTTCTAGATGAAGTATTCTGATAACATTTTCCTTCTGTTTAAAAACAAAAACAAAAAGCCAACTGACTCCGCTGAGGTCCCTTTTGCAGCCACTTGAAGCTCCTTTCCTTCTATTCCCGCAGACAAGGTCATGTCACCTATTCCTGCTATGGTCTAAATGTATCCTCACTAAAGTTCAGGTAGTGGTGTCATACACTGAGGTGGTGTTGCAGGTGACTGAGCCCTGAGCGTTCATCCCCTATGAATGCAAGTAACCCCCTTATAAAACATGCTTCACCTGTATCCTCATATCACTCAATATTATGGTTGATACACTGTGTCAACTTGGGAAGTCTAGAGGTTTGGCCCAGTGACTCAGCAGGAAGCCAGGGTGCTTACTTTGTATACAGCCTGAGCCTGTGGAAGAGGAGGGCATGGAGATTGTGTGAGAGCTACACACCCCCTTGGATGGGGGTAGACTGTTTTACCATGTAAGGGAGGGAAAGAGGCTGCTTGCTGCCATTACTCCCTTTTGCTGGTTGTTTTTGCTGTGCTCTGCTGCCATGAACGTTTGCCTCCTGCCAGGTGCCACTCTGCCTCAGAACCAGACAAGTATGGAATGAAATCTCTACAAACTGTAAACTAAAGAAACCTTTCCTTCCTTCATTTTGGGTGTTGGGTATTTTGTCTCAACAACAAGAGAAAAGTAACTAAGCCACTCACCCTTCTACCTCTTGCCATGATGTAAGACTATAGTGAGAACGCTCACCAGACACAAGCCCTTTCATCTTTGACTTCTCAGGCCCCAAGGAGAAAATATTTTTGTTCTTTGTAAATTACCTAATCTCAGGTATCCTGTTACACAGGCACAATCAAATGTAGACAATCCCTTGGGATTTATATCCCATCTATATAACTTCCAAAACTACATCATGAGTGTTACCTCACCAGAGCACACACTCCTTTATACAACTGTTGTCTTGACTTACACATGTGGTTGTACCTCCAGCCTCTCAAAATGATCATTCAAACATAAACCATTTATTTGATGCCACCTCTCCCATCCTGGTACTTACTTTGCTCACCTCCTGCAATAAATGATACCACTCTCCCCTTGATTCCTCTGGCCATAATGGAAGTCACTCATCTCAACTCATTCTTCCTAACCCATTAACTCTGTTCTTCAATTCCTCATAAATTATCAACTCTTAATTCAAGAAAGCTTCCCCACCTCTGGATATTGCACCTGTGATACACCTGTGACTTCCTCTTCCTAGAGTGCTAACCTCACCCCTACACAAGTATTTCTCATGCTTTAAGTCTCTGTTTAAATGGCAACATCCCAGCTCTAAACTTTGACAGTCAATCCTACACTTGCATTCATTCTCATAACACCCTTTTCTTCCTTCATAAATCTAAAATTTTGGAGCTATACTTCTATATGTGTATGTTTCCCTCAATAGGTCATAAGTTCAATGAAGGCGTAGGACAGACATATCTGTTTGATTTACACTTGTATAAAAATAAGCAAATGTTTAACTAAGGAGGATCAGTAATATATTGTTCTGACGGGGGAAAAAATCAAGGGTAATGTGCAGTATAATACAAGCTTTGATTAAACTTTTAAGTACACACACACACACACACATATAGGTAACAGAAAGCATGCTGGAATGTTGTACCTATTTTCTAATCTAGTACGCACTTACAGGGTGTTTCTAATTTCTTGGGATGTGTGTTTCATCTTGAAAACCAGAAACAAAAATAGTTAAGACAGGTTCCTGTCTTTAAATCATTATGAGTGAAAACTGGACATTAGAAATCTACCAACATAGTATGACTAGTACAGCTCATGGGAAATACATTGGCTCTTTCCCAGAAGCTGTAATATATTAACTGTCAACAAGGTGATTAATCTTTTTGACATGAAATAAAATTTAGGTCTCAGCTAATGTCTTATGCTACTAATTTAAAATTTTCTAATTCTTTGGAAACTGTGTAATTGTATATAATTCCATGCATATCAGAGAGGGTGAAATTTTTGAGGAAGGACAATTATTAAAAATATTTGTTGATAGTATATACCCAGAAGTAGTTATATTTGAAAAATTATAACTTGTGCCCTAAAAGTATTGTTCTGAATACCAACATTTCTAGATTCTAAGAAGTATCTACAAGCCTGATTATAACAATCTCTGGCACAATAAACATGTATCAATATATGGCCTACCAAGTACTTTTACATAATGATACAGTATTAAGTTTTCGGCGTCTCCTAATTAGGAAACTGTTTTTTTATTTACCAAGCATGAGAGTTTTCAGTTATTTGAAAAAAATATGTAAACTTTCGAGTTGACTAAAACATAAAATCTTATTCACTGTAAAACTTTAAGCAAAGAATAAAAAACAATTCACAATCAAGACTTTGAAAGTGTCCCTTTGTTTTATGCTTGAGCTTATCAGATAAATACTCATTTTTCCAATTTAGGAACAAATCTTGTAGAAAATGATGGAGTGGAAATACTCTTGATTTCTAAATCAGCTCACTGCTAAACTTCTCCAGAGGAGTAGCACTGGAAAGAAAAATCAGTAATTCATCTATTTATGGCTTTGAGCACATGAGCTCTGTTTAGAGAAAAATGTTCACAGGTTTAATACACCGTGAAGGTGTATGGAAGTGATGTGACCACAAGGTCATCTGCACTAGTACACATCTTTGACTCAATTATTACGACATAATTAAATCTCAAATTTAGTGATGGGGGATGGACGGTTCCAAGAGATCAGCCAAAACAAACAGATGACCTTTATAGGACATATAGAATATTAAAACAGAAGAAGATAAATTCAATCAAACACCTCACATTAAGACTATAAGTATCCAAACTTCATAAAAGATTTCAAGTGCACAGGCATATGAATGTATGCATGAGAGAGTGTGTGCATGCGCCCGCACATACACACAATAAAGATGTACATTCTCACACATTTCCTCTTGGAAGTTAAATACCAGAGAACCCACTGTCCTCTTTCTGTCTTCTAAATCATTATGCAAGATTTTTTCACATAACAATGATCTAAAATTCACTTATTTCTCAGACAAGTTGAAAATCTGAAGTCTTTACGTACAACTTACATTACCATAGATTAATGAGATGTAGCTATTGATGTAGGTACATGTAAATACACACAGAAAGAGAACTGAAGGGACTTCCTTTTAATATTCTTGGTTAAGACAATGTTTCACATAAGACCCTTTCATCTGAGTTTTAGGATCTTCTATTACTCTTAGCAATTAACCTACATCATTAACTATCAACTCCCTGATCATCTCTTTAAGCCTTACTGATAAAATAAGAAAGGATTAACCCGCCAACCAGTTTTTAGATTATAGTAATTTTAAACCTTAGTAAAAATACTTTATAAAATTAAATCATATTCCTAAACATTTATATTTTAAGGAATTTCCTTTCACACAGAATTGCTAGCTACTACTCCTGAAAGTTGTGATGTATTTTACCATTTAAGGAAAAAGCTACTGACTCATAAAGGGGTCTGTTTTGGGAAATGAGCTAATTATATCCCATATCAGCCAGATTTTTACATAAAACAAAACACTGTCTGAACGAGCTGTGAAGACCTGTAGTTGGAATGTGGTTTGTCCCCCAGAGGTTTGCGTGCGGGGGGGGGGGAGGGGGCTGGTCCCCAGCATGGGAATCCTGAAGCAGCAGTACCTTTAAAAGGTGAGGTCTAGTGGAAGAAGACAATGAGGTCAAGGGCGAGCATCGCTTTGGATTATTACCAGCTCTGGGAGTGCATCAGGTCTCATTACAATAGATTTGTCCCCACAAAAGAAAAGTAGTAAAGAAGTGTACTTCACCATGCCTAGGTCTCTTTATTTTTTATTAGTTTATGAGTACACGTTTGTGATGCAGAATGACTACTTCCTTTGGGGGCAGTTGGTACATGTACAACTCAGTCCCCTTCCCATTTATAGCTCTCTCTCCTCATTTCCATTTATCTCCCCGTGTCCTCTTGTCCTTTTACTTTATTTAGACTTTGGATTTCTCATATGAGGGGACTGTCACACTTCTGTACCCACCCACACGCCCTCTGCACACTGCCAGATTCCCTTTCCACATCTCTGCGAGCCTGTAACACAGTCAGACACAGCACTGCATTTGGACATTCCAACCACCACAGATTCAAGCTAAGTAAGTCTCTTCATTTTCAGGTACCCAGTTGTGAGAATTTTGTTACTGTGACACAAAGCAGGCTAAGACAAGATTATTTTAATCATCTGCCCAATTATTTTAAATTATAGTATTTTAATTTACATAATTATCTAAGTTAGATTGGGAATGTTTAATTTAGATAACGATCTGAACTGTCTAATAACTGCCTTGAAAGATGTATGGTAGGAGGTGGAGCAGGAGAGCAGCTAAGAACCTGTGACATGCATCACACCACAAACACCCTGATCTGACAGAATTCGTGTATCCATCTGCCTTCACACAGGCTAGTAAAACCAGTGAGAGGCCTGGTTCAGTGTAATGAAAGGACACATTGGAAAAGAAAGGAACAAACTACCAACATGACCTTTCCCCTAACTTCAAAGAACCTGAAGCAAGATCCCCCTCCTTAGATCTGAAACACAACATCAGGCCTATCATGGTAAAACCTAGTGCCAGGCAGAGTCCATGGCCTCAGCCCCCTGCCAGTCCCTGCAGACCGAGCCTCTTGAGTTGTATCTGCCAGAACACTGGCAGCCTCCACTGCTTCCCCCTAACCTCAGTCAGAAAAAAAGAAACCAAGACTACCTGCTAGGAGGCAAGGCATGAAAACCTGGACAAAACTGTCTCTCAGGGGTCAATGCTAGTAATGCTGCAGTGAGGCTCAGCGCCAGAAAGAAACCAAACATCCCATTCCACGCCTCTAGACCTTGGGATCAGGTGGGTCGGAGTTGAGATTTAGCATGCATCCTTGCTTTTGTGCAGCAGGCCCACACACTGACACTACCACCCTGCCCAATACTCAGATTCCTGCAGCCATGAGGCTCAGACACGACCCAGATTAGAACTGGCCTTGACAGACAAGGAAATGTCTCTACCATGCCTCCTCTAACCTCAGTAGCACAGCTTTCCCCAGGCCAGTGCTCATAGACAGTTCTAGATGTGTCCTTACAATAGGCAGACTTATGCACCATGAAACGTATTTATGTTTGTGCTTGCTTCACTGCCAACTGCAGATTGGGCCTGGGTATATCCCTGAGACTAGAGAGATCCCTGAAGCTGTAAGATTCGGTTTAGTTGTCAGCTTTAAGGGACAAAGGACTGCATTCATCAACAGTACTCCAAGCTCTGGCTGCATAGCATGGAGAAAGACTTTAGACATTGGGGATAAACACAAGATTTTGCCTGAAACTCAATGCCAGACGGGTGAAACCTAACATGCCCCTTTTCTCAGACCACTGCCAATAAATTGGATCTCTGGAATAGCCCAGGGTCAAGCACATGACTATACTCTACAAGGCTTCTGTCCTGGCCAGCATTATCTGTGGCTGGTTGCAGTACTCTTGGGCCATAAATCCCCTTCAGCATCCAGTGCCTCACAGCAGACTGGGTCTTGGTTCCATTCATTACTGTGCTGCTCTTGGACCGTGCCCTCAGTGCATGGCACAGCTGGGTGGAAGTAATGGCTACACATGTCTCACAGAAGCCTGGGGTGGTTACTCCATGGTGATCCTGCTCAGATTTGGGTGAACTTTTGCAGTTCATAACTAAAGGGCTGTGAATGTGAACAAGGAAGGCATTTTGCTTGGTTTATACCAGCCCCAAGGAGATACAACAAACTGCGGTTTTTGGTGCTCATTCAATTCATGGCTAAAAACACATCAACTAAAGATCAAAGACAACTGTGGGCTTGGATTGCTCCCTAGTGCTGAAACAGCAACATCACGTCCATAGTAAAGTGACCATGGCCATCAGCTAGCAAAATATAGCTAATATTGTAAAGATAGTGCAAAACATTTATATCATTGCTATGAAGACTGAAAAAAAAATGCTATAATTTGGACCTTCTCCAGAATCCCACTCATTGAAGACTTGGTGTCTAGCCTGTGGCACTACTGAGAAATGGTGGGCTATTCAAGAGACCAGGACAAGGGAGGAAGTTAGGTCATTAAGTCCACAACTTTGAAGGGGATATTGAGACACCAGTGCTGTTTCTCCCCTTGCTTTCTGGCTGACACAGGTAAACAGGCCTCCTTTGCCACACACTCCCACCATAATTTCCTAACCCTAACCTGGGCTCAAAGCAACAGGTCCACCTGACCATGGACAGGAACCTCTGAAATGATGAAGTCCAAACAAATATTCTTCCTTGCTAAGTAGATTGTCTCAGGTATTTTATCACAGCAACCAAAAGCTAATTAACACACAAAGAGATATTTAATGCCTATATTACTATGAAGAATGGACAAAGTAAAAAGATAAAATGAAATATTAGCAAGTAAAAATGTAGGAAGGAATGCAGTGTTAAGTGTACAGATTTGTAATGCTACATTCTGTTCTTTATTACCTTGATATTTATTATGTTGCTGTCATTTCATGATAGCTTGTTATTATCAGAATGTGGCTTTTGTAAGCCTCATGGTAACCACACACCAAAAGTCTGTAACGGACCAAACAAAAATAGTACTCAAACAGTCAGAAGACATGAGTAAATCACTTAAACACGAGGAAGACTTTGGAGAGTGGTGGATAAGGAACTAGATACAATAAAACCAGAAAACAAGTTACAAAATAGGTGAAGTAAGACCTAAATGTAAAAGGATTAAATTCCCTAAAAGACAGTGGACTCAACAACAACAAAAAGCAGGGCCACCAATGTTGTGTTTATGAAATTCACATCATCTAAGAAAACACATAGACTGAGAGTGAAGAAATGGAATAAGATATTTCATGCAAATGGAAGCTAAAAGAAAGTAGGATTAGCCATATTTATATCAGCCAAAATACATCTGTAATCAGAAATAGTAAAAAGATTTTTTTAAAAGCTCATTATATAATAACTAACAGGTGGGGGACTTCTGGGAAGATGGCAACTGGCTAAGCAGCAGAGAAAGATCCTCTCAGAGGATTGCCATCCAGATGCTGGAATATAGCAACATGAGAAAGACAAGAAGGAGAGAAGCGGGTTCCCTGGTCCCAGGAAGGATTGGAAATGAGAACTGAAGCCCTCAGAAAGAGCAAACAAGATCCCTTCCTGAGGAAAAGCTCAGGCGGCCACCATGGTGCAGTTAGAGGAAGAGGAGGACAAGGAGGGAGTCACCACTCCATACACATCCTCGGCCCACTCTCTCATTTCTACACTTGCAGCTTCAGCTTCATAAGCCTGCACTTGCAGGAGCCTCCCAACTCGGCCAGAAGAGAGAGGAATTCCGAGAGCTGGACCAAAACCAGAGTGGAGAAAGCATAGCCCAGAAAAGCAGCATCAGCAGTTGGGAGGTGCTGTTCAACCCAGCTTGATGATGAAAAGGTACAACAGCCACTAAAGCAGATTGCTCACTCTGCTGTGACCCAATCTAATCAGCAGCCTGAGGCAAGGCGGAGACAAGGCGACCAGTACACAGCCCACCACACCCAGCTCTACGTCTGCCCCAAGGCTGTGACCTGCTACCTCTCCACTCTGAGAGCAAATACCAGTAGAGAGCAGCAGAGAGCAGTGGCAGTGACCCTGGGGCCACAGCAATTCTCTGAATCCCTATTCAGCCAATAGGCAAATGGGAACTGGAGCACAACAGTGAAGAGTAAGGTGCAGACAGAGGTAGGACAGATGGCCCTGCACCCTTCTCACTCCAACACCAAGCAGGAAACACGAGCTGAGTTACCAAGCTCCAGCTCCCAACCTGAACTCCCTCTGTGAGCACATTGAGACTTGGCAACCCTTGCACCCAACATGTGTGTCTGACAGCAACAGGCTGAGTCCACGGGCTTCAGGACCCACTCTAATCTACTAATGTGAGCACCAAGAGGGACTTCATACCACTTGCATATATAAACCTTGTATGAACCCATAGTGACAAATTATACAAAAAGCAGCAGGCCTGGAGACCAAGAGATGACAACATACTCTACACAGAAGACTCGAGAAACTCCTCCAGTTGTCTCCTAGAACTAATAACTAAACTTAGTACAAACCCTGGTCTATCTCAGTGAGCACAGGTGGGAGAGACTTCATGCCACTTGTGCCCAGCATCATAAGTGTGCCCGATGACCAGCTGTGTAAGGGGCAGGGAGCAGCAGCACTGAAGAATGAGAGGTGGGAGGAGGCAAAGACCTGGTAATAGGGTGCAGACATGGTCCTCTAGCTGGGTGGGAATAGCCTCCAAAGAGTCATAGGTAGCCTGCAGGGAGACACTGGTGGCCAATGAGGGGACTCCAGGGACCTTGACAGGAAGATCAGCAGCTGGTAGGGGGAGGCAGGTTCCCCCACAGGCTACATGAAAATCCTGAGGACCTGGACTGGGACCCTCAGTGCACGGCAAAGGGCGGAGCCTGGCAGTACATGGGGACAACCCCATGGACTTGACCAGGCCTCAGGGCATGCTACATTGGGGTAGAGGCCAGTGGTATTCAGGGGTAACCCCATGGACCCGACCAGACCTCCAAGGGCCTCAAGAGCTTGTCAGTGGGGTGCTGATCATAGGGTGCCTAGGCCCCTGTCTATGTATCATCACTGACGTTGGGTGTTTTTCCACCTAGTGTCATAGTAATTTGTGTGCACCCATATTTGTTGCAGCATAATTTGAAGCAGCCATGTATCTTACCAATGTAAGAGCCTGAGGGAATGAATAAAACCAAAAAGCACAGTTATCAGAGGGAAGACGATTGATTCGGTGGGAGAACAACAGAGATGAGGGTGGAGAAAATTGTTTCATTAATCGTATGTGCCTTTATTTGTATAACTGAGTCACCAATGTGAAGATAACATTATGTAATACAGCAACCATTATTAATTCCCTACTATCTTCTCTGTATTTTTGTATTTCCTTTATTGTTTTTGTGTTATTCTGGTTTATGCCTGCTTGGTTATAGATCTGTCTCCATTCTTTTGTCTTTAAAATAAAAAAAATAACTAACAGGTGAACTGAGTGAGGCGACACAGCAACCCTAAATCAGTGTGACTGAAAACTATAATGAATGTGTATTAAAAGAATTGCCATACACATTACTATCAATGCCCCCAAAATATTTCCCCTTCCTTTCAATACTTATCCCATTAGTACTGCCACTTTTTTTTTTTTTTGAAACAGGGCATCACTATGTAGCTTAGGCTGACCTTGAATTCACAGCCATTCTCCTGACTCAGCTTCCCAAGTGCTGGGATTGCAGGTGCGGGACACCACACCTGGCTATTGCCACTTTCTGAAAGCAGTTTTAGTTGTTCCTATTTTTTGTTGTTGTTCTTGTTTTGGTACTGGGAATCAAACTCAGGACTGTGCATTTGCCAGGCAGATGCTGTGCTGCTGAGCTATATTCCTGGCTGAAAGCAGTTTGGAAGTAGTTTTTTGTGTCTTTAGTTGCACAGTGATGAATGCCTCAATGTCCTGAATAACATTTCTCCTAAATGGTCGTTTCCAATTTGGTGAAGAGGCAAAAGTTGCATGGAGCCAGATCCAGTGCAAAAGCTGGTGAAGGCCCACCATAATAATCTTACGAGCCGGTCTTTATGTTGGGTGGCAGTTAGCAGCAACACTCACCACATTTTTTACCACATCTCATAAAGACAAAAAACACACATAGCATCACAAAAGCACACTTCCAGAACTTCTTCAGAAAGTGACAAGAATGATGGAATGTATGTCTGCAGCAAGGAGTATTTTAATGATTAATGCCAATGTGTCCTTTACTGTACTTTTTTTTAATTCAGACATTCTCTGTATATTTTGATAACCTCTTGTATATATACACACAATATCAGGTTATCCGAATGTCTAAAACAAACATCAATAGATATAAGAGAGATAAACTCCAATACAATAATGATCTACGAATTTAATATCCAATTTTAGTAATGGACAAATCAGGCAGGAAACTAACAAGGAAACAGAAAAGTTAAACTGTACCCTAGGCCAGATGGTCCTGACAGATATCTATAGAACATTTCACTTAACAATGACAGAACACATTCTTCACCACACCACATTGACTATTCTTTAGACTAGATCATCTGCTAGCACACTGAACAAGTCTCAGCAATTTTAAAGGCACTAAAATCAAATTAATCTTCTCTGACCACAATGCAATAAAAGTAGAATTCAGTAACAACAAAAACTTTTAACTGCACAAATAAACAGAAATTATACAACTGACTCTTAAATAACCAACAGATCAAGAAGAAATCAAGGATGTTATTTAAATATTTCTTGGAACAAATCAAAATGGAAACACAACACACCAAAACCTATGAGAAACAGCATATTAAAGGAGAAGCTTATATTATCCAATGTCTACATTGCAAAGCAAGAAGGAGCTCTAACTCCCTTCTGTTACAGTTCAAGCAACTAGCAGAAAGAAAGAGAAAGAGACAGACAGAGAGAGAGAGAAAGAGAGAGAGAAAATGAAAGATGGAAAGAAAATCGGAAAGTAAAAGAAGCTACAAGGGCCTGCTATGGTTTATATCTAAATGTCTCCAACAGCCTCATGTACTCAGAGGTGCAGCTTCTGAAAAGTGACTGAATCATGGGAGTGCTCTAGGGAAATGTGATGTTAGGGTGTGGGACCTGGTCAAAAAGGGGTCACTGCAGGCCCAATCTGGTGAGATGCACCTCCCTCCTGCTCCTTCCTTTCTCAGGCTCTGCTTCTCACAGCATGACAAGAGCATATTTCCTCAGCCCTGACCCTCCTGCCATGCGGCCTCTATGGTTAAGTTTGCCAGACATGGGATGAGACTTCTGAAACATTACCAAAGTAAACCTCTCCCCCTTTAAATGGCAGGCATCTGATATTGTGTCCCTCACATGAGGAACCAAAGACAGGGACTAAGAGAATAAATAAATGAAACATAGACTAAAAGACAATAAAAAAGACCAACTAATCAAAGATTGGTTCTTTGAAAAGATGAACAAAATTTACAAACTCTTAGCTAACCTAAAAGACCCAAAAATTAACACACCAGTGATGAAAGAGGACACATTATAATTGATTGTAGAGAATACAAACAAATATGGACAGAAAATTGATAATCTAAAAACAATGGACAAATTCTTAGACAACGATACCTTACCAAGATTGAATTATAAACAACAGAAAACCAAAACAAAACAATAATGAATGAGACTGAATTGGTAATAAAAACAGTCTTCTACCAAAGAAAAGCTCAGAACCATGTGGCTTCACTTCTGAGTTCTATAAATCATGTAAGGGAAAAATAATGCCAACTCTTCTTAAATTATTTCAAAGAAATAATTTTTCTTTGAAATAAGAGATATTTTTCTTTTCAATAAGGATAATTTTCTTTGAAGACAAGGTATTTCTTCCAAACACATTCTATGAGGCTAACCTCATACCAAAACCAGAAAACATACAGAAAGAAGAGAGAGAGAGAGGGGGAATTAAAGGTAAAATCCATGATGAGTAGAGCTGCAAAAGTTCTCAACAAAATAACAGCAAACAAGCAAACAAAATGTAGCTATATATTAACAAGGGTATTCAGCATGAACAACTAGAATTCCTCCCAGGTATACAAGGATGGTTTAAAACATGCACATCAGTAACTATAACATAACACATCAACAAGCAAAGGACAAAAACCGTATGATCATCTTAGCAGATAGGGAAAAGTCATCAAACTCAATATCCCTTCATGATAAAATCCCTAACCAAATTATGCATAGAAGGAACATACCTCAACATAACAAAGGGTGCATGTCATATGCAATACTAAATGGAGAAAAGCTGAAAGCTTTCTTAAGATCTGGACCAAGGCAAGGATGCTCACTTTCACCACTCTTATTAAACACTGTACTGAATCTGAACCATAGCAAATAGGTTTTAAAAAATGAAGAAAGAGAACCCAAATGGAAAAAAGAATGTCAAACTCTGACTTGCAAATGACATGATTTCATATATAGAAAACCTGAAAGACTACATGAAAAAATTACTGAAATAATAAATGAAATTAGCAAAGTAATGGGACACAAACTCTACTTTAGAAATCAGTAACGTTGCTATACACCAGTAATGAATTAAATAGAAATCAAGAAAGCAAACTGATTTATAGTAGCTTAAAAAATGTCCAACAATAAATTTAACCAAAGAAATAAAAGAACTCTACAACAAAATTATAATTATAAAACATTAATGAAAGAAATTATAGAGGACACACATATAGACACACACACACACACACACACACACACACACACAGACTCCAAATTAATAGCTGAAAGAACCAATACCATTAAAATGTCCATACTACTGAACTCTACACTATTGAGTTAATACAGCCATTATCAAAATACCAATGACATTCATCAGAGACTATCAAAAAAATTCCTCCAATACATATATAATCCCCCCAAATACATATCCAAAGCACTATAAACTAAAAAGAACAAACTAGGTGCCATTTTACAACCCGAGTTCAAAATATATGATGAAGCTATAGTAGTCAAAACAGCATGGAAATGGCATAAGAACAGACTCATGGAACAATGGAAAAGAATGATGAATATGGATGTAAATCTACACATCTATGGTCAACTGAATTTCAACAAAGGTGTAAGAAAATACACTGAAGACAGAACAGGCTTTTGGCTGTCTACAAATTGGCAGGGAAACTAGACCTCCAGCTCTGACCATTGACAGAAATCAACTAAAATGGACTATAAATATAGACTTGAGACCATGAAAACACTATAACAAGTATAGCAGAAATGCTTCTAGATCTTCTAATGGGCATGGATTTTTTTTAACAAAAATCTAAAAGCACAAGATTCAAGTAAAAATAAACAAAATTTCATCAGTCCAAAAGGTTGACCAGAGAAGGATCACAGCAAAGAAAACAATAACTAGAGTAAAGAGACAGACTAAAGAACAGGAAAATAATGTATGTATGAAAACTATATATCCAACATGAGATTGATAACCAGAATATATATATACAAAACTCAACAGCAAAAAAATAAAAAAACCCTCTCAATTGAAAAATGGCAGTATACCTTAATTTACACTAAAGAAGACATTTAAATAATCAGCACTTACATGAAAAATGGTAAACATCAAACCACAATGACAAAGTGCTTATTCCACAAAGAGTGGGCATTATCAAAAAGACTAAAGATAGCAAATGCTAAAGAGGAAAGAACCCTTATGCACTGCTGGTGTGTGTGTAAATAATAATTCCCACTATGGAAAGCATTATGGAGGTTTCCCAGAAAACTAAAAATAGAATAAGCCCATGATCCAACAATCTCACTACTGGGCATGCAGTCAAAGGAAATGAAATCAATATACTGAAACCATTTGCCGTGGCCAAGGAACAAAAGCAATCTAAGCAATCTATCCCTCAACTGATGAATGAATAAAGAAAATACAGTACATCCTCATAATACTGTGTGTCCATAAAAAGAATGAGATGCTATCACTCTGACAGCACACATGAAACTTAAGATCATTATTCTGAAATAAGCTAAGCACAGAAAGATAAATTCCACATCAACTCAATTTGTAAAATCTAAAAAAGCTGCTGTCACAGACACTTTGAGTACAATGATGGCTACCAGGGCCTGGAAATCTTACGAGTAGGGAGTGATGGGAAGAGGCTGACCAGTGGGTACTAAGTTATAATTAGATAGGGGTCAGGAGTTCTTGGTGCTATGCAGTAAAGCACCTATGAATAATAATTATATATCAAAACATAATTACATACATACATTACCAAAACACTAGAAGACAGACTTTTGAAAGGTTTTACCATAAAGAAATATTTGAAGAGATAGGTAAGTTTAACCTTACTCAAGTATTACACAGCACATGTGTATATGTAAGAAACATCTCCATACTCCACTACTATGGAGAATATTTATGTTTTGTTTTACGTACCATTAAAAATAAATTTAATAAAATGTCTTTGATGTTTCTTAAATAATAAGTAGTAAAAGGTGACAAGGGCCATAGAAAGACATAAAATTATTGGGTTTCACAGGTGCAAGGCGGAAATAAATTCTACTTGTAAGGTTAAGAATTGTGAGATTAGGAAACATGGGTAAACAAGCACATTAACTAAGCTATGAACAATGTTCCCGTTCCTCTGAGTATATGGAGTGTGTGTGGTGTGTGTGTGTGTGTGTGTGTGTGTGTGTGTGTGTTATACAATTGTTCAGTGTGGAGATGAGTCAGTGTTAAAATAGCTCGAAGTCATGAAATGAAGCACAGCAGACACAATGTCAAACTGTAGTAATTGGCATTTGACACGAAATTTGTTTGCCTCGAAACTACAATCACTGTGGTTTATAAACATCTTCTGCTTGCTTTCTTTCATCCCAGTCTAACTCAGGAAATCTGGAACCAATTTAGTCATTTTAAATGTTTAAAATAGATTACTTCATGGGTAACTAAAATCAAACTCAGAGAAGTTAATTGCAACATTTTAGAGCCTCTCACAGTAAAATGCACATCCTTGGGGTTGCTATTTCCACTTGCCTCTAAGAGGTTTTCATATTTCCATAATTTGTGGTATTTAAGTATCATTTCTAGCCCTAAAATTATCATGCCCTGAAAAATCATTTCAGTTTTAAAAGATCCATTATTTTCAAGAGCTTTTTCCAATTCACAATCATTAGGTTGAATTTATTGAAGGAAGTATTTCTAATAGTATCAGAAATAATTTCACATTTGCTATTTCAGTTGCAAGTTAATTTTAAATGATTTTCATAGTTCTTTCTTTGGATCATTTTGGTTCATATTGTAAAGTCCTTTTAGCCTATCCCTTACTTTTATTTAAAAGTAATTATCCTAGAACATGAGGTTACTACATTCTTTTGGACAATACACCTTAATTCAAATGGAAACCCAACTAAGATGGGATAGTACAGACATCTCAATTAGCAAACGGGTTTGCATAGACATAACAAAGTTGCTGAGAAAATTCCTCAACTAAACTGCATGCTCTTTAAAGGGAAACAAACCACACAATTCTTAAACATTATCTATTCAATAACTACTGCCTAAATTGACAAATGGATAATTTTTTAAATTATTAATAAAGCAGTCATATTTTTCTGTTCTGATGTCAAATATGCTGACAGCTATTTTCACCCTATCAAAATACGTTTCAATCTTAAAGACCATTTGTAAGAATTAGAAAGATTAGAAAACTTGTTTTGAAGACTCTACTGTCAAAAAATAACAAACCTGAGGGCTGGGGATATAGCGCAGTGGAATAAGCTCCTGCCTAGCAAGCGCAGCATCCTGAGTTCGATCCCCAGTACCGCCAAAAAGAAAAAAAAATAAAAAAATAAAAAATAAATAAATAACAAACCTGCAAAGACATTAGACCTAAGTGCATTCCACTTCTCCCTGTTGAATGAATGTGTCTCTGTCTCAACATTTCTTGTAATAAGACGTCTACTGTAGTTCTAGGAAGCTCACTCTCCTGTGCCACACTCTGTGAATCACAAAGGTCTTCCTCACAATGAATAAATCCTGCCTCTTCCTCTCTCAACCTTTGTGCCAAAATTTTTATTGCTACCTATACAGCATCAAGACACATTTCTAAGTGAAAACATTTTAAAAATCTGAAATCAAAGACTGTAAAAATAAAATTAAAAAAGGTAACATTGGAAATGATGCAGAGCTTCACCATACAAGATGGTAGGAGTTCAATAATGGTTCTTATACTGCATATTGTTGTTTTCAGATCATTTCATCAATCTTACATTCTTATGTCTGGTGGACTGAGCAACTTTGTTGAAGATATCAGTATATAATGTACCAACCATTGTTAATTCCTATCATTTTGTTTTGAGGTCACATATTGTTTTTGTGTTGTTTTGATTTTGTCTTCATTTTGTTCTGTTAGTATTTTAATTTTTAAGATTGAAAACAAAGCCTGAAGTCAGTCATTGTGACTATTCCATCTTCACACTTTTCAAAATAGACATTCTTTTATTCAAATAGCATAGCTTCTATCCTATACTTAAAGATCACAATCCTCCTCAAACACATACCTCGCTATTTCATGGGCTAAAATGTAGAACTGAAAAGTAACATTTCAATTTGCTTCCACCAGAGGAAGATACAATAGCACTAGGTTCAATCACATGAAATTGCCAACATTCAACCATTATTGACCTACAAAAATGACAATTTCCTATGGTTCAACATAATCATATTATATTCCTTGCAGTAAGTGCTACACACCCATCAATGCATCCTCAGGTTCCATTAGCCTTTTGGCAGCTGTGTAACACATCGGCCTCACGTTGGGTTTGAGGCCACGTAAATCCCGTAAGGCATTTTCCCATCAACTGTTGAGCTTGGGCAAAGAATTTTACAGTTTTACAGTAAAAGAATTGATTTACTTACTTGCCCCTTGATCATTTTGTTTTGTTCTTTGTACTCGTACATACTTAAATCACAGTGTTTCCCAGGTGCCAGATCCTATCAGCAGTTCACATTGGAAAATGAGAACACATATATGTGCTAGGATCATCACCACTTCTCAGGGTACAGATGGGAAACCTGATCACTGAGAGGACCAGCACACACCTCTAACCACTGCATCACCCTGGCTCTCAAAAGAACACTGTCTTCCTCAGATGATTCTGTGGAGAATCAAGTAACAAATGTAGTACATTTCATTTTTCTGCCCTTTCTCTTCTTACCAGCAATTTCACTTAGCTGCTAAGTGCTACACAGCACAAGTCTCTTGCATCCGCACTTCCTTTCTGTTCCGCCAGACCATCCTGTCATTCTTTAATACTTTTAACTGCTTTCCAATGCTAGGTGTCAAAATGCCCTCTTCATGAGGGACATGGTTAGAACATGTCCCCCAAAGGTCTTGTGTTGGAAACTGAATCTACAAATCAAACGTGTTGAGAGGTGGGACTTTTGAGAAGTATGTAGATCAGGTCCTTGCGAATGGATTAATTCCCTTGTGCAGGGGGCAGGTTCACTATCAAGGCAGGAGGCTCTGGGACTAAGAGGCATTCATGAGTTCAGCATCCATCCGCACTATAGGCGTGCTTCTTCCCCTCTGCCTTCACCTGGGGATGACTCGGCCAGAGGGCCCTCGTGAGACTTCCCTCAGCACTGACATCAGACTTGCCAGGCTCCTAAGCTGGGAGAAAAACTACCTGCTTTTTTTAATCAATTACGCAGTCTCTGGTAATCTGTTGTAACAACACAAAACAGGTGAAGATAACTGGCATCTCTTCATGTTCATTCGTCAGTATCTACCTATTCTGTATAATCTGGTTCTGATTTCTCATTACTTTCTCCATTTTTATGCTGTTTCTATCTCCCTTTTGAGTACCACTACTTTCTAGTCCTTCAGAGAAAAAAAAGAGCAAAATATTTTATCACAATTTTATTTTAATAATATGCCACTTTTTAAAAAACAATATACCTGTGCTTATTTATCTTTGTTTTACACTTGAGCTTAAGTAAAAGTAAGAAAACCCCACAGCTGATATAAACATGTATCTGATCTGTAAAACCATAAGGTGGTGGTAGAGTGCTCTAACAGTGCAAGTTCTCAAACCACACAACCTGGGCTGGAATCTCCATTCTCTCATGTACGACTAAGGTAATGTTTGTCAAATTAAACATTCTGTACTTGTTTCTTACAAGTGAAATAGGAACTGTACTAGCATCCAGCCTGTCAAAGTTATTGCAAAAATGACATTAGTCAATAAGGGACACAGATTTCAAAGAGCAGCTAGCCATTATTATTATGAAAGAATTTGTAAATAGTGCAGGATATTTATATTTCAGTTCTTCTATAACAGAAAAGCATGAGTTTTTCTAAGCAAGAAATATTCTGGGCTGAGCCTACCCATTAACACCAAATAGGCATGAGCTCCCAGGTGCAATTCTGAGATCTTTTTACTGTTCTTCCCCAAACTTCCCTTATCTAATGAAGTTGCAAAGTGCCTTATCACTAGGGATCTGCGCTGGCCCATTTGATGGTTTATACCTCGATGTCACCTCAAAGGCTCATGCACTCACTCAGAGTAGGACTTCTGGGAGGCCTGATACTCATTAGTGGATCAGCCCAGTGATGAGTTTATAGCTAAACATGATGTTGGGAGGTGAACCCTGGTTGGAGGAGGTCCGTCCTTGGAGGCGTGGCTGGGAAGGATGTTATTGTCCCACGGGCTCCTCACACTCTCTGCTTTCTGTCCCCCCCCATAACCTTGTGAGCAGCTGTGCTCTGGCATGTGCCTCTGCGATGCCCTCCTGCCTCACATCCATGGGACCACGGACTGAAACCTCTACACACTGTGAGTCAAACAAAGCTTTTCTCCTCTAAATGGTAGGTGCTCACTGCATCTCAGGGAAGAGAGTGTGACCAAAACAGCTCAGATGCACATTTCTGTACTTACCTTGGTTCCTTGGTGGCTCCTAAAATACTACAATTTTCTGACACTCCCAGTCAGTTCTGAGCCCCAAGCTGTTGGTGCCCTGCTCAGTAAGAACAGGCACGGGCCTTCCGAGCAGGGAACTGGAGAGCGAGTGACAGGAGAAAGGACATTTTGTAGAAAAGGAAAAGGAATAAAGAGACAGGTAAAGGAGACAAGGGCACAAACTCAGCAGGATGCTACAGACAGGAAGGCAGAGATAACCAGGGTTTGAATCAAAGAGTAGCTCATTTGACAGTGCTTGCTGTGTTTTATTTTGTTCATAAAAGAATTCACACTGCTAGAAAACTCCTGACTACATAACAAACTTGTAGAAGGAGAAACCCAGATGACTACAGAAGGGTTTTATGTTGTGGCTGGCGATGCCCTAAGCAAACATGAAGGGGCTGTACAGTAAGGATGACGAGTTTATACTGGATCTGCAGAGCTTGAGGCAATGCCCGATAACCATGTGGAAATGTGTGGAAGTAATCAGACACAATGCTACAATCAAGGTTGAATTTCCCCGTCTTGGTTACTTTTCTCTAGTTGCTGAGACAAAATACTCAACGCCCAAATTGAAGGAAGGAAAGGTTTATTTAGCTTACAGTTTGTGGAGGTTTCAGTCCATATTTGTCTTGTTCTGGGGCAGAGTGGCACATAGCAGAGGGCAAACTGTTCACGGCAGCAGAGCACAGCAAAAACCGCAAGCAAAAAGGGAGGAATGGCAGCCAGCAGCCTCTTCTCTTCCCTTACATTGTAAACAACCTACCCCCACCCAGGGGGTGTGTAGCTCTCATACAATCTCCATGCCCTCCTCTTCCACAGGCTCAGGATGTTTACAAAGTAAGCACCCCAGCTTCCTCCTGAGTCACTCAGCTAAACCTCTAGATTCCCCCAGTTGACACAATGTATCAACCATAACACCCCCCAAACCCTGGGTAGGAAAGGCTTGAGCCCTATGACAGTGCTATTGGAGGTGGTAGAACCTCTAAGAAATGGTGCCTAGTGCAAGGTCTTTTGGCCACTGATGGTGTAAGACCCGGGCCCTCTTCTCACTCTTCTGCTTCATGATAATAAATTTAGTGCCTTTTCTGTGCCACATACTCCCATCATAATGTGCTTCCTCACTCAAAGCAAAGGAGCCAACCAGTCATGGTCTGAAAACACCAAAATACGAGCCAAACTAAAGCTTTTCTCTTTATAAGCAGATGATCTCAAATATTTGTTACAGTGACAGAAAGCTGACTAACACAGAAAATAAAAGTAGGTCCTCTTGTCTGTTACTATGTGCCTTGTGGAGAAACCTTTGGAATTAGTTTACAGGAGAAATTTAGAAGTATTTGGAAGAACGAGCTAGGAGAAAGCCAGAAGTGCTACACATACAAGCTTTCACGAGCGATTCAGGTCAGAATGCTGATAGGAATGCAGGCAATAAAAGCTATGCTGGTAATGGTTGCGATGGAAATGAACTGATGGCCATCTTTGTGACACCATAGCATAGAGCACAGAAGCTTTTCATCCACGCCTTGAGACTTCCTGAGAGGCTGAGCTTAGGGGTGATGGGTGAGTTTGTCGGCCAGGAAATTTCAAGGCAACAGAGTAGTTAGACCAAAGAAGGCACAAGCATTACAGCTGCTCTTAGACAAGTTTAAAGTGAGACTCAGGAGCACAGTGGTGCAGAGGAGAAACGTTTAGAAAATTTGCGGCTTGGCTGGAAAATGAGGTACATGGAATGCTCCACCCAAGGAGGGCACAAGGATTAACACTGATTTTAAGAAAGAAGCCAAGTTCTTTTTCACTGGGATAACAGCAGACGTGCCAGAGGTTATCTCAAAAGTCTGCCATGTACCCCCACGTAACAGAGGCTTAAAGGTGTAGAAATCAAATTTAGTTTAAAGAAGACAAGAGAGCACTTGGGCACCCTTCGCACCCAAGACCCACTAGGGGATCATTTCCTCTCCACCACGCATGGCACAGGATGCCCCAAATACTGCTCCATCTGGGGCAATCCCTGGCATCATCTTTGTGATTCAGGTGCAAGCAGGCTCAATGCCAGGGTTACGGGATAATAAAGGCTTCACCCAAGACTTCAGAGGAAAGCCCAGCAGGCCAGGCAGTGTGCATAGGAAGCAGCCCCTCACACAGAGCTGCAGAAGTGAAAGCAAAGCTGCAAGGAACCCAAAGGAGCTAGAGACGCTGGGAACATGCAGCACGCACGCAAGGAGAACCAGTCCGAGTGGCCAGGCGGTTTGCAACCAGCAGTACCGTAGGGGATGGTGCTATTCAAGCCCTCAATGGCCCACATTCCACTAGATGCCAGCTATGGAAACTTGAGATTCAATGTTTGCCCTCCTCAGTTTAGTTCTTGCTTTGATCAAATTCCTCTGTTTTGGAATGGAATGTTATCCTTTGTCTGTCCATCACTGTATTTTGGATGTATATATCTTCCCGCTCTTTCTGTCTGACTAGAGGATCATGGCTGAGTCTGCCTTGTGTGTCAGAAGAGACTTTGGACTTAGATGTTTGAGCCATACTGAAACAGTTAAGATTTTGGAAGTCCTGGGGACAAACGAAATACATTATGCACTGTAAGATAAATATGAGCCTTTGGGAAACAGGAGTGCAATGCTATCAGGTGGATCTCACATCTCCCCAAAAGACCCACATTAGGGCTGGGAATATAGCTCAGTGGCATAAGCACTTGCCTGGCAAGCCTAAGGTCATGAGTTCAATTCCAGGTTCCCAAAAAAAAAAAGAAAAGCCCACCTTTTAAAGACGTGGTCATCAAGGCAGTAGTATCGTGCAAAAGGTAAGTAGGGCCCAAAAGAAGATCCCTGGATCATTCAAGATGAGCTCTCAAAGGGATTGTAGAACCCCACGCCCCTCGTTGCACTCTTTTACTTCCTAGTGATAAGGTGAAAAGTTTTGCTCTATCACAGGGTCCTGCCATGATGTGCTCCTTCCAAAACAAAGGGCCAAGGATCATAGACTGACCCTCTACAGCTGTGAGCCAGAATACACTTTCTCTTTATAAGGCACTGTTACCTCATGTACGTGTTATACAAGTGGAAAGCTGACTGACAAATGACAGTGGTGCTCATTATCCCAGTGACCCACAAACTCATTACTGTAGGAACAACTTGTGAACTGTTATTTCCTCCAGTTTTGAGAGTCAGTTACAGGTGATTTATTCTTACCCTCTTCCTCACAACTGAGACACGCCAATAGATGGCTGGCACAAGGCAATTTATGACAAAAGCACAACCCTCTCTAGAGAACTCTAGCCAGGAAATGCAACCTCATTAAAGCAATGCACCGCCCTCCTGAGATAACCTGCAAATACAGGCAGACAAACATGCCTTTATTTTTAATTTTATTTTAATATGCTCCCTGCCTGCCTTTCAGCAATCATCCTTCCATTTCAACATGGAGAAACTCTAAAAACTCAGCTAATTAAAATGATATTTCAGCCTCTTTGCCTTTGCTTCATAGAAACTGGGTTTCTACTTTATTTCCAAGCTGTAGGTTGCTTTGGCAATAAGCATTTACAGGTGGTATTTTCTATCAAGCATATCACTTATGAGGCCTTTATGTGGCATTTTATCAAAACCAAGTTTGACCTCTATAGCGAGACTAAGCCCACAGACTTAAATTACTCATGGAATCCTACCTGCTAGATTGCAATATATAAAACTTATTGCTTAGCTGAGAGGAGGACAACCTAGAATATTTAACAGAATATTTAATAAGCTTCACATGAACTATTCATATATTCAGTACTATAAAAATAAAACACAAAAGTAACTTTTCGTAAAACGAAAAAGACATTCAACTGTTGGGTTGAAAACGTCAAATAAAACCAAGAATCGTTCACACTATCGTAACTTACCCTGTATCTTCCAGCTCAGTGATTTTTAATATATTTTTATCTTACCTCTCTCCATTCTTTATTCCCAACTCCTTGTACGTATAAGACACAAACTACAAAAGAAGAAAAGTATGTGTAAATAAATCTCTCTCATCAACACATGAGATATGAACACACACAATTTCCTTCTCAGCTATCAAAGCTACATCAAAATTAAATGCCTGATACTGAGCCTTATCTTTTCAGGAAAATTCAGTAAATCAGCAAATGATTAAAGATCATTGTATAGAAGCAGAAAACAACATATGTCAGATCTTTGGAACTTAATATGCATGTAGTAATTACTAATGGTTTTATGTACCTTATGCTACAGATGCAGATAATTTTTTCAAAAATAGTTTAATGATTTGAAATACTTCAGTTAAACTCTTCTTAACATGAAGTGCTCAAAGTCATCACAGGTGGACAATCTGGAGGAAACCATACTCCACATTTAATATCTACAGCCAGCCTCAATATTTGTAAACAGGTTTAAAACACTCATGAAAGGAACTCTGAGAAAGATTAAGGGCTATGCACAAGGGGATAAGAAGAGTCCCATCCACTTATCAAAGGAGCCCCTAGAATTTTTAATATCAATGAATTATAATGCCTTTTCTCTAAGTATGGTTTCAAGACTATTCCAGCACCTGACAGACCTCTCCTTATTCTTAAACCACACTGTTTCACACATCTGTAGAAATGTAGAGCTTCTTGACATTAATGTCTAAATGTTACAAGATTTGAGAACACCAACTGATTTACATAACGAATTCAGTTGTTCTGCAATTCAAATTACCCTTTCCCTTTTAAAAGTTATTTCCAGTTTTTAAATAATCTAAGAATCAAAACAATTCAGCTTACAACAGAAGATACATGTTTCCCTTGATTTTATATGCCTCGGGCTACTATTTCTACTTAAAAAATAAAAGAAGAAGTGGTGCTCTGTGACCTAACCACTTAAAAATTACAGCCAATTATGGTTGCCATTCAAACAGTATTTCTGTTGTATGGCCATACCACGAGCGTTTAATTTCAAAGTGAACTGACCTATACTGGAACAGTCTGCATTTGTTCCTGTTCTCAAAGGGCCTAAGTAACTTTCTCGTTAGCTACAGTGCTGTCCAAGCAGACAGCAAGCTGGGCTCAGGAAGGACTACCAGTACACCATGTACTTTTTTTTGTAAAATCAAGTCAATAACATAAGTGGACTGTTTCAAAAGCAAGCAACATACTTACTTGGGTCAGATTTAGAAAATGTGTCTCTGTCCAGAAGATTTCTGTTGAACAAAACAGAAAATGTTAGATTGGCATAAGGCCAAAATATTTATGTCTACATGAATGCATAAAATGTGTAACTATCTACAAATATGCGAGTATATACACAAACACACACACCTGCAAACACATGTCTGTCTAGCCAGATAAGATATTCCTGAAGGTCTGACTACACTGGACTTACTCAGACAAAGGAAGCCGGGGAGCGGGGTAGCAGTGTAATTCCTCCATCCCACATTTCAAGTAATAAAGAACATAACTCTCATATCTTAGAACTAAAATCTCTTTCACAGAAGTAACTTTCAGATTTATTTTTAACCGTCCATTAGAAGTACAGATGCTCAGAAATGCTTTCTGAATTAAAATATGAGCTGTTAATAATGCAGAATTGTCTGGGATTCAGAGCACATGCTCACATTAGTATGAATGATTAGAAAATACTGTTAGTGAAACTTCATGTAAAGACATGTTACATCAACCCTGACAAGTTTAATGTTGCGGTTACAGCTCAGGAATTTAAGATAAACACACACAACTTGCTAAAAGACTCTTTTTCGGGAAACAAAAATATGAAATAGGTTAAGGCATATTTCATAGGTTAGTACCTATTCTTTTTGCACGTATTTCCACACCTACAACAGAATAAAAATGGAAACCAAAAAGTGGCTATTGGGGTATCCTATTGTCCTCAATGGTAGTAACACGCTCCTATACTTTAGGCTTACAAAGGTGACAGTGGACAATCATTAAAATGTTCAGTTCAGTATGCTTTGATTAATAAGGTTGGCAATTACTAGAAAACCTCCTATCTAAAACTGACTTTTTAAACAGTAATTTAAAGCTACATCCTCTCCTGAAAGACTTGCGTTATATATCATGACAACTCTAGGGCTCCCAAAGTTCAAATTTGTATTTCAGATTCATCTTCCATTTATAGGTAATAATTTGTCACAGTTAAATTACATTTCTATTTTTAGTGCTCTGAATAAAAACCACATTTTCAAGCTGTGTTATTCCTCCACCCAAACTACAACTCTTGTCATGTGTCTATGCTGCCCTTGTACCTGAACAAGCCTTCCTTGTTCACCTCAGTCTGACATCCCCCTCTCTCAGGTTTTTGAAAGTTACTGTTTCAATTGAGTCACTGTATGTTCAGAAGATAAAAAATATTCAACACACTATGCAGCACAGAACATAAAATGAGATCAAGCTCTACTATATTCCTAGAAGAAAAGATATCAGATATATTTCTATTTTGAATTATGTCAGATAAAAAGACTACTCATCAGAAATCAAATCAAAATAATCCTTTCCATACACTTAGCAGACACTCTGACTCCAGCCAGCAACAGTTGGCAAACACTACATTAAAACATTTCCATTTGAGAAATTACTGTGATATTACATTTATAAAGATACTTTCCCACTTAAGTGGAAACTCTCTGACTTTTCCTGTAGCTCTAGACTTTGCTAAGTATCAAAGTAAATGTTAATGAAACTATTTCAGAGTTCATAAAAAATCAGGACAGCAAGATATTTCAGTGTGATTAAGACTCAAAACTATGCTATATATATAACAGCTAAATTATATTTCTATTTTAGTGCTCAGAATAAAGTATACATATATATGTATTTTATATATTATAAATACATATATAAATATATATATTTTATGTGTGTTTATTATATTTATATATAAACAAATGTATGTATGTGTGTATAAAATATACATATATATGTATTTAAGAAAAAAATGTAGCAGTGCCTTAGTTGCATTACAGTAAACTACAGTTTCTATTTACAAATATAAAGTGAAGGATTTTTATCAGTAATAGACTAAGATTAATATTCCTATCTAGACGTTACTTATTACATTGTTTCTTCTGGTCATTATAATACATCACACGTCATAGTAAGATCAAAAGCAAAACAAACAAAAATATTTATATGATGAGAAATAAAGCTCTAAACTCTTCATAATTCCTGAACTTCAAAATTTAACTTTCCAATTCTTCTGGGTACTAATTTCATCTATATTTTGATCCTATGAAAAGAGAAGAGAAGAGAAGAGAAGAGAAGAGAAGAGAAGAGAAGAGAAGAATCTCTGACTACATTTAATTTCCCAACAACTGCTTTACTCAAACACATGATTTTCACAGTTTAGAAAAGGCAAATCTTTTTAAGTGATACATATGCTGCATAAGACCAGTGATTCTTAAAATGTATAATCATTTCATTTATGATAGGAAAAAGATTCTTACTTTCCTAGCACACTATTAAAAACAAAGCCCAATCATACCAGGTCAAATAAGATCGGTATTATCATGCAGGTCATTTTATAAATAAACTACATGAGTCTCAGAGAATGAGGGGGTGAGGAAGCACACAGAGCACAGTAGAGAATAATTTGTCATCACTGACCCTTCTGAATCCAGTTCCCCTTATGACTTACTTTCCTGTGTGCGCTGAAATGTAGAAATCCTCCTCTTTCGCCTATTGGTTGAGCCACAGGAATACAAAATAAATAAACCCCTGTTCACAGACTAATATAAAGACAGATCCTGCTTACAGAAGGAGAGAATCACAATGAGAGGTCAGACCTAACTGTGCTTATTCATAGAAAGTACATGGCTCATTCATAGAAAGTACTCATAGAAAGATATCCTTTCTACATTATATGCTTTTAAAAATATGTACACACACACACACACACACACACACACACACAACCACACCCTACCTACTTCACCAACTTCTAGATGGAAAGACCACTTTCCCTCTGTTGGTTGTCCCTGGCTTGAGCAAGATGACTATAACTTTATGCCCATAAGTTTAAAAAACAATGCTGAACTTTGACAGTTAAAATTCTGAATGGATCTGTCTTTATATTCTTACAATTTAGATGCAGCCAAAACAATGAAATAAACAAATTCTTGAAAAAGATTCAAGACAAACAGAGTATACGAATTACAAGTATTACCTGATGAAATACCTAATGCCAATTATAAGTGAATTGCCTGAGTTCTAGTAACTGCTCATCCTCAAATTTCAATTAAGATTTCTGGTCTCTGAACTTACAAGGGGATGATTAAAACAGCATAACTAAAGTTGACACTCAGCCAATTAAGCTCTAACCTGAACAAATGGTAGAGGTACAATTTGCATGTCTAAAATAAGACAATAGATAAGCAAGAATCTAGCAACATTTCTCTCACAGGTTTGTGTCTAGAAGTCCCCTCAGAATCTCATGTAGTCAGAGTCTTTTCAGAGGTAAAGGGCTTCTAGAGTTTTGTGACTGATTCATGGTGCAATGCTAGGGTTAAAGCTGTGAGCGCTGCACCCACCCTAGGGCAGGCAGCCTGCACACAATAGAGGGGACAGAAAAAGGCGTGTCCCTGCCTCTCTCCTCCTTGCTTCTGCTGTCTTCCACCTCCATGAACAGTTGCCCTCTGCCATGTGCCACCCTGCCTTGGCGCCAGCTGAGTATGGGCTGAAACCTCCATAAACTATGAGCTAAAAAACCTTTTTCTCCTTTAATTTTGCGTGTCAGGTATTTTGCCTGAGCAACAAGAAAAGCAACTAAGATACCTTCTCAGGGACCACAGAAGAGAAAGGATTCCCTGTCTGCCCCTTTTACAATCCAGTCCTCATGGGTATTTGTCCCCAGGGCAGAAGCTAAGGTACTCATCCATCCTCCCTGATAACAATAACACATTTAGTTTCAGTGATAGCCCTGAGGGCTCTGATTTTATGCTCAACAAGCCACCCTTCAATTGTAAGATATCTTCCCATACAGTTATTAGCCCAGAAAACATGCTAAGTATCCAATGTGAACACCAGTTTTCTCAACTGTTATAGTGTTTATTATACATTGCCATTCTGAGACCCACACTGAACAGTCATCCGGGCTTTTCAAATAAAATCTCAGGCCATCTAACTGAAAATCAGCAATTCTCTAAACCTCGGTGCAGTTCTGTAAAGTGTTTTTCAAGCAAATACTGTACTGTATGTGTAAATCCTCAGCACTGGCAAACACACAATATATATTAAAGATATAGTCCCTGATTTTAAGAAGCCTCAGTTTTTCTAAAAAGACATTCACAGTAACAATTAAGTATCAGCACAGAATGTACATAAAATGGGAGGTGTAGTAACCTAAAGACAGAATCAAATAGATTCAGCTACTACTGAAGAAAAGACTAGGTGTAGGGCCAACGGTGAGCTCCTACTTCAGCTGTATTTTGAAATATACTCAAAAGATTTATAGGTTGTATATATATAATTAAAATAATCTAAACAAGCACTGATCTTGAAATAAATACTTTTAAGGCTCAAGTACTCTTTTCTATTACATAAGACAAAACTGTAATAGTAAACAATAACTTCAAACTCTTCGTGCTTAAGAACATGATCTATTGAATAACAGATAGAAGAAAAATGATTCATAAACTAACACAATGGTCTCAGGCCTGCTCTTCTCCCTTTTCTACTCAGTAACTGAAACTACCTAACAAGTATTCATTTTAAAAAGAAAACAAATATCATTCTATCACACATGAGATTCATAATCGACTTGGCATTTACATGAATTTCAAAGTTACCACTTCTGAGTAATTGCAATCTATCTGTGACCTTTGAAAGTGTTCATTTAATAAAGCATACAATACACCTGTCTTAGGGAACGGGTCCTCAAGCAGAAGGAACGGAGTGAGTGCGTTCCACACAGCACTGTTACTTAGGGGCCGCAGAGCACCAGCAATGCGTGGAACATTCCACGGCTGTGCCTCAATGGACTTGTTCTAAGTAATTTTCAATAGGACTGAAACTACAGCTTGTAAAAGAGTACCAAGCAAACAGGATCTGTTTAATTTCCTATAGGACAGAAACACAGCTTATAAAATAGACCCAAATAACGCTTTGTCATTTTATAAACACTTCGCAGCACACATTTTCCACGTGAGGGAGACCCTATGTCTGTATCATACTCTCTCCGTATCATACCATGTCAATAAACAGAACAATTCTGGATTTAATTCAAATTAAGAAATTGTTAAATCTTGTATTGACCTATTTATTCACCATAGTTTCTGGACCACTGAAAGCTGCGCCATGTATCCCTTAGCCTGGTACAGGAACCAGTGCAAGCTTGTGTATATGCAGAGCACCTACAAAGACCTGCAGAATAAATGAAGAGTTTTATTATCTAACCAAAAGCACCAACCTTTCTCACATTCACTATGGTGAGGTGTTTTATTATGGGAAACAGAGGAGAGACCTAAGTGGCATTTGAGGCCTTTGCCCTAATAAGTAATCCATTAACGGAAAAACCCGAATGTAACACGGTCACTAGAATTATAAATAAGCCCTGTGTCACCAGGCCCCTATTACTGGCATTGTATTATCTGATGGACATGAATTAGAAAGCTGTATTTATATGTATGTTTTCCTAAATTTACAAAATACTTTAATAAAGGCAAGGAAAAAAACTTTTTTGGAGCAACTGAGAGGCGATCACTCAAGCTTTGGAAGTGATTTGAATGTAGCATTTGATTCTCTCTGGTTCTTTTATTTACTCTCTTATTTATTTGAACAGACATCACGTCTGGAAAATTAGTACGCATATTTAAGAAGAAAATACTTTCCTCAAAACTGCAATTGCTGCACTCAGGCAAAACGTAGGTGTAGAAATGAAAAGGTGAAAGAGTTTAAAGCTGAAACTTACTGAAAAGCGCAGTCAGCTGGAATCTAAGATACCAAGTAATTCTGAAGGATAGGGTCATCGGAAAGTACTTAACAAGATTATCTGGTTCTCTGGAAATAAGAACAGACTTTCAGAGTTGAAGCTGCACAAATAGACTAAAAAAACCATCTCAGAAACCTTCTCTGATAGCCTGAGCACATGGGTAGAAGCTGATCATAAATGACAAGTATACTTAACACACACTAGGAATGAAAGAAACTTCCTGTTAGTTTTCAGCTTTTCATTGAAACTGGTTATTCCAAGTATTTACTGATTAGTACTGTTGAGCTGAAAAGCCCAGTGTTAAAAATACAGTTTCACCCTTCATGTAGATGAATGTGGCTTAGATACCAAAAGAAATTTGAAAGGAACTATAATAAACAGTGAATTTTGTTTGTATTTTGTCTGAGGCATTCAATTGTGATTAATACTCTTGGACATTACTTTAAAAGAAAACCATGCTTTGTTGGAATCTAACAAGGTTGGTGCTCTGGTTGATCTGAGATAAACAGGATGTATGCCTTTGAAGAAATGTAGGGTTAATTCAAGGGGCTGCACATTTTTGGGGACAGGTTGTCTTAGTTACTTTTCTCTCATTACTGAGACAAAATACCTGCCACCCAAAATTAAGGAAGGAAAGGTTTATTTAGCTCACAATTTGTGAAGTTTTAGTTGACACTTCGCTGGCTCCAAAGCAGGGTGGCACATGGCAGAGGGCAAAAGTTTATGGTGGTGGAAAACAACAACAGCAACACCTTATTTTATATGCAAGCTACCCGCCCCAGGGCAGGTGAAGGTCTCACACCCATAATCCCACCATTGAACCATGCATGGATCAATCCCCACTCCATGACTTCATGAGGCTTTGGGGTGACATGCAGGCACAAACTACAACACAGGTACAGAATTCAATCTCTGATTTCATCTGGGGGAGAGAAACAAAACATTTCTGTTTCAAAAAAAATGAGACTGAGAACAAGATATGGGTCTTCTTAAATACCTAAAATTCTGGTAAACACTAAAAACATTATCTTTCCCTAATCTTATGGCTCCTGTATTTCCTGTCTTAGTGGCAACTGTGGAAACCAAAATAATGGTCACCTAAACATTTCTGCTTCTAATTCCTGGGACATATAAATGTACCCTTATTGGCATGGGGGTGATTCTGAGATGAGGAGACCATCCAGGGTACCTGGGTGGCTCATAAGTGTGATCACATACACTACCTCCTTAAAAGAGGAAGGCACAGGGAGTTGGGATGCTAGCAGAGGAGTTAAATGGTGAGATTTATAGATTCTGGCCTTGAAGATAAGAGCTGTAAGGCTACACACCAAGTCATGCTGGCAGCTACCAGAAGATGGAAAAAGCAAAGCAGTGATTCTCCTTTGCAGCCTCCAGAGGAAGACCAATCCTACCAACATCATGACTTCAGCTTAGGGATACTGATTTAGGTCTCCAGGCCTGCAGAATTGTGAAAAAGAACTGTCTGTTCCCTTAAACTAACAAATGTGTCCATCTGAGTAACAGTGCTTACGAGAGCTTGCAGGGCTGGGGCAAGGCTCCTCAAAGGACTAGGCATGCTCCAACTCAGACATCATGCAGCGTGCAGATACAAAGGTAGGCTGGCACACAGCGACCGCCCACAGTCAAATGTAGAGGGTGCAAAGGATCTCCCCAGCGATCTTAATGACCCAGCTGAAGGCCTGGAGCCCACGGAAGTTTCCCGCACGAATCCACATCAGGAGACAAAGGATCCAGGAAGGAAGGCTGAGGGGTCTCCATGGAGGGCTGAAGGGTCAGCGCTGTAAGCCAGGTGACAATGCCCAAGAGAGAGGCAAAGGCCAACACTGAAGCTCCTCTGAGGCAACTAAGTACAGTGAACCTCTTCTGAGGAGGACGTGCTGAAATCTTCCCCTCCCATGCTCCACAGTCCTCCGTAAAGTGGGTCTTCCACACCCAGAACCTCGCTGGCTCAGTTCACCCGGGTGTTCTCACTCAATCTGACAATCAGTTGACCACGATTTGTAACAGCCACAGAATACTGTGTCACCAACCTGGCCTGACCACTTCCAAACAAGACTTCAGAGCCAGCTTCCTTTTCAACCCTAAAGCTTCTATCTCCTTGCCTTACCAAACTCCTGATTACCCTTCCCAGTGTTAGCTTTCTCAATGGATCTTCCCCTCCTCTCCCAGGTCACTCATCAAGTCGCCTCCAAGCAAAACCTCTCTCCACAAAAAAACTGAGTCAATGAAGCCCGGCATAAAGCTCGCCACTTGCAGAAATCTTGACCTGTACCACAGCGCTGGGCACAGGCCACATTCTGCTCCCCGGTTATATTTCCAGGGGCTCTGTTATCTGTATTGTCTGACAAACTTTTCTATAGATGTTACAGATTTCCTGAAGTTTCTCAAACTACTCATGCCTCACACTTGTACACTCACATTGTACCTTCCGCCTTCTCTTTCCCTGAAATTTCCACATCAACCTCTTTCTACTTCTCTCCATTGCTGTTTGCTAGACCTGCAGCACTGACTGGCCCGGCTCCTGGCCCCCACCAGACACCGCAGAGACATGTATCACAAAATCCGAGCTCTGTACTCAGTATTTCAAATACACCCTTTAATCAAACCCTGACCATAATCCTGACAGTATCAGCAGAATCCATTTTCCAGATGAGACTGCAAAATCAGAGAAGTAGCAAAAGTCACAGAAATCGTGCATAAGGTGCATTTCTATAAAGCTTTTACTACCTCATAATGTTGATTTTAATATTTGTTGTCTAGCTGCTTACTCTATCTGTTGTTATTGAGAATGAAATGAGTTGCAAATTGCCTCATTATTTGGTATCATTTTGGAAGCTCTAGAGGATAAGATATAAAATTTAAAAGTTGATATTGGAAAGAAAAAAAATCATCCTACAGATGATTTAATTTTATACTTAGAAGAATTGAGAATTAACTCACACAAGCTTGTAAAATAATAAGATAATTCAGTAAAATAATCAGAAGCCTGATGACCATGTACAGATCAATAATTTTCCCAGGTATCAACTGTTGATAAGTGATTCACCCAATTCACTTTCTGGTCCTATCTGCAGCCTTTGCTGATGCACACAAGGGCCAGCAGGTCTCTCTCACTGCAATCTCCCTCACACGTTACGCTGCCATGAAAACCGGTCTCAGAGCAAACCGTGCCAAAGAGACAAAACATTCACGAGCAAGCAGTACCCAAAACAATCACACTGTATTATCTACAAATTTAATCAACTTCCAGATCTCTGCTTTTCCTAGCACTCCAAAAGGCACCTTCAAAGAGATGTGAAATATTCTGGGGGCAAGATCTACCCAAGTTTCTGGGTAGGCCAGTGTAGGGAATTCTCAAAGCTTTCCATACCCATGGCCTAAGGAGTCTTCACACAGGGCTGCACTGGAAACCCCACAGGACTCACTAAGCGTGAACGTCCTCTTCTATTGGGGAGGGTGGCACATAGGGCAGCGATCCCACCAGTTAAAACAGAGCTGAAAACTTCCTATCATGGCCTAGGAACATGGCAGCCACCCCCAAATCCTAGACTCTAAGACTTAAAGCAACGCTTTACTCATATGTTCATGAAATGCTGGTCTGAAAACCCATTATGCTGCCAATCGTATAAAAATGCAGCAAATACAATTATATTCAGAACATAATACTCGATAATAAATGACTATATTCCTGAACTATGTATTTCCCGTACTCACCATTGTTATGTTACAGTACACTACTTCTATTTAGAAAAACTACAGTTCACTGTAATAAGGCTGGCAGCAGACACACATCTCTCGTTCCTCTTATTTATGGTTTCCCTTAATTTCTCTTGTGAGTGCTTTAATCTTTTGTTGTTTTGGTCATCATGGCCCCAGAGCAGTAGGCTACATGGTACATATCCACCACCTAGCTCAGGTGAGTGGTTGGTGTGTAGTAGGCTACACCATCCAGGTTCCCACAAGTATACTCAGTTTTGTCTGCACAATGAAAAAGTTACTTGAGGATGCATTTCTCAGACTACACCTCTGTTGTTAAGCAACACACACATTTCTTAAACAACAGACTCATTGATACATAATTTACCTGCCATGCTTTGAAGATGTACAATTTATAGTGTATTCATACTTGAGCAACCCATCAACCAAGGAATGGATAAAAAAGATTTTTTTTAATATAATGGAGTATTACTTGGCTATCAAGAAGGATAAACTGGAGACTTTTGTAGGTAAATGGGTGCAACTTGAGACCATACTCAGAAGTGAAATAAACCGGATGCACATGTGTGAATATTGCATTGTCTCCCTAGTTCAGGAAACTGAAAGAGTAAATAAGATTTAAAATGTGTAACACATACTGTATAGTGGAAAGAAACTTCAAAAGAAAAGGGAAACTGGGATGGGGGAATGGAGAAAAGAAGGAAGGGAAAAAAAACACAGAGTCAGGCAACCAGTAGCACTATCTAGTCCTGGAACATTTTCATCACCTGCCCCCGTAAAACACTCCAGGTCCATCAACAGTCACAGCCTGTTCCACTTCCCCCAGCACTTGGTCATTGTTAATTTTATGTCTTTGTGTATTTCCCAATTCTGAACACTTCACACAAATGCAGTCACACAGTATGTGACTAGCCTCTTCCCCTGAATATCTGTGGGGCTTATCCATGCTGTAGCATGAATCAGTATTTCATTCCTTTTTATTGCCAAATAATATTCCATTGTACAGATACACCTCCACAGGCTGTTCATCAGGTGATAAACATTTGGATTGTTCCTAATTATCTGGCTTATGTAAATAATGCTGCCAGGAACATGTGCATAGAAGTTTTTATGTGGACATGTGCTTTCTTTTCTGTTGTATATATACCTAGCAAATTAACGCCTGGGTCCTCTGGCAACTATAAGTATAACATTTAGAAGATTTGTCAAATCATTTTCCCAAGTGGCTATACTACGTTACATTCCCATGGCTAATGTACATGGGTTCCAATTTCTCCAAGTCCTTTCCAATACTCACTATAGTCTTTTCTACTATAACTGTACAATGGTGTGGTCAACCACATACCTGATCCCCAAGTATTCACTAGAAGAGTCATTTTTAACATCGATGAGAACTACAAAGCTGTCTGGTGATTATGTATAGAAAATAAGAGAAAATCACCACTCCAGAATACCAGCTCCTGGCTGAACTTCAGATGTGAACCCACCACATCCAAGGCAGGTAGGCCTGCTTACAAGGCATCAGATTTAACTTCAGTGTCTAAAATATACACCTAGATGACACTACCTCTGCTGAAATATTTTAAAGCAAATAACAAAATACATTGCAAACCAGAAGTAACTGAAAAGAAGCCAAGAAAATCTCCCATTAATTTTGAAATTTTAGCATGGAACAACACTTTCTAAGCTTTACACAAAGCCCAGAAAAAAAGATTAACCTTTTTTTTATTTTATTTTAAAGACAAAAGAGTGGAGACATGAACCAGAATAAGCCATAAACAATACAGAAAATACAAAATTATACAGAATATAGTAAGGAATTAGCACTGGATGTTGTATTACATAATATTATCTTCACATTAGTTAACACATAAACACTAAAGGAAATACCAAATTATAGAGAAGGTAGTAGAGAATTAGCATGGGATGCTGTACAATATAGTTATCTTCACTTCTGTAAATACAAAAACAATTGAGGAAATACAAACTTATAGACAACATAGAAGGGAATTAGCTCTGGATACTGTCCTACATAATGTTACCTTCACATTTGTTACTCAGTTACACAGATGATGGCCCATTTGATCATTCAATTTTTCTCCTCCCTCATCTCCATTGCCCTACCACTCAATCAGTCATCTTCCCTGTGATAATAACTGTATTCCTGGGATTATCTATACTCCTGGACTCTCGCCTTGGGAAGAGATATAGCTGCCTCAGACTATACTATAACATACATGGGTGTATACAAACTGCCATGGTTGGAGGTGGAAAAGCACATATGCTCACAACGGACCACCCGGCTCCACCCTGTCGCCATGCTATGGGTGGGGGCGAGTCCAGTCCATGAGGTGCCCTCAGCAGGGCCCACAGCAGAGTAGCCGCGGGGCCCTCAGTGGAGCAGCCGCGGGGCCCACAGTGGAGCAGCCGCGGGGCACATGCCCCCATCAGGGCGCCCTCGGTGACCCATTTGGCTCTGTCCCCTTGCCTCAATGCTGGAGGCCCTTTCTTCTCCTCCTCCCTCCTCCTGATCTCCAGTATTACTGTTCCCTACCCCTTGCAGCTGGGCATTGGACAAACTTAAGATGCTTGGTATAAGGGTTTGAAATCTCCCAACCTGTTCTCACTGTGTTAGTTCAGGGTATGAACTGAGTCTAAAGATTAGTTCTAGAACAGAGTTGGAGGATTTTCTCGGGTCTGCTGTATAGAGTATGTTGTTGTTTTTCAGACTCCCGGTCTGCTGCTTTTCATCTAATCCGTTGCTATGGGTTCATGCAAGGTTCATGCAAGCTGTAAGGAGACCCTCTTGGTGCTCACATTAATAGTTCAGCGTGAGTCCTGAAGTCCATGGATTTGTCCTATTGTTGCCAGGAACAGGTGGTGCTTGCTCAAGCCACTGAGACTCAAGGTGCTCCCAGAGAGAGTTCAGGGTGGAAGCTGAGTCCTGGCAACCCAGCTCATGCTTCCTGCCTGATGTTGGAGTGAGAAGGGCGTGGAGCCATGCAATCCACCTCCATCTGCATCTCCCTCCCGTTGCAGTGCTGGAGTCCCCGTCCGCTCCTCGGCTGGATCTCTGGGAGCTGCCACGGCTCACCGCTGAGGTTCCCTGCTGCTCTCCACCGGTAACCGCTCACCCAGCAGAGAGGCAGGGGGCACCGCCTTGAAGCAGGCGCAGAGCCAGGCGTGGTGGGCGGCTATGTACTAGTTGCACTGATTCTCTCCAGGCGCTGATTAGGAAGGTTGCCACAGGGTGGGGACTCTGCCCCAGTGGCTGTCGCAACCTCTCATTCTCACACTGAGTTCGACAACTGCTCCCGACTGCCATTGCCTCTTTTCCTGGCTGCGCCTTCCCCTCTCCAGCCCTGGACCAGCTCTCGGAACTCTGCTCTCCCCTAGCCAAGTCGGGAGGCTTCCGTGAGTGTGGGTCTCCGAAGCTGAAGCTGTGAATGCCAGAAGGAGGGTGTGGGCCATGGGTGTGTTTCGAGAGGTGACTTCCTCCTTGTTGGTCTCTTCTCCCTCTGATTGCGCCATGGCAGATCTCTGATTCTTTCCTCCAGAAGAGGTTTTTCCTAGTCTTTCCGAGGGCTTCAGTTTCCATTTCAGATCCTTCCTGAGTTCAGGATACCCACCTCTTTCCTTTTTGTCCTTCACATGTTGTTATATTCCTATATTCCTTTGTCTGAGTGGCATTCCTCGGGGAGGTTCTCTCTCTGCTGCCTACCCAGTCGCCATCGAAGTCCTCTCATAAAACTTATTTAGTTATTTGTTTCTTTCTAATGAATTGACCATTATATTTCTAAAGTTCTGAAATGGCAGACCATAGAAAGATACCACTTTAGGTACCTGCTTGAAACCAACAGCTTCAGAAAACTGCCGGCCTTGATTCAGGGCCATAAGATTAACCTTTTTGATAACTAATGTACTTTAAATTTCTGTACAGAAAATGATACAATAACTAAAGTTAAAATATAACATTTGTCGCATACATCACAGATGAAATGTTATGGTTGTAAATATAGAAAGCATTACCTGAAATAATAAGAAAAATATAAACATCCAAAAGAAAAATTGGGCCAAATAAGTTAATAAGCATTTTATAAAAGTAAATACAATTGCTCTTTGAGCATATTAAATGAAGTTCATCCTCAGTAATGAGCACTGACATGCCAATAAAATCAGTAATAAGCTTGTGATCACCTGGGAAACAGACAAACATTAGCTACTCATTGAGTAGTAAGTGACATATCAGGGGTCATTAAGATGTTACAGAAAAGAGAATTTTACAGTAAAACTACAGCGATGGCTTCTGGAGTCCAAACTCAGGCCTGCAGCTGACCCCACAAAAAGAGCTAAACAGGGACAGAACCATTCAAACTCTTTCTGTGTGCTTCTAGTACCGGCTGGATGGTTCTCTTAACTGCTTCTTCCACTTTTCTAGTCCACATGTAAGAAGTAATGGATACCTAAGGTTCTTCATAGCTCACAATTCTGGCATCTAAGTAGAGTTGCCACTCTTTCACCCTCATTATAACTGCCAAGTCACAGAGATTTACCCTCAGTGGGTAGGATGCCTGCCTTGAAACAAATCCGACTGTGGACAGGTGGGTAAATCCCCAAGTACACTGTGATCCAGGAGAAAGTCACGTTCATTCAAATATACTCATCATTTCCTTCTTTCAACATACATTTATTGACTATCTGTTAGAGACCAGCTACAGGCCTAGGCATTCAACCTGAAGCAGTCGGAGAATGGAAAGCTGTGATCTCAAAGGGCTTTTGTCAGAGAAGAAAGGAGAAAGCCAATGACTTGTGTCTGTTGGCATTAGGAACCGTGGTGTGGCTACAAGCAGGTGACCTTGAGAGTGTTGAAAGGCTCAATTCAAGGAAGGCTGCTCCGGGACTGTAATGTGGGAGTTGAGAACTGAGTGAAACGAGGGATGTGTGGGAGACCTGGGTGTAAAATGTCTCAGGCAGGAGGTGTAACAAAGTACCAAGGCCCCGAGACAGGAGAAGAAAGCGAGACAGAGTCATAGGACGGTAAGAGGAGGGGAAGGAGGGAGGGAGGGCCCATTCTTGAGGCCACAGAAAATATAATTTTAAGGAGAAATCTTGTGAGTGGGATTAGAAAGTTAATTTTCTGAAGAGGAAGGTTTGTGTAGTCTTTGAAAAGTAGGTATCTGGTTTACTAATATCAAGAAGGCTATGGAGAAAGTGATTATTTCTCACACAACTTAGGTAGACCTCCATCTTGGTGAATTTCTCAGTGTTTAAAAACATTTATCAAAGTAGAAATGTGTATCCCATTTGATAGAGCAATTCATTTTCTGGAAATAGAGTGTAGAATGTCAAATGCAGAAGTACACAAAATGTGTACACAATGACAGTCTTCTTACAAAGTTACATATTACATACAAGGTGCTGGAATATAATTATAACTCTGTCGCTCAAAATTAAGAAAACATGAAGGAAACAAAATAGTCATACAGAAATTTGAAGTTTATTCAGGTGCCAGGCCTTACTAAATATATTTCCTAATTATAAAAAAAAAAGGAAACTAGTCATCAAATGAGACTTAAAAAGCAGATTAGAGTCCAACGGAATGAACAATTTAAATGAAAATTTACAGTCAAAGAGGAAGCATAGTACAGTCATTACAATTATAGTTCCTTCATTTGCTGCCTGCATAATCTAAATTTTCCATGCTTCATTTTACAATTTGTTAGGAAGAGGCGTGTAAAAGCAAGCAAGCAGAATGATGTGGAGACGGGAGTGGGTCTGAGGCTCCCAAGCTGGGTAGGCGACGCTGCTCCTCCAAGTCCCTGGATAGTGCCTCAGTGAAATTTTAAAAGGTCAAAGAGCCTTTCAGAAAAGTGAAAAAGAAACATTCATGATCTCTTTATGAGAGTACTCCTGGTCCCGGCTTGGGTCAGACGGAAAGAAAACACAGCAGGCTGGGAGTGGAATCTCTCCCGAGAGAAGGCAGAGCTTACACTGCCAACTCAGATTCAAAGACAAGGCCTCAATCCAGTCTAGTAACTTGAATTCTGCAGCATGTACCACAGGGGGGAAAAATTGGGGAATATATGGATTTATAGAACTGACAGTGCCCAAAAAGTACCCACAAAGAAGGAATCCTGACAGAGAATCGTGCGGAGGACCACACAGAGCCACCAGTACAGGGTAAAATGACGCAACAGGCAGTGTTGCAGGGGTGGCACCAGCAGATCTCGCGCCTGTCTCTGCAGGGACAGGGTATTACTGCCACTTCCCAGGGGAGCTGTGGAGAGCAACACCAACAGCAGCAGCGAGGGCCAGGGGAGACAGAGAGAAAGATGGGAGGATTATTGAGATCAGCGCTGAAGCCAGTTGCTTACCCGGAGCAGCGCTCACCGGGCACAGCGCCCCCAGCCGGCCAGGTTTAGATATTAACATAGAGAGCGTAATTCCAACACTAAAAAGCCTCCGTTTCATCTTGCTCGGGACATCCCAACGTGGCTTTGAATGTAAATATGCTTTCATTTCTAAATAAAGGCACCGGGAAATATCTGGCTGGTCTGTCCTACTGCTAGATGGGGAAACGGAGGGATGATCTGTATTTTCCTTTGTTCTTTTCCATACACCTTGGTTTGCATCTTTATACATTTTTACAATGATCATGTAGCACTTTTCTAAAGTTTTCCAGTTGTTTGATGTGATCTACTGCTTTTCAATTATTTCAGTAGAAAAATGTGAGTTCCTTGCTAAGTGCTAGGAACTTGAAAACCGTTTTATTGATATTATATCATTCAGTCCTCATACCAACTATATGGGAAGGAATTTCTGGTCTGATTTACAAACAAGAGCAAAGAGAGAGGAACTAATTCACTGAGTTCTCGTGGTCGGTAATATACAGAGCTGCAGCTGAACACCAGATCTTTCTAGCTCTACACTTCTGCTCTGCTCCTTAACACATCTCCCTAATTATGTTATAACACTTAGGATTATGTATCATCATTTTTCTCAACCCCTCTTCCTGCCCACTCTGGAAGCAGTAACCATATTTCAGCTCACTAACAGTTAGAAGGAGGGTGACCAGCTTCCACATGTTTTACACAATTAGCTAGCTTGGTGGTTTACCACAAGCCATCACTTCTCCCAGAGTCAACACACGATGCATGTCTGGTCCAAGAAGCAGTGCACAAATCAGTTCACAAATCACCACAATGGAAAAAGCTGAAGGCTTTGCCAAACACTGACGCAACATCAGCTCAGACGTTTTTACCTTCCAGACACTTGCAAAATATGATGATTATATGACTAGCCTTCCTAACTTTTTGGTTCTTTATTAGCTGTCACACAATATGTTGTTCCTACTGGGCACATCTTTAGGGTCAGCATGTTAACGTTGCAAAAGAAAAATTTTACATGCAATGTTGCCCTAAGTAAACGTCCTTGAAAACTTGGCAAATAATTCCTAGACTATGCCCAAGTAATAAGAATATGCATATAAAAGTAGGGCTAGATTGGCAGGGGATGTTTCTTTTTTCTTCTCTTCTAGGTTTTAATCATTATCTTCCATAACTTGTTTGAATCGCTGAATATTTCAAATTCTGTAGTAATCTGAGATCTTCAAACTAAGCAATACAGTTTAAAGAAGGAAATAATTTGCCCTGAGAACTTATGTGTAAGCAAAAATAATCAGCTGAGAGAAAGACTGAAAATAACTTCCTAATATGTATCCCTCATCACAGGTGATTAGACCAAAACTAGCTCCCTGACTCAAAAGCATTTTTCTAGGTAAAATCAATCATTAAATAATAAAACAATAAAAAACCCAGTTCCAACTATGAACCCATGCTACATACACATCTACTGATCTTCAAAAGTAACAGTAGGACAGTCACAGGCTGTTGCTTAGCAACGTCTCCTTAATCCCGCCTTTATACAGCTGATTTTTTTCAACTTCATTCACCATACACTCTTTCCTGTCTTCCTGTCTTACAGTCATGGTCCCCAATCACCCTGGCGCAGTGATGGGGAACCTTTTAGAGCTTACTGCAGCATACATGCCATAGCTTTGCCACCACTGCTCGAGATGGACTCATTCCCTTTCTTTAACTATACACATTCATGGAATTGGTAAGTACTAGGTATGCTCAAATACACAAGACACTGGACTAGAAACTAGGCACACTGTAAAGGCAAGTTTTAAAAAAGTCCTGTCCTATGTGAATTTATAGTCTAACTTATAGTCTGATGCATCTTCAAATGTTTATTCAACAAACACTAAACTACTGAGTGCCAGAAAAAGAATGGAGTGTTGGAGACTGTACTAAGAACACATGCGCTTCTGGTCCTATATTATTTATATTCTATTAAGGAGAGAGATTTGTAAACAAATATGGGCAATACAGTGTGGGTCTGCACAATAAATTCATTATAGGTTAGACTAGAGAAAGAGAAGAGAAGCCAATTCCATAAGAAGGTTCAGAAAAAAGTCTTTATCGTGAGAAGGATGCCTGAACTATCAGCAGATCCTATCAGGTAAGACAACAATGTGACAGAGAGCTGTTCTCATAGGACAGAAGCAAGGTGCAATGACTGTGTCTAGCTGTGCTGCCAAAGCCTCAGGTGGTCAGAAGTGGGGCTTACCAGAGGTGGCTGGATCTGGAGTTTGTGATGCTGGGATTAGGTGTGTGATCCTGGGATCAAGGGTGTGTGATCACTAAATTAGTCCACCAATTGGTTTTGCACAGTTCTGGAAGTGGCTAATGGGAAGGCCCTCCTGGGGAGTGAGCTCTATCCACCCTGAGATCATGTACCCTGGATAGAATATAAAGGACAAAACGAGGACTGCTGTGGTCACCTGCTGCTTCGCTATTTTGCTACTTGCTGCCTTCTGTGTGCCATTAACTATTTCTCCTCTGCAATGCTGCTCTCTCATACCACCCTTCCTGGGAGCCAGCCAACTGTAACCTGACATGTCTACAAACTGGGAGCCACAATGAACCTTTCCTCCTTTCACTTTAGGTATCAGGTATTTTGTCTTGGCAACGAGAAAAGTAACTAGGACACAGGTGTATATATCATGCTTCTCCCAGGAAATACAAAGAGTCCAAAGTGGTCTGGGGTTTAGAAGTGTGGGATGGTCAAAGGAGCAGACAGAATGGGGGGAAATTGAGAGAAAGGTAAGGCTGAAAAGATAGGTCAGAATCTGGAAGATCCTTACTGGATAAGCAATTAAAGGGTTCTACACAAGAGAGTCATAGCATGCTAGGATTTGCCTCTTTTGAGTGGGCTTCTTCCAACCTGGTGAGTGCGGTTCATGACATGGAGGGGGAAGTTGGTCAGACAAGATGGGAGGTTGAAACAGGCATGGAAATTGTACCCCGGTTTCTGGTCTGCACCCAGTCAGCAGAATAGTCATGTTGGAGATGATAAGGAAGGAGAAGAGAAAGAAGGTGAACACTTGAAGTTCAACAGACAGAAATTTTACTAATGTGTAGGGGCAAAGAGAAACTAGAGGAGAGCATTAGTCCCTTGTAGGGAAGCAAATCAGAATTTCAGGAGTTCCTACACGTAGTCTGAAAAACCTCCAAGGCAACTCTGATGAGGCCCCTGTGGAGAACAGCTAGTTTAGGTCATACTCCTAACAATGAAAATAATACAACCACACAATAATGGCAATACTTGGGTTTTTATCACAATTGTATAAACATTTATATTTCTATATAGAACTATTCATCAGTCAACATCTCATGTATTACAGTATTTCATCAAAAGGTGAAGCAAAGTGACTTCATAATTTTAGTTTTTCCTAATACCTGTAGTTGAAGCCAGTAATAAGTTTTGTGTCTCTGAAAGACTTGTTGTAATCAAGCATGACAACATTTTAGGCTAACCATAACCAATTTTGCACTGAGATACTTCATCTTAGAAGCTCTTGAGAAATTACTTAAAGTAACCTAACAAAACTTTACTGGCAGACAAGTAAGTCATGACATGATTTATGGATAGTTCCTTGACCTAAGTAAGTATGTTTGGTTTTCAGTTGTGCCTCTGAAAACAAGTTATGTTTTTATTTTTTTCCTTCCACCTTCTCACTCTTAAGACTTTATTTTGTTGTTAGATTCCAGATTTTTCTAAAATTCTGCTCTTTGAACTTCATAGCACAAAATTAAAATTGTTGGACCAAAGGCACAGGATCTGAGGAAAGTACATTAGCATAAAAGTAACTTTGTTCTCTGTAGGCCAGACCATCACACAGTTCTTTGTAACCTAGATTATACTCAAGTGATAGTGTCCTGGTTACTTTTGTTGCTGAGACAAAATACCTGATACCCAGAATCAAGGAAGGAAAGGTTTATTTAGCTCACTGTTTGTGGAGGTTTCAGCCCATACATGGCTGGTCTCAAGGCAAAGTGGCACAGGGCTGAGGTCAACAGTTCATGGCAGCGGAAGACAGCAAAAGCAGCAAGAACAGAAGGGAGGAGCAGTGGCAAACTGCTCTTTCCCTCCCTTACATTGTATGCAAACTACCCACCCCAGGGCAGGTGTAGCACTCACATATCCGTAATTCCAACATTGGACATGAATCAATTATAAATGCTAGAACTTGCCCCATGATTGCATGAGCTTTCAGGAGACACCCAGACACAAACCATAACAGCTACATGTGCTGGTGACTTACCGGTTCTCCAGGTATGGTATCAGAAATTTTCTTCCCCAAGACAGAATCTCCGCTGGGTAGAAGATATACATGTTCCTTTAATTTCCTACTTAGATGTATGATTTACAATATCACACATACAAATTTTGTGTATTCTTTTTTTTGTCTACTGTTCACCTCAAATTAAATAAGCAAACCATCTGTCTGTATCTAGAAAATATTGTCTCTACTTCTAAAATTAGCTTTGATCTGCTTGGAAAAAATGTCAGTTAATTCAAAATTATCAATTTGTCTCTCATTTTTTCACAAATAAAGCTCTGTAGAACATTATATAAACTGAGTAGGACTGAATAATTATGTTTTATTAAATTGTACTGATAATCACTTAAATGTCTATGTATATTACATGCATATGTAAAACTTTTAAAGATATAGACATATTCTAATTCACAGATAATCAGGTTCATTTTCCCAACCTGTTCATCAAGCAACAAATATTTACTGTATTGAAAAGCATCATGTGCAAAGTGCAGTTAGACTTCACAATAAGCAATGATAACACAAAGTAGGTGGTTCCTAAATTTGGTTGAGACACACATGCAAGACTAAATAATATTAAGTCAGAATGAAAGAAAAGAACAAAAAATATGATATGGGAGCTCAAAGGAAGGAATAATTCATTCCAGCTGCAGGAATTTAGTAATAACACGCACAGCTGCGATGTGAACCATCACAACCTGCCAAGGACGGACCGAAATGGGGAAAGCTTGCACACTCGAAGAAAGAATCAACAATGGTGGACAGCAGAAATACACATAATAAACTTGTAAATCAGAAAGAAATGTACTTCCCTGTGGCTGTGCTACCCACATCTGAGATGGAAAGGGATGGCTGGCCACAATGAGGAAGCACTCCCTAAACACCACGTTAGAGTACTTGGACTGTATTCTGTAAGCAAAGGGGAAACATTAAAAGTTCCTACAAACAGAAAATCTGACAATTCAACATTTGCTTAGAAAGCAAACTAGAGAACATGAAAAAAAACAAAACAAAGAACCTAATTTTAGAGTCACAGACTGTATGTCGATAAAAATGACTACTTCCTCAACCAGGGTGGTAGCAGGAGAAATGAACAGAAGGTGACAGGATGGAGGGTCCCTGTGACTTCAAAGAGAACAAGCTGAAAACGAAGTTCAGGAAATACAGTAAGTCAAGCATTATAAAGACGGACAACTAACACTATCCATACCACACACTACTGGCTTACTTTATTTCTAAAGTCACCTCTTTCTCACTGACCTCTGACAGCGCTCAGGATACATCCGGGCAGGACATCAGGCACCCAACACTCAGCGACACCTTGAGCACACAAGACTGAATGCACGTGCCATCTCTCCTGTGAAGTCACTGCTGGTCACAGAGACATAAGTAACAAAAGCTGACTAATGTACTACAAAAGCAAACTGCATAAAAGAAACGGGTATTCATTCATTTCAAGTACTGTTCACTTCTAAAATAATCAAAGCTAGCCACAGCTTCCTGTTGAGAGGAAAAACCAAAAACGAGAACAATGACAGCAGAACTTGACGTTCCTGCAGGAGAACGGTGAGTAAAAGGAGCATTGTGAGATACCAAGTGTGTGGCATTAGAAATAATCTGCCATAACGTGCTTTTAGAAAATTCTCAGACCCTAGAATTGGGGCCTAAGTTTTCAAAACTTCCCTTGGTCACGCAAAAGCTTAAGCGCCTACTTTTATAAAATCATGTGAAACAGTCAACCAAGTCACTATTACTTTTTCTTCACTCACTTCCTTTGCTTTAAAAACAAAAACTTAAAGATAATAAATAACTTCATAATCCTAGACCCAGCCATTAATGTAGTATATCTATTATTTTGAAAGTTATTCTTAATAATAATAAATCACTATCATGTTAATATAGCAGAGGAACTGGCTACTTAAAAGATATTCTGAGATAAATGTTTTGAAAGGTGGAAACAGCCTTTATTTGATTTATTAAACATAAATTATCAGCACCTAACTTTGTTTGTTAGCAAATGGCCCTTGATGCTCACAGATTTCCTGGAGTTAGGAGGCTGTTTAGTTTAAGGTCCTGCCTCCCCATCACAGAATTATGATGTTCCCTGTGACATCACGGATCACCCAGGTCTGGCACAAAGCCTTTCTGTAGGAACTCAGACCAAGAGAAGCAGTGTGATTAACACAGGGCCCATAGCTAGAGTCAAAGACAGAACAAAAGCTCAGCGATCTTGCATTCCACTTTCCTTAGAGATGGAAGACTACCTAAATGACATTTCAAGGACAAAATGACTTAAATGAAGCAAAGAAATTGACACTACGTAACTAAAATCATACTACAAATTTTGAGTTGAAAATCCATCATTTTTCAGTAGTATATTTCAAACTTCTCTCAGAAAATATGCTTAAATTCTCTAATTTAAATTACCAATTAAATGAAAAGTCCACTAATAGCAAAATATTGACCATGCCTCCACGTCCCAGAGTGTACAAAGAGATCTGAGATGAAATAACTGGTGTAAAAATCAATTGTAATCAACTTTCAAGTATCCCTGCTCCTACAATTAACTTAGAAATGGAGATACTAAGATAAGTCAGATTACAGACTAAGTCCAAAGAGCAAATAATTCAAATAGATTAGCGAACAAAATCACTGGCCTGGGGCACTTCTGAAGTATCTCTATGTCTCCTCACTTGCCCTTAACCTAGCTCTTTCCCAAATTCTTTGCTTTCAGATAGAAAACCTGAAAACCTACAGAAGGCATTAATGAAGTACAAGCTGTTTCCAACTGCATAGGAAACCATTAGTCATGTGAAATTCCTTTCACAGGAGTACATTTCATGAGCGGTGGTTTGCAGGGATGTCCTAAAAGTTAGATGAATTTAGGTGACAGAAAAACAAGGCTCTTCAGGCTCTGGGAAACAATTTCATTTCTCAAAAGCTTATAACAACACCATTATGCTAACAAGGCTGCGAAATGTGTTGGTTTCAAATAGTCACGGCAGTTATAATCCTATCTGGTTCACTACACTCTCTGACATTTGAGATAGTGCTTAATAAAATTAACGTGGCACTTGTTACTTACTTTACATATATGTATACACAGAGAACGTGAGCGAGCAAGCAGATAATAATCAAAGTAAAGAACACTGACTTCTACAAACCCATGTTAGAATTCAGGTTGCACCAAAGAATGTGCTGACATTCTTGATATCTAGGTAATCATCTTATTTTCATAGAATTCCAAGTTTGCTGCAAAGGGCAATCCTGGAATTAACTATTATAAAAAAGCTAGCAAGTTAAGTGGCTTCTCCACTATTAAGAAAGCGGTGGACTGCAAATGATCGAGTCTAAGGTCAACTGTCAGCTGGCGAATCCGAACGTCACACATTCAACTGCATTGAGTGTTGCGCACATTTCATTTGCCTGCTCCACCCCTTTGCTCCAGCATTTAGCTCTCCTCTAACCTCGCCGCTGTTTTTAAATAGTCCTCAGTACTTAAAGTAAGAATCAATACTTGGGAACTAAACATCAAATTATTACACCACTCTTAGAAATTGTTTTGTAATTCTCACAGAAGCCAGGAAAACCCAAAAAATCCCCATTTCCCATTCTCTGAGAACTATTTCCTTTGTGACGGTGTTGGCATTGCCTGTTGCAACCGGGTCTCCCAGGTTTGTGATTTCTTTTCAGTTAGGTACTAAAACATTGGCATGGATTGGAAGGAGCCGCACCTTCAAGCTTAAAATCCAAAAAAATATGGAGGGTTGACAGACTATGGATAATAGTTAAAAATGTGTGCTTAGCAGTTAGACATAACATGGTTGAAGAACTCAACTGTACCATTTGTTACAGGTGCAATGAAGACCAAATTACTGACACTCAACCTGAACTTGCTCACCTGTGAAATGGGACATAATATCATCATTTTACAGAGTTATAAAGACCGAGTGAATGAGCTCATGTTAATGCTTTATACATTATCTCACTGTGTTCGATTTTTACTTTAAATAAAATATATAGTAAATGCCCAAAGCCTTCACATTTCTTTGCTTCATTAGGACAGCTTATACTTAAAAGTCTTTTCCAGTCATCTCAGGTATAGAAATATTTCCCAGGGATCATAAATCATACCATTCTTCAGAGTTTCAGGAAAATAACTGATAATTCCTACAAAATGTTTTTGGAGCATTATCCCTCACAGAGAAACTTGACAAAATATTCACATTTTGGGAAAAGAATCTGCTAGCGAATGTTCCCGGCCTGAGAGGCGCAAGAGGCAGGGAGTATCAGCCGCTGGGACAAGGGATCGTTCAGATACATTTTATGTTATTTCTGGCAATAGATGTTGCTTGCTTCAGCCTGTGTTGTCACCTGCCCCAATCTCTGGTTTATCACATGTCCAATAAGGAAGCACTTTCTTAAAGACTGGCCCACTGATTTTACTCATCAGATAAAAGGATAGTGTTCTTTTGTCCTAAAGCTGTGTTATGTCGACGACCTCTTACCTGTGAGATTCTACTAGTTTCAAACGTCTGACTGTGTGTGTCAGCAAAGGCAGGACTTCGGGGGTAGACTCTTAAAACTCACTACACATTTCCAAATACACACTGCACTGACCACTGGGTTATTCTACTCACCCTGGGCATTCAGTTACCCAGCCGGGGATATAAGGGACTATCTTTAACATATAGTTTGATAATTGCTACCACATTTCTATGATGCCCTAAATCTACTGCAACTTTTCCTGAAGTACAGGTCCTTTCTTCTATGTTGCTTGCATGCCAGGCACTAAAATACGCAAAACTAAGATAAAACAAACAACTAGTAAGTGCTGTAACAGGCAGTGTGCTGAACCCTAGAGAACTTATTTCATCTACTTGGCCCAAGAACCTTGAAATTTTGGTTTATAAATCATTTCTACACGGCTGATAAAAACATGAAAGAAGTCACACAAAATAACATTCCAAAAGGGGTAAAAACGGAATTTACGGACATATGCCTGACTTGTAATTCCATTTTCTTGCTAATGCAGTTTGCTCTTTCATCGCTAAACGCAACCTTCTTGAGGGACTAAAAGCCTTCAGGAAGGTGCAGCCAGTAGTTTAAAGTTTGAGTCTGCTTCTGTAAAGGGAAACGGGAGGAAACTGAAACAAGCCCCTAACACCCCTGGGAAGACAGCTTATGAGCAATGTGAGCTCCAGAAAACCACGCCTTCCCCGAAAGTCAGGGAGGCCGGTACACGTTTGTGAATAAGAATACTCAGTGTTAGCACTACTGTTAATAGCAACTCTTCAAAAGAAAATTTAGAAAGTAAAACACGGAATGCTAATAGAATATTACACAAACATGGAAGACTGTATTCTCAAAGACCACTGACAATAATATATTCATGGTATGGTATTATAATGTTAATACAACATAATTATGTTCTAGACCACACATACATTAATGTAGCGTTACACCTTATAGTGTCTAGATTACCTTTCTATGACACTGAGCTGTAAGCATGATGTTATAAATGAGACACGAATTCATTTGCTTATACTTCGATAGAAGAATGGGTGATTTTTATTTTCATCATATAGACGTCTGTAAATACCAACGGCTTCACTACTGTGATGAGCAGTGAGTAAACGCTTGAGTCCCGCCACAGTTCACACACTGAAACCCTAACTGTGATGGGACAGTGTGAGGAGGTGAGGGCAGAGAGCTCATCAGTGTGATCAGGTGATCAGTGCTCTCGCAAAAGGGTCCCCAAGAGAGTGCTCACTCTCTTTGCTCCGTATGAGACACATGTGGAACTCTGTAGTCTGCACCCTGCAAGAGGACCCTCAGCAGAGCCCGGCAGCGTGGGCACCCTGGTCTCCAATCTTCAGTCTTTAAACTATAAGAAACAAACATCTGCTGCTACTAAGCTGCTCAGTCTACAGTATTCTATTATAGAACTTGAGCTAAGACAAATACCAATAACGTTTTTTGTGTGTAGAAACACTGATATCAAAGGTATGTTGCTAAATACACAATCTAATATAAACAGAGAGTCCTTTTTCTTGTAAATTCCACGAAGCCAACTGATTCCCATCTGATGCTTTCTAAGTGTAGACAAAAAAAAAAAAAAAAAATCAAGCCATCTCAAACCTATGTAAGCCAGCTCCAGTTCACCATCAAGAAGTACCCCTTCAACAAGCCCAGCATGGTGGCACACACCTGTAATCCCAGCACTCAGCAGGCTGAGGCAGGAGGTTGAGAGGCAGGAGTATCACTGTGAGTTCAAGGCCAGCCTGGCCTACATAAGTGAGTTCAAGGTCAGCCTGAACTACAAAGTGAGATCCTGTCTTAAAAAAAAAAAAAAATACTCTCAACACCTTACAAATATTACTAAGCCAAATCAAGAATCTACAGGTACAGAGCCATTTACTCATCAAATCAGTTGATTAAAAATTTAAGAGTATTATGGCAGTGGATATCTCTAATACCAGCATTGAGGGAAACTGAGGCAGGAGGATCACAAGTTCAAGTTTAGCCTAGGCAATGTACCACTGAGTGAGACCCTATCCCAGAAGAAATGATAAAGGCTGGGGATGTAGCTCAGTGCAAAGGTCCTGGATCCAATCCCCAGTACCACAAACAAACAACCAAATAAATAAAAATCTTAGTGTATATAACCATTACAGGATGACCTTGTAAAAAACCAGATTTCAAGTTCCCAATGGTAGAGATTCTGTTTCAGTAGCTCTGCTATGGGGCCCAGGAGTCTATATTTTAACAGGAACCCCAACACACACACACACACACACACACACACACACATACACACACACACACAGGATGATTCCATCACAGAACTATAACATCAAATAGTTATTGACCAGATATTTTGTACTGAAATCAAGACTAGATAAACATAAAAGAGACAAAAGTTGCCATTCAGAATACAAGGATCACGAATCACAGCAGATCTCCAGTACTGGTATAAACGTTATCAGTGTAGAAAATAGTTTATGTACTTGGCTTATGAGTGAGGGCCTGCGACAGAGGCAGGTGACCACCCAGACCGATAACAATTAAGAACAGACACCTCTCCGTAGGATTTCCGAGGTTACTATCATGTCAAGTAGCCAGTGCTTTTCTAAGACGCAGTCTACTGTAAACACTGTGAAAGAGCCAGGCTCCAGGGCCTAAGTCCCAATTGGTCATTTTAAACCCACAGAGCCACTGCAACAGACAGGGGACCAGTAAACAACTTAGCAATTCCTGAGCCCTGCTTAGACCAAGTGGCCACACAGCCACCCCATTTGGGACACACACACACACACCCCCGTAAATCCCAGAGCTTGTCGCCTTCTTAGTTCTAATAAAAGCTTGCCCAAACTCATCCTTTGCTTCTCCACTTCATTCCTTAGCGTCTGTGGAATCAAGGCCTGATACACATGGTCTCACCTGCAGCTTTGGGAACACAGGAAAATCTAGCTTGAGAGAGGTTCAAGGGAAAAGATCATGTTTGACCCGATTTGTGAAGAAGGGTCGGGGTCTGATGAACAGGAGAAGGGAGGAAGAGATTTTGGGGCAGAGGGAATGTGTGTGTAGATCGCTACACAGGCAGAGTTTGCTCCATATGACAATGGCACCTGCTTTGGGACTTACTTCCTATTCCTGTTTTCTAGCGGTATTTATTTGGTACACACAGAACAAGTATGCAGTCTCAACTAGACACAGTGATAGAGCTGATACGAAGACTGACAGGGGACCAAGCAAGAGAGACAGGCCAGGTCCAGCTTTTCAAAATGCCCATCGTGAAGTAAGTATTCAGTTAAGTTTCCACTTCTTTCTACTTTAGCATTTAAAATAACAATTCTCACCCTGACCAGATCATTACTATGTATAAAAGGACCTACATTTGATAATTAACATGACACAATGCTCTCACTGCTTTTATAGGCAATAAGCCAATTTCTGAGTCAGAGAAAATGACAAAAACCACTGCAATAGTGGAATAAACCAAAGCTCCAGGAAAAACAGGCAATAATTCATTATTTTCCCATCAGTTTTACCTCATTCCATATTAATCTCTTTTTCAGAATCAAATGGGAAGGTTATTTTCTCTTTCCAAGGTTATGCCAGTTCAGTTTTTGGTCCAGTTAATTACCTTAAAAATCTACGAATAATTTTAACAAAAAACAGTGAGGACAGGAACATGTATAGGTCAGGGAAGAGAAGGCAGGCAAAAAGCCTGGCCGGGCACACACACGATGAGGAAAGGCCACACGTCACCACCCTTAGAAACCAATTTTATAGCCACCACAAGACCTCCAGGGAAAGCCCCAGTGCCCCAGCCCAAACCATGCCTCCTTTCTGTAATATACGCCAAGCACCCTCTTCCATAAACCCTTTCCCAGCTCACACATGAGCCTCAACTCTGGTCCTAGGGTAACATATCGTATGTGACGTTTATCTGCCAACCAGATTTCACATTTTCAGCATTTAGGCTGCATATCTCATGAAGCATGGCTTAATTCTAGACATAGGAGAGCTATCCAGACACTTGGTAAGTGAATAGGGTTGTCACAGGTATCAGGCTTCAACTGTTGATCCCTCTGACCCCTCCCCCGAAGTGAAGGTGAAGCTTTTGATGATACAAGGCCCCCACGGTGAGAGCCGGTTATCAAAAGGCACCCTGTGGCTGAACTGCTTTCAAAGTATCAGCACATCACCAGCAGTCTCTGATGCAAGAAGGCAACGGAATCCTGTGGGCTGCTGGCCTGTAGTAAGGCAGGAAGGCCTACCATTGTGTCTTCTTGCTGAGCCAAATCGCCTCAAACACGCTAGGCAATACCACACCGAGGAGGACCAAGGGGAGGAAACAAGCATCTCCACGCTGGTTCTATCCTTCCTGACCCAGTTTATTGGACTTCAGCTAGAGAGATTATCACACCAGTCTGTAACTGAATCAAATGGTACATTTACTCAGCAAATACCATTTCCAACATGGTAAGAGTTACCATTTTTGAGACTATTCTTTTGTGTCTCATTTCCATACCCATTTCATTAAACCCTGGTAACACTCTAGATAAGATAAATATCATAACTGTCCTCACTTTTAGAGATGAGAGAAACTTAAATTACCTAAGAAGTAACTCCAAGTTCACAAAAGTAAGTTGCAAGGCCAGGATTTGTATCCAGATCTCCCGCAGCAAAGCCCAGACTATGCCACTTGCTACACCACATCCAATTCTCAAACTAGAAAAATAAAATTGACCCACTTAAGGTACTAATCTGGGAGCTTATGTATGCTTCTGTTTGCCCAGAAGTTGCTTTCCACGTCAAAGGTAGCAGGAAGTAACAGTAAACTGAGTCAGGAACAAGTCAAACCACTGACTAAGTACCAGTGACCTAGGCAGAGATACCTAACAGTTCATCCTTGGAGTCTCTTTCAGGAGATATTTTTTCCTGTTTGAAAACTTAAAAACAACACGCCAAAATAAGGGCATAAACAGTGGCTGGGGAGGTTATCCAGGCCCTGAGGTGGCAGCTGAAACAAACTGTCTTGAGCCAAATGACTTCCGGACTTCCGGTACACCTCCAGCAAACAAGCCTCAAAAGGGGAGGGGGCTAGGGGAAGACCTAAGGCGAAATGACCAGCCGCCCTATACGTTTCCCACTGTCCCTGAAGATTCCCCTCCATCCATTACGTTCATTCTACCTACAGCTGCCTGGCCTTCAGCTGCTGCAGGATATGGAGCAGAGGATAGGACCTCTACAAAAGGCTGTTACTGCAGGACTCTTGGCTGTCCATTACCTTTAGCCGTCTATGAAGAAGGAAGGTCTAGACATGATCTAGGGAGTTTTCCATACAGCTTCCCCTGTCTTACTGACACAAAGGAATCTTGGCCAGCACCAAAAGCACTGACCCCAATAAGATAAGAGCTGAATATGAGCTGGCATCAACAGCCTTCACAATCTGACAGCCCAACAGGGTACAGACTAAAGGGTAGCTAGACTATCCCTGTACCCCAACAATACAGCTACTGGGCATGCTGGTGGTTGTAGTTCCATGAAAAATAATCATTCCCTTGGCTTTAATATTAGTCTTGTAAAAATGTAAAAAAAAAAAAAAAAATCTAGGTTGGTAGCATTTTAAAGTTCAAAGCATACCTGGGTTTAGTAGAGTCCTTTAAGGCAAGTTTTGCTAAGGGAAGGAACTAGGGGATTTGAGGGCATTCAGACCAATCTTTGGGCAAAAACTGCTAAGCGAGGAGAGAGATGCAAGTAAGCAGACAATGGAGTGGACACAATTCCAGGATCCTCTCTCCTCCTTTTGCCATGCAATTTCCTGGAGTCGGCCCATCTTCTAACAATCTTGTGCAATACAGCAGGTACGCTGCCTGATTTGCCGAAAAACTGACCCACCGAGTGTCGCGGAAAGGAATCTGAAAATCACAGTTGCTGAGCAGGACCGGAGTTGCGGCAAGCCCGGGAACGTGTCTAACAGCCTGTGAAAGTCGTGCCTTCTCGGGGCTCAGCTAAGGCGCGGGGTCCGGGACAAGGAGGGCTGCACCTGAACGCTCTCGCACAGCAACTCTAGCCTCGGCCCCGCGGGCGGGGCGGGGCTGGAGGGGAAGCGCGGCTCTGGCTCCGGGAAGTGGGTGGGGAGTGGGTGGGGAGTGGGTGGGGAGGACGCGGCGGGCCGAGCGCGGGGAGCGAGCGGAGCGGAGCGGAGCCAGGCCGCCAGCACACGCCCCGCCCGGCGCGGCCTCGGCGCAGCGGTCCGGTCTCCAGCGCCGTGCAGCGCGGCCCCGACCCCGGCCCCGCGTCGTTCAGCCCGCAGCTCGGCTCGGGACCGGGACGTCCAGGGCCGAGAGGGGCGGCGGCCGGGCTTCCGCAGCTGAGTCACAGCTCAAGCAACTTTTACCGCATTTCCCAGAAAGAAAACAGGAGCACAGAAAAGTCCCAGCCCCACGGCCCCCGCGCGTCTCGGGTTCCCGCCCTCCCGGAGCGTCTCCGCGCGGGGATCCGCGCCCTCACCTGCAGGACACGGAGAGCTCCACGCGCGTGGCGGGGATGGCGGCGCTCAGCTGGTTGAGGTCCCCGATGCCCGCGGCGCTGGTGTAGCGGCTGTCCATCCTGGGCGGACGCGCGGGGACGTGCGGGGCGCCCACCTCCGACGCCCCACCTCGGCGCCCGGCGGACTGAGCCCGGCTCGACGCGCGGCCGGGCGGGGGGCGGAGGCGCGAGGAGGCGGAGGCTGCGCGCCGCGCGGGGCGGAGGAGGGGGCGGGCCCGGCGCGGCGGCGGGGAGCCGGGCTGTCCGGGCGCAGCGCGGCCGCGGCTGGGGACGCCCGCAGGCTCCGATCGCCGGGCTCCGGCCCCGACGCCGCGCCGGGCGCAGCTCCTCGCTGTAGGGCAAGACGAGGCCGGGCAGGCCAGGCAGAGCGACCCCTCCCTGTGGCGCGCGGGCAGGGCCGTCTCCGCCTCTTCACACCCACACTCGCCCCGGCCGCGACTCGGCGCTGTCAATCAGGTGCGGACGCGAGGGTCACGCGATGTCCGCGCCCACGAGGGGAGCTGGAGGTGCCCGCGCCCGACCCCACCGCGGCAAGCGCCTCTGCGCAGCCTGCGCGGGTCTCACCTCGGAGCCGGGCTGGGGGTGTGGGGCTAGGGGGCGAGCGCCAGCCCGCGGTACCGGGTGGCGGAAATCAGTGACGGGACAAGCCCGGCGGGGTGGACAATGAAGTCGGGAAAAATACTATGAGAGATTTAAGGGAGGCATCTGGACTGTGGCTTGCCCTTGGGCCTCCGGAGCTTGGGGACCTGGCGGTGACAGTCTTCACGGGGCTTTACGGAGTCCCTGATTTCCAAGTGCGTGGAATTTCTAACCTGAAACCGGGGGTTACAAACCTACAGTGGGGGTTCCCCCACTCCAGCTCTCACTCACGAGACCTGAACCTGGAGGGTGAGGAGCAGAGAGGAGCCAGAGCGAGCGCCGCGTCCTGGAGCCGTATTGCAGCGCGGTAGCATGGTGCTCGCCTGCTCCAGCCGGAGGGAGCGGAGGCTCCGCAGCCTTGTATAGCCTATGGCGCCCGCACCTTCGCGCAAGCTTCCCGGTGAACCCGCGGGGCCCCGGCGCTCGCCAGCAGGGGGCGGCAGAGAACCGAGCGCGGAGTGGGGAAGCGGCGCGCGAGGGCTTGGGGTTGGCGTAGCTAGGAGCGCCCCGCGGCAGGCTAACCCGCGCTGTCCTGTTGGAGGACCTGGCTTCATTGCAACGTTTTAACCCATGTAGAGCCACCTGCACAGAGAAGCTGTACCTTGGCTGGTGAAAATGTGCAGGCGCTGCTGTCTCCCCTGCTGGGGCATCCGCTCTGCTTCGGTTAAGGCTTCTGGCTGTGGTCTCCCCGCCCAACACTTATCCCCCTGAATCCACCAGTCCTGTGTTTTTCTTCCTGTTTCCTGTCACAAAATAAACAGCGGTTTATGACTCAAACTGTGCCCAAACGCCAGGCATTTCTATTGTGCTCCCCAAAATTAATTTGGAAAAGGAGATTTACATGAACTTTTCTAAGCTAACCAGAATTTTGTTTCATAGAAGACTGTTGAAAAAATAAAAGGAGAGAACTTTAAAATACTACTAAATTATAGGACCCTTGATTTTTGCGCCTTCCTGAGGTATAACTTGCATATAATAAACTGCACGTATTGAAAGTGTATCGCTCAATAACTTGCTTCATCTCTATCTCTATCTGTACATATATATATATACATATATATATATATATATATATATATGTGCCTGCAAAGCCATTATAGCAATAAAACTAAATATTCCATCACAAGAGTTTTTTTTTAAAGTAAAAGAACAAAAACATATTAACAAACAGACACAAAGTAGCATAAGAAATAGTACAATCAAAACTGATTTACAGACAAGGTGACAGGGACTCAACAATGGTTGTTGCTTTACCTATTGATAACTTCGAAGTGTATATTCATGAACACAGATACAGACATGCAAAATTGGTCAAACAATCATCAGCTGTTCCTTACTATAAAGCATCACAAGAGTTTTCACGGGCCCTTTCTTCACTGAATCAATCTTCTAGGTAAACATTGATCATCTCCATGTCATTATTGATTAGTTTGCACTTTCCTTAATTACATGGTATATAAAATCATATGACATATACTGTCTTCAGTCTGACTTCTTTCGGAACAAGTTTTCCTATATTCATTCATGTTGTGGCATGTACATTGCTAAGTGCAGAATTCCATTGTATGAAGGTGCCATACACTGTCCATTTCTCCAGGTAGACCATTTGTTTGTTCTCAGGCCTGAGCTGTTACACATAAAATTACAGTGAACATTCACGTACAGGCATTTATGTGGACGTGTATTTCCATTCCTCTGGAGTAAATACCTAGGCCTGGAATAGCTGTGTTATATGGAATGTGTTTTTAAAATCTGCTCAAGTGTTTAACTTTTTAGGAAACCACTAAACTTTTCTACAAGTTACCATTCTACTGTTTTCCCTTTCCATAGCAATATAGAAGAGTTTCAGTTGCTCCACATTGTGGAGCTTGTGTTTAATTGCTTATGTTAGGCAATCTAATAGGCCCTACTAGTATCTTATGGTTTTAATGACTAAGAGCATTACATGTATTTGTGTGTGGCTGTTTGCTGTCAGTGTATCTTCTTTGGTGAGGTGCCTACTTGTTGTTATGGGTGTTGAGAGTACTTTACATGTCCCACAGACAAGTCGTTTATCACGTTATTTATAAGATGTTTTCTGCAGGTCTGTGTTTTGATTCTGTCTTATCAGAGAAGCCATTCCTACTTTTGATAATCTGGTTCTTCTGCTTTATTCTTATAGGTCTTATTACTACTGATATTGAATCTAACACATCTAATCCAAACTCACAAAAATGATTTTCTATTTTCTTCTAGCAATTGTATAGTTTTAGATGTTGCATTTAGCTGTCTATGACTTATTTTGGAGGTTATTTTTTCAAATCAAATTTCTCTTGTTTCCCATCAACATGAAAATTTTCCAGACTATTTATTTTAAAGATTAATCTCCCTTCACTGAAATGATTTTACAATCTTTGTCCAAAATCAATTCCCCAAACATGTATGCCTCCACTTTTGAACTTTGTCCTATCCATTGACCACTTTGTATTTAACCCAGTACCACAGAGTTGTAATAGCTCTTAAAATCAGGTCAACATTTCTGACTTCTATCTTTCTCTAAAATTGTTTTGTTTTCCTAGCTATGCACAATGCCACACACCAGAAATCTTAGCTACTCAGGAGGCTAGAGTAAGAGGATTGAAAGTTCAAGGCTGGCCAGGGCAACTCAGTGTGAGACCCTGTCTCAAAATAAAAACTCAAAATGACTGAGGAAGGTAAATTTGATTCCCACTACTCTACAAAGAAATTATTTTATCATTTCAAATTCTTTGCATTTCTACATCAATTGTAGAATGTGCTTCATAAGGCCTACAAAAAATTTTTACTGAGATATTAGTTAGGATTAATTGATTCTATATGCCAGTCAGAGAAGAACTATCTTATCAAAACTAGTCTTATGATCCATACACATTAAATATTCTTCCATGTATTTACATCTTGTTTAATGTCAGCACTGAGCTGGTCTCCAGAAAGACAGACAGATTTGCAGGCATGCAGCAAGGCCATGTGGAGGCAGACACAGAGTTCCAACTTCCATTGGAACCAAGGGGCACTGAGGAGTGCCAGCAACTGCAGCAAGCAAGAAGAGCTGGGTACAGGGGTGCGCACCTATTAATTCCAGCACTGAGGGAGGCTGAGGCAGGAGACTCAAAATTTCAAACTGGGGCAAGAGAGTAAGAATATAGCTCAGGGCAGAGAGCTCCTGGGTTCAGATCTCGGTGCCACCACCATAAAATAATATAGCGTGTGGCAAAGAAGGATTTTTCCCTAGGAAGCTGTTGACAAGGGGGCTCAGCCTTGTCAACACCTGGACCTCAGACTTCACTGTGAGAGAATACATTTCTGTTTTTTAAAAGCCACCCAATTTGTGCCAATGTGTTGTAGCAGCCTCAGAAAACTAATACATGGTGAAAACATTAATTCCATTTTGCTTTTTTCCAAATTAAGTGTATTGTACTGAAGTACACTTTAAATGATAAAACTTAAAACATACCCAGGTTCCCTGTTAATGGCAGTCAGTATAAGGCAAAGAGAAGTATCATTTTAAAACATCAATTTCCATAACTTAAATACCACAGATCATAACATTTCTATTTGAGCTTTTATTTAGAAAGAATTTAAACTAAATATTAAGTTGTTTGATAATAAAGTGCTTTTACCATATAGAATAGGGTAAAAACAACAATAAATTATAGTTACCAAAATTTATAGTAAGCCATTATGCCCTGAGCCAGAACTCCAAGAAACGTTAGTTGAGCATCTGCTTTGTGCCAGGTACTGTGCTGGATCTCAGAGGTAAGCTTTCTGGCCCTGACAGAAAAAGAAAAAGTTAACAAGGAGATGCAATACTGAGTAGAGATCATACTGGCAGAGTCCTTGGGTTCCTTTCACTTCTCAGACTTTATTGCCTCACAAGATTAGAGAAGACCTTCATTAGGCCTTCAAAATTGTCACCCGTTATTTTTCAGAAGCACTTCTTTACAGAATAGCATGGTTAAGGAGAGGCTAAGGAGAAAAGGAGATGGAGAAAAGACCAATGCACGCACACTTCCACGCATGCACACACACGCACACACAGACAAAACAAAGAAATTTGACTGAGTTGCCAGTAAAAGCAAGATAACAGAAGAAAGGGGGAAAGAGAAGAAGCAGCTGTGCCTGAAAAAACATAACCTTATAGGGACAGATTCATTACCTTACCTGGCAAGTGGGGTCTCACAGAGGAAAAAAACTGGACTGAGTATTTTTTGAGGTTGAAGCTACAGCAACAGAACACTTTTCTGTTGGACCCTAACAGCATCTTCTACCCTAAATTAAGCCAGAAATACCAACACTGCCGTATGCTCAGCTTTCAAATACCCTCAGAAAACTGAGGAAAATACATAACCTATGTCATCACTCAGCCTCTGTTAATTCTCTAACCACTTGGCTTTCTCTCTGAAGGCAGTTTAAAACAATATAAACACACATGAGTAAAGGACAGGCTGGCTATTTAACAATTAGAAAGTAGCTCATAAAGGCAAACATTTTGATGAGTAACCAAAATATTTTCTGAATGCCTGTCTCTTTGTGGACCTGATAGTCATTTGGATCTGAATAATCCAAAGTACTTCAAATCTGCAGGTTATTCAATCATTTCAGACACTGAAATAGCCCGTGTCACTAAGACTTCCAGCTTTGCGCTGCCTTTGTGACTAAACAGCAACACCTCACAAGTCTTATACATTACCAACTTTCCAATGATCAAGACAAACAAGAAATATAATTTGAAAATCAATTTTAAACTATTCCAAGTAATAGTATAATTACTATGTTATGAATATATGTCTGGGAACATGAAATCCAACATTTTAATCAAATATCCCCTCTGTGAGGGATTGTGTGTGGGTATTTAGATAAACCTACTTTCAGGTAAATTCTTTTATCTGTGTTTGATTAGTGAATTTTACACTCAAATGAGCACCTGGAATACAAGATTCTTTAAGTTTAGTTCTTCGCACTTAATACTTAAGAATTTACTTCAGATGAAACTTTGTCGGCCATGGGTTAGTTAGGGCAATATTTGCTTTTTTACTCCCTCAGCATCATTTGGCTTCAACCACTAAGTATTGAGTACAGAGACTCCACGAAGCTGCTTAGGTCTGAAGCGAGGTAGATTTGCGAAATGACCAAACTAAGGTCAGTTATCTTACTGTAACTTCACCATCTATTAATTTAATGACAGTACCTCATTTATATTTCTATTGCAGTATAACAAGCCAGTCCCATACTTACTCATGTAAACAATCATGACTGTATTAGTATAATATTTCTTCATTCTTAGAGTCAGAAATGAAGACAGGGCCCGGCCAGGCAGTTCTCTTCCCTTGTTGGCTCAGTTTATGTCAGAGACACAGCTCTGTTCAGTCAGAGGCCTGTGAGCCTGGGATAGTTCATTAGCACATCTGGTAGGTCAAAGTCCTTCTACTCTGGACACTGTTTCTCCTCAGCAGTCATCTCCCCTGAGTTCTCCACAGCATGGCGCCCGCTTTCCTACAGCTACAATGGAAACTAGAAGGCCTCTGAAAGGACTGGCATGGTTTCGGTCTTGCTCTTCCACTGACATCTGCTTGTGGTGGAAAGTCACAAGGGCAGCCTGGGCCAGGGGACAAGGTTGACTTGAAAGGGAAAGATTTGATGGCAGGTACTTTTGGGGACCACCTACTTTAAAAAGTCAACCCAATGAAGGTAAAATTTGAACATATAGCCCTCATTTAAAAAGTACTGACTTCATTTTCCCACTACTCTAGACTACTTCTGTTTGAAAAAAATGATAGAGAGAGCTAGATATCTCATATGTTGCAATAAGAAAAATTACAGTGGCGAACAAGGATTTGTCTGCAAGAATTGCTAACAGACCACATGCTGAACAGAGCAGTTGGAGGAAGAAATACAAAAACCATGAAGAATACCTTCCTTGCTTTCAGGAAGGAAGCATCATTACACCAATAAAAACATGAAAGAGTAAGCAATAATCGGTGACTCACCATAAAGATGTCATGTGTTATGAAATAATATGAATGCCCAAGCACAGGCATACTCATGAAAAAGAACAGCCATGAAGTGGGACACAGCCCGGTTTTGACAAGTAAAAAGAGAGGACAGAGAGATACTACAGGTAAGGGGGAAATATGAACTAATGTAAAAGTTAAATTAGGTACAGATATGTTTGAACAGTAGAGAGAAGACCATATTCACCAGAGAAGAGTTCTACAGATCTGAAGAGACAGAATGAAGTTACCTTAAAAGACCTTGTAATTAAAGCAAAGTTTCCCAACAGGAGAGTAAACTACAATTACACAATCATGCCATGTCCAGTTAGCCATGCATGCCAATGATTCTTTCAATGAATTACTATTAAGTAAAATTTAAAATGCAGTCTCTCTGTTATACCAGCTACCATTCAAATGCTCAATACCTACTTGTAGCTGGTGATTACCCGACTGGGTAAGGTATGTTATAGACTCTTTCATTCACACTATGAAGTTCTGTTGGACAGTGTTGAGAATCTTTTCTATTTCCTAAATATTTCTGAAATCTGCTCAGCTTTTACTTCCCCTCTGTCACTAGCAGTAGGTCAGCCTTCCATTGTCTTTCCCCCGGATAAGGCAACACTCTCCTCCCTTGTCTCCCTGTTTCCAGACCTGCATTTCTCCAGCCTGGTCCTCATTCTGCAGCTCAAATGCATGTTATAAAGGATTTCCCCAATTGTGTTAATGTCTTGCCTAAGTTATTTATAAAAGTCTCTTTGCCTAGAATATTCAGGCCTCCCACTTAGATGTCACTTCCTTGACAAAGCCTTTTCAGATACTTCACAACCACAGTATAATCTGTAAAATGATATCATCGTCTATGATGCAAAGTTTGTGAAAATTAGGGATGAGGTATGTAACTCACGTAGCAGTTTAGAGTGATGACAATGATTTCAATGAAGATAACAATTTGGTAAGTGCAATTTAAACTCTCTGGCTGTGGAACACCAAAGCACCAGCTATTGCCCAAAGAATAATTTGAAAGAATTTGTGCAGATCCAAAAGAGACCTACATTCACTACAGTTCAACCACATGGTCTTCCCTAAACTCTTCAAACCGGCTCTGTGCCTTGCTTTTTCAAAGCTTTTAAATTACATTTCATCCTCATGCCATATTTCTTTGAACAGACTCCTATTCAGTCCCCGGGGCCTATCTAAAACATCACTTCCTCATGGAGGTATCAAAAAAAAAAAAAAATCCTTGCTTGTATCTTTTTAAATAATGACTCCAACATGACAATTTATGTATAGAGAAATGAAGATAAAAGTTTAAGATATTTTATCTAATAAAAAAATGACAATTTATCTTCTTTCAGAGTTATAGATGTTGATTTGAATATGATTATCCAATAATAACCATCTAATTTTGGACATGTTCATAGGATAAGGCTTGCACATCCTAAAATACAGATGTCTTTCAAGGGGGCTGTCAAAAGAATTGCACCTGAACAATTTTTCATGGTTTCTAAACAGCACAAGACTTCATTTTTGTAAATGTTTGCAGTCTCTAAATTTCTTCTCAGTTGCCTTTCGCTAAATCTGCTAATTCAGAGTTTTCTTTTTCAAGGCCATCAAAAGAAATCCATTTGCTACAATAAATCAGAAAGGGCAAGTGCAAAGAATGGAGACTTTTCAAAGAGAAGAAAGAGTGTATTCTTATTAAAAGACTATGAAATCTATAATAAGGTGTTCCTACATTCCACCTTCCCAGATGCCCAAATAGACTAGGTCATAGCACCTTTTACTTTATCATAATTACAAAACTTATTATGCAATAATTTACAGCCTTTACTTCCCCTATGTTCAGGAGTCTGACTCATCCATGACCTCCCGCCTGCAGCCCACATACTGACCAAGTCAGAAGGAGTTGGGGGCTCTGTGGCCAGGAACTCCTCCAAGTGACTGTAATCCTCTGTGATGAGTTCAAGCAAAAACTAACTTGAATTCACTCAAGAGAAATGTCCAACAGAGATTTGGGGATTTTAAGGGAATAAGATTGTGGAGGTTGGAATCTATAGCTCAGAAATTCTGCAGTCCAGAATTTGCTTGAAGATTCCAGGGGAAGAACATAGAAAAAATTAAAAATAAAGATCAACTGTCCTGAACATCCACTTTGGGAACAGAAGGACACAAAAGGATCTCACCAAGGAAACAGGTCAAAAAGACGCACTTGGACAACTGAGAAAGACACAAGTCTGAAGACCCTGAAATCTAGGAAGAAGAGCCTTTTAAGGAGAACGGGGATCACTGCAGCTAATGCCATGGAGGCCACAGCCATGCCTGCCGTCAGTGTCTCTATAGGCTTTTCCATTCTCCTCCTTGGGCAGGTACCACATGTGCAGAATCTTCTAAGGATGTTAAGTTTTTGTTCTACATCACGTTTATGGAAGGCCCCACTCTACTGTCTTGAGTGTAAAGCCCACCCTGCTTGAGAAGTCTTTAAAGCAGAAGACAGATCCCAGCCACGCCATGTACTGCTGAGGACTTTGTGCAGGAACAATCCTCTGCAGCACTATGTGGCCTTGATGCAAGAGGAGCAAAAGCCTCATTTACAACTCTAATTCAGATCTCTACTACAGCAAGGCCAGTAAGCATTCATTAGTATGGGGTCAGAATCTACTCTGTTTTTTGCTTGCTTAGATAATTTAAGTGTGCAGCCATGCAAAAGAATAAATGTTTTGTTGGATCCTAGGGACATACAGAAAAAAATATATATATAAAACTTGCATATTTCATAATAATATAATTAATGTTCAGGAATAACCTAGCCTTTTGCTGTATTTGAAAATAGTTATTTTAATTTTCAAAAAAAAATTGCTAAACTGGTACAAGGCCCTGTCTGTTAACTGTCCAAGAGATTTAGGTAAACTCATGATTCATAAAACTGTTTTTCCTGACCATGATAATTGCTGTTAAATTTACCATGATTTGTCACGGTAGATGGAAGATTTTCTCTTGCAAGTTAAATAATTAAATCATTGTGTTTCCCAAGAGAGTCTCTTACAGTGGTATGAGCATTGCAGAAATAAATTCAGTTTTTCTTGGTTTTTAGATGTCCCAGGAGAGTTTGGACAGTCACTCAGGGTAGTGACTTTGGCTTAGAAGAAAGTACTGGAGTTGTTTATTCTAAGGAAATGTGTTGAGGTTTAGTCACTGCTTTAACAAAGGGAGAATTGATTGCTTCTATAAAGCTAATCATTAGTTAAAATTCATCTACCAACAGCTGTCCAAGGAAATAATTAGCTTTAATTTCAACATCATAAAATCCTTCTGATTTTTCCTGTTGATGTTAAGAGACCAAATGCTTATAAATGGTAATTTTGCTAAATAATATAGAGTCTATTGAGGCACAGTAGGAAACCTGGCTGTTGAAAATATTTGATTGACTAGAGTCCATTGTTTGTATTATGTGGGTTTTGGGGTTTTTTTACAAATAAAGGTATATTAAAAGAAAGTAAAATAGTGAGTGTATTTAAGTCAAGGCAGTTTATCCACATGGGCCCCACTGCATAGCTGAACTTTCTAAATGATGGTCTGATCAGTCCTAAGTCACTGAAAATTATTTGGTGCATGAAGAGATTTGAATCTTGGAATCACACATTCAATGCAGCAATTTTTTTTTAAACAATCCAAAATTCCCTTCAAAATCATTATTTTAGAATGTTGAATTCAACTATTTTTTAAAAAGTGTTTGTGTTTTACACACTATTTTGCTTTTTAAAAGCAACCAAATATAGTTCAATATTTTAATTACCTAAAACATTTTTGAAAAGAACCCAATAAAAAAGAGTGAGCAAAGAACATGAAAAGTTAAGAGAATGGAAAAAAATAAACAGATCTAAAACTTGAAACAGTTCTCAGTCTCATTTATTGCTTGTGAAAAGCTAACAAAAAAGATACGAAACTACCACTTTTTTTCTAGTACCTAAGGACTGTGATACAGAGAAACAGAAATCATTACACACTGCTGATAGAATTGCAAAATAGTTATTAGGTTAGGATAGAAGAAATAAAAGTAGGTAAAAAAGGAGGCATGGGAATAGAGATTTTAAAAATTGTACTGCTCAGGAAAACCACATCTTCAAAACAAACTCTTTTCCTGCTTTGGGAGAGGGCATCCTAGCGTGTGACTCCCTCCCTCCATCCGTACAGAGAATAAGGTTAACTTCCTAAAGTTCTTTATACACCCTGTAAATTCCTGGGCACTAGACTCCACCTTTTCACCTGAAAATTGCCCTTTCCTCCAACCCAGAAAGCAGCTGAGTGGAGGCACCGTACCTCATTTCAAACCCATAGAGATAATTCGCACTGCAACCTGGGAGATGGGGAGAATGCGCGTCCTAGATTACTCATCTTGCAGACAGCCTTTAAATGTGCCTTCCCCAGCTTGTAACATGCCTCATTTCTCTGAGCACTGGCATTCTGCTCTTGAGTGCATCCTATATCTACCTGAAATAAATCCTTTTGTACCTTTTTTATTGAGGTGCTTCAAAATTCTTTTTCTCAGATGGGAGTCAGTGAACCTACAAACTTATTTCAAAAGGCTGGGTTAAGTTCCTTATTTTGGCCTAGGGGACCCTCAGATCCAGCACAGGGACAGTATAATTATTATGGAGAACAGTGTGGTCATATTTACCAAAATTAAAAATAAGTCCACTGAATATTCATTTATAAAAGAAGAGCTTTGTCTACGTCCCATGCCATATTCAAAAATTTACTGCCGAGATTATAGATCTTAATGTAAAATCTAAAATTATAAAACTTGTAGAACAAAATAGAGCAGAAAAAATTTACAACCCTGGATTAGGCAAAGATTTCTAGTAGGGAAACCAAAAGCATGATCGATGACAAAAAAAGGTACATTGAACTTCATCAAAATTAAAAATTTCCATGTTTTGAACAACATTGTGAAGAAAATAAAAACAAATCAAACACAAGGGGAAATATTCTGCATTATATACCTACTTAATAAGAAAGCTAACAACCCAACTTGAAAAGTGTGCAAAACATGTTTTCAACAAAGACAAAATACAGGTAGCAAGTAAGTACAAATATTGAACATCCTTAATCATTAAAGAAGTGCAAATTAAAGCCACAGTGAGATAGGACTGTGCACTTACTAGGATGGCTAAAATTAGAGATTGGCCTTACTAAAGGTTAGGGAATTTATCTTGCTTTTGGGAACGCACAATTATACAGCTACTTTAAAAAGCAGTTTGGCAGTTTCTTAAAAGTTAAGCCTACAATCAACCATAAAACACAGCCATTCTACTGCTAGATATTTGCTGAAGATAACTAAATACAGCAAATGTCCATGTATAGAAAAATTGGCACAGTTAACTTGGTAGCAGTATGATTCTTATATCCAGAGAATAAAAACCTAGAATTCCAATCCTAAAAGTGTTTTCTCTTGAACATAGGTACTTTAGGTTACTGGAGAGCATTTTAGGCATTTCTGAGCCTTAAATGAAATACACTGCATCACAACACTCCGTAGGCAATGAAAGCCAAACCTGGTGTGTATTAAATAATACTGATAACATCATTTGCTCTTCACCAAAACCTGTGAAGTAGGTATTATTAAAAAGGGGGTAGTTTATTCTTTCTTTCAGGTAAGAAAATTTCCCTAAGGATGTTAAACGGGTTTCTTAGGGTCACATATCTAGAATAAGTATCAAAGGGCTGTAATCAACTCCAAAATTATTTTCACTAATTATTTTACTCCCAAATACCTGTGCATATTCACAGCAGACCTTTAGTAATACACCAAGGTTAGCAATGGCCCAAATGTTTACCAAAACAAAACTGAATTATAAATATATCCATACAAAAAAAGGAATCAATTATTAAAACAGTGAACAACACAAATTAACCTTAAAATAACCGTGTTTAGGAAAGAAGCCAAAAAAAAAAAAGACTACATACTATATGATTCCACTTATATAAACTGTTAGAAAAGGTAAACTAATCTACAGTGATATGTAAAGCCTATGGATCAGTGGTGGTCTAGGGACAGGAAAGGGTGTCGGGAGCTAGGAGATAGGTTGCAAAGGAACACGGGAAACCAGAGGGCTGACAGGTATGTTCCTCATTGTGGTGACAGTGTTTTAGTTGAATACCATCACCAAAACTTATCAAATTGATCATTTTAATTAAGTGTAGTTTATTGTGTGCAAAAAATACCCACATAAAGCTTTTTACAAATTCCTGTACTAGCTGAGTGTGGTGGTGCATGCTTATAATCCCATCGCTCTGGGAGACTGAGGCAGGAAGATCATAAGTTTGAGCCCAGCCTGGGCAACTTAACCGCACTCTGTCTCAAAATGCAAAATAAAGAAAAAGGTAGCTAAATGTGAAAACCTGGGGTTCAGTCACCAGTACCACACACATACCCATGTACACACAAGCGTGCGCACACACACACACACACATACTCATGTACTATTTGACCTGGTAATTGTAATTCAAGGACTTACTGTACAGAAACATCTGCAAATGTGTGAAATCATATTTGCCCAAAGTTACTTTTTACAGTATACTTAAAATTTCCAAACAGTTGGAAACAAATACTCATCAGTGAGAAACTGGATAAATTGTATTTCACAGTAGAATATTCTGCAGGCAAGTAATTTCTTTATCTACTTCTAGGGAACAATCTCCCAAAGATCAATTAATGAAAAACTATGTGCATATTGGTGTACATGTCTTGCCACTTTTTCATTTGAAAATGCAAGCTGTAGAATGATATTGCATGCTTTTAAGAAGTAAAAATACCTTTTGGAGGGTCCACATAAAACTCATTGTAACTGTTCCTATCCATCATGGTTTGGAGGCAAACTAATATGCAACTTCATTGTACATGCATTAGTTTCTTTTGATTTTTGTTCATTTCTTCTTCAGAAACACCTCTGTACAATGCCAAATCTAGACAATGGATTTCATCCCCTTTAAAACCTCTTTGCTGTTTACCATACTACATACCACTGTTAATACGCAATGAGCTAAAGTTTAGTAGAACTTTGATTACTATTCTTTAAATGTTATTTGAGAAACTTTTCCTGCATAATCTCACTTAGTTAAGCAAAGAAAATTTAGGTCTTTCATATTAAGTACACTTGTCCCCTCATGGCTTCAGAAACTTCACCCTCCATGGTTTCTATATGATTTACTATGTTATTTTGTCCTTCAAAGGAAGTTAGCTTTGACTTCCAAATCTTTGTTATGATGCATACATTTAGCTAAATTCCTTTTCTGCACAAATATAAATGTTAGTTTTGATGTTGTTGTTTTTCCTCTTTGCCAAATCTCTATGTGTACCAAGGAGACATAAATTAATGGGAGAGTTTTCAACTGAAGTGGAAGTAATCCACAGAGAAGACTTAATTATTTATCTGGACACATGATCTGAGATGGAGATCAGACTAAGTAGGTCTGATGAAGCTTCTTATGAATGATTTCAAGGATTTATGGACAGTTTCTTGGAATAACCACAAACAGAAAATAAATTTTCACATGCTCTATTACTATATAACACATGTTAACTGGTCATCTGGCAATTAAATTATTAATAACAATAAAGGGAAAAAGAACCTCTTTGGAGAAAAAGTAAGTCTCCTAAATAATCAATTGTTTATAGGTGAATTCAAAATGAAACTTATAAAAATTTGAAATCAAATAATAAAATGATATATTTTAAAACTCATGAGATGTAGCTAATGCAGTGCCAGAGTGTAATTCATAGCTTTAATCCATTCGTTATTATACAAAAAGATAAGCTAAAGCTTACCTTTTGACAAAATGTAAACAGACAAAAACAATAAAAATAAAAATGGAAATTAATAGAAAGTTATTAAAATAATTCACAGAATTACATAAGGATCAGTAGACTTCAGTACCTACTGTATGAGCCATTATAAATGCTACAGTCTTCCAGAGAAGGAACAACATATTGAGAGGGAAGTGGGGATGATGCGCTATAGTGAAAATAATTTTGGAGTTGATTGCAGCCCTTTGATACTTATTCTTGATATGTGACCTTAAGAAACCCATTTAATGTCCTTAGGGAAATTTTCTTACCTGAAAGAAAGAATAAACTACCCTCTTTTTAATAATACCTCCTTAACAGGTTTTGGTAAAGAGCAAATGACGTTATCAATAATATTTAATACAGGTCAAGTCTGGCTTTCATTGCCTATGAAGTGCTGTGATGCAGCATATTTCATTCAAGGCTCAGAAATGCTTAAAATGCTCTGTAGTAAACCTAAAGTATCTATGTTCAAGAAAAAACACTTTCAGGATTAGAATTCTAGGTTTTTATGCTCTGGATATAAGAATCATACTGCTACCTAGTTAACTGTGCCAATTTTTCTTTACATTAATTTTTTTTTTTAATCCAACCAACCAGACAAAACAGCCTTCCCATTTTCCATCCATTCTCTATGTATTTTTCACCCACAACAGCGTGCTAGGCCATGGCCTCAGCAGTTAGGGGTCTTGGCTCATTCTCATCAGATGGGCACAGTTTCTTAGAAGCTGGCTGTTATATTTTGTGGGCTATTTGTTTGGATGGAAAACTTGTTTTCTTTTCACAATTGCAGAGGACAGGAGAGAGATCAATTTAACCAGAACCAGGAAGAGAGATTACTTGAAGCTTTTAGTGTTGTTTATTTCCCTTACTGATATGACTGTGTGTATTGGACCACACACAAATGTTTGCTTCCTTAAGCAAATCTATTTATGAAGACCTTTCATATGGTTGTTAAGCAGCCATCTGGAGCTTTATCATCCACTTGCAAATTCTGGAGTCATGGAGTCACCACTTGCAAGAAAACAAGCTGGCTTGTGAAAAAAGCATTTGCACTGAAGAAATATCTAGCATTTCCCCTATTGAGGTTGCATAATATCCTGCTATTTTTGGCTATAGTCATAATCAAAACAAAGTAGCAGGATGAAGTCCCTTGAAAAGAATAAGAAAATTGTGTCCTTCCAATCTGCAATTCTTTAAATGTTAGTACTTTTCCAAGAAAGAAAAGATATCAGAATTCTTTTTTCTTTTGTAAACCCAATGTAGTTGTCAATCTCAGTACTCAAAACAGTTACCTGCCACTCATATAGTGAATCATATTGGAAATGCTTCTTAAAACAAGTGTACACATATTACCATTACCACCACCATCACTGACACTTCAGACCTAATGGAGAATGTTTTCAGTGGGCCCTGCCTAAAAGTAAGCCTTCTAAAATATAAATGGAAGGCCTTAATGGACACGCCATTGAAATGCTAATCTTTGTTTTATGTCTATTGACAGTATTGGAATAATTATGAGTTAGATTTTAAAAGCATCTTGTAGAGATACACATGGCTTCAAGATTCCGTGAATGCCTGATAGCAATGCACAGGAATGGGTCATTACTCTCCACCTTATGGTGATCCCATACACACAAAACACAGTATCGCACAGGCTGCTAAAATCCTTGTGGCATGGAGTGATACTAGCGATTTATGAAACAGAGAAAGACAGAAAAGCAAGGGGAAGGTTTGTTAGAGAGTTCAGACCTATGCACTACACACTCGTATGGACAGTCTGTAGTCAAGAGGGTTGGAAAGGATCCAAACTGAAGTGGAAAAGAAACTGTAAATGGTAAAATTAATTGCTTAAATGTTTTCCTAAAGATCTAAAAATATTTACTAAATACTAAAAGAATTTAGAACTTTAACTAAATGTATGTATCCTAACAAAGATTTGGAAGTCCAAGCTAACTTCATTTGAGTGACAAAATCACATAATGAATCATATAGAAATTGCACCATGGAGGTGCAATTTTCTGAAGCCATGAAGGGACAACTGTACTAAAATTTTAAATACCTAAATTTTCTTTGCTTAACAGATAGGTGAGACTATGCAGGGAAAGTCTCTCAAATAATATATAAAGCAAAAGTAAAGTTCTGTTAAACTGTAGCTCATTGCATTCTAGCAGTGGCATGCAGTGTGATAAATAACAAAGTGGTTTTAATGGGGATAAAATCCACTGTGTAGATTTGGCATTGTACAGAGGTGTTTCTGAAGAAGAAATGCACAAAAATCAAAAGAGACATGCATATACAGTAAAATCACATATTAGTTTGCCTCCAAACCATGATGGATAGGAACAGTTACAATGAGTTTTATGTGGACCCTCCAAAAGGTATTATTACTTCTTAAAAGCATGCAATATCATTCTACAGCTTGCATTTTCAAATGAAAAAGTGACAAGACATTTACACCAATATGCACATAGTTTTTCATTAATTGATCTTTGGGAGATTGTTCCCTAGAAGTAGATAAAGAAATTACTCATTATTGTGCCTGCATAATATTCTACCATGAAATACAATTCATCCAGTTCCTCACTGATGAGTATTTGTTTCCAATTGTTTGGAATTTCTAAGTATACTGTAAAAAGTAGGTTTGGGCAAATATGATTTCACATATTTGCAGATGTTTCTGTACAATAGCTCCTTGAATTAGAATTACCAGGTCAAATAGTACATAAGTGTGTATGTGTTTGTGTGTGTGTAAAAGGCAGAAAAGGATTGCCTCTAGGTATAGGGCTATGTGGCAAACCTAGGAAACCTCACACAAATGAGCCTATTGTAACATGTACCACAGTACATGTACTAAATACCAGCTGAGTGAATAGCCTAAAAAAAAAAACAAGATAAAAAGCTTCTACTTCTACCAGCTGGTGTTCAGACCTTCCAGCTCAGTAGCTTCATTTCTACATTGAAATGAGTTACTGAAAGCATTACCCTCTTAAGTACCAATACATTCAAACAGTCAGCAGTATCATGACACAGTGTAAAACTGCTTTGTTTATAGAACTTAGAGCAAAAGCAATGAGGAAGTGGAAATCAGGGCACAGGGATAGATGCACAGGTGGGTGGATTTTCAGTTTAATAATAATAACAAATCTTGGACCTGTGCTGCTATGATATGAAAGCCCAGAGAAAGTTAAATGCCTATAGAGATTGGATAGGAAGACAATCACTGTACATTGATTAACTTTACCCCAAATTTGCAAAATTATATTGCTCACTACTGGGTGGAAGAGGCACAGGAGACTAAAGGCAAGTTCAGCTACAGAAAAAGATAAATTTGCTCTTTGGGATAGGAGTTTGGTAGAAAGAGAAATGTGTTCCTCCTTCAGATTAACAGTTTAGGTTATGCTAGCTCGTTAATCAGCAAAATTTCCCCCAATCGTGCTCTATAACTAGCTGCAAATACCAAATTTAAATCATCAAACATTAAGAACCCCCTCCACATGCATGGGTGCTATTAAATCTCCACTAGATTTTATTTATTTCTGGAGACCAGGAACCAGACTTTGTCTTATTTTGTTGACCCTTAGTACCTATGAGAGTGTCTTTGGTAGATGGCAGATGCTCAAATTTACTTAATGAATAAATGAATAAAGCAGGGAATAATCACACTAGTGGAATGATTCTGTCAGTTGTACAGTGTCAACAGCAACAAACTATTCCACCCACCACGTTATCCTACACATATATTTCACTCAGTGAAAATTCAGCTGATTACAATCAAGGACAGTTAAAATTAAGCTAAGTCAGTTGGCTCCCTTCTTCCTGCTTCTGGAGTCACATGTAATTAAATCTGAAATTTTGGCCAGAAAATTTAACCATTGGCCAATTGGCCAAAAAGGCTAATGTCATAATCCCAGTGTTCTGAATTAGTAGCCTAATGATGCACAGATGCTGGCACCAGTGACCACCCTCTTGTAGCCTTCTTACAAGATGAAATGCTGTTCCTTACTTCCTGCTTTGATTTTGGCATTAAGCAGCACCGCACAACAATGCCTATGTTAGGTGATAAGTACTTAGTTTGTTCCCAGACTTAGTTTTATTGCAAGATGGTGACTTGAAAAGATGTATTTATTGTGCTCTTTTTAAAACTTCCTACCAAGTAATTGTAGGAAATAATACAAATCATTACTAGTTTGAAAGGCAGAAAATGTTAACACAGAGGATTTCTGTGGCAAATTTATCTTTAGAAAACGTATTTTGAACTATGTTCTATGATATGACACCTATTCCAGGGGACCACATGCATGTGACTAGAGCAACTTCCAATTGGGAGACTGGGATAAACTAATTTTTAAATCAAAAGAGACATTTTTGGGAACATATGTTTCTATAGTAACACAGTAAACAGGAGTAAGAGAAAAATCATGTAAGTGCCACCGTGATAGCTGTACATGACAAGGTATCATCACAAATAAGACTCAAAATGTTGTTTCTCACCTACCTCAATGCACAAAGCCGTTTCGCCTCAGAGCCTGTAAACAACCTACAGTTCTCAAGGATAAGTAGACACAGAACATTTAAGAATATGAAAATTTGGTCTTTCAAGCCTTGCATTGTTTTAGGCTTCAATGGTATAATTGAACTCAATTGCCACAGGATGTAAATCACTCCCCCACAACCTCCTTCTCTGTTTCCATTGGAAGTCACTAATTAGCACATCTTGGAGATCTTTCATGACTCAGAATCGAAGGAAAATCCTAAAAACTATTATTTGCTGAAAGGACTAGGAAAACACAACAGTTGTCATGGCAAGAAAGCTTAGTAAACCATCCATTTATGGGAAAAAAATCTAAACATGTAATGACATTAAATTTTGCCTTATGAATTTATGTCACTAATCAGCCTTAATAGTCAGAGTAAAGTTTTACTTTTCAATCACAAAGTTGCCATTTTCAAAAGTATTTCTAAAGTATGGTAATGAAAGTTCCAATGTGGGAGTATCTACATGAAATTTTTTTAAAAATTAATATTTATCTTCATACGCCTTTAATCTTGAGGAAGAGATTAAAACTCGAGATTCAGATTTAATGATCCTGTACCAAAGCCTTTATAGATACTCTATAAATTTTAATTATGACATTACTTTAGATGCAAATTCAATATTTATCTCTGGTTTCCATTGGCTTGGGCCATTTCCTTCACCTGAACTGCCTATGTGAATCTGGCAAAAGCTTATCCTTTTATCTCTCTTTTCATCTTAAATGCTAGCTTCTTTAAATCTTTCCAAGTATCTAATAAAGATAAAATACAGGCATATTTTAGAAATGTACTGTTAGGCATCCTAACAGTTTACACTTGTATTGTACATAATAATTATCATGCGTTCTGTGTTCTATTTCAATTATTTGGTGAATGTCTTGAACTTTCTTCCAGATCACTGGTTCTCAACCTTTATTATCTGTTGTTATAAAGGATTCACATTGGTGGTAGGGGCTAGGAAGCAGCACTTCTAATATATTTCCAACATTCTATATTTTCCCCCCTTGGTATCTAAACATTTCTTCTTATTTTGAATCATAACCAAATCACAAGCTCTCTCTTAATATTTGGCCAGCGTATCACGTTTAAATAAAATTTTTCCCTAGATTCCTCATGTGACCATCTATCACTTGGGATGTATTTGAATACTAGTAAGATCACAGGTTTTGCAGTAATAAACTTTCAAATCTCAGTAGTTTAAAATAAGTAAGATTTATTTCAGGTCTCATACCTGTGTATTTTAGCCCTGTCATACGAAATGTGACCTATTCATTCTTTATGATATAGACATATCACTCACCATATTTTATAGGTCAAAATTAATGGCCCAAAGCTCAATGCACAGCAGGCAAGAAAATACAGAATGTGTTGTCTATACTAAACTTCATTACTCTAAAATTAAAAAATTTTTATTTAAAGAGAAACAAACAATGAAAAACAATGATATAGAATTTCAAACCAAGATAGGAAATGAACACTGGTTATTACATTGCATATTATCATCTTCAAAGTAGTTGCTCAGATTAAAAGATGTAGGCATGCAACACTGATCAAACACACAAGCACAAGCTATTACTCTCAATGGAAATGGGTGGTATAAAATTATCTTAGCTATCTCATGTGGATAAATTTATATATCTATATCATAAATATACATCATAAAGACAATATATATTTTTTTTCTTTTCCTTCCTTTCTCCTTTCCTACATCCCAGTTTTTCTTTCCTTTTGAGGACATTTTTTTCCCTTTCACAATATCTATGGAATATTTTGAATCTTATTTACTCTTTCAATTTCTTACACTAGGGAGACAGTACAATGTTTACACATTAGAATCTGATTTATTTTGCTTATGAATATGGTTTCTAGTTGCATCCATTTACCTATAAAAGCCTCGAGTTTATCCTTCTCTACAATTGAGTAGTACTCCATTGTATAAAAATGCCACATTTTTTATCCTTTCCTCAGTTGATGGGCATTTAGGTTGCTTCCAAGATTTAGCTATGAAGAATTGTGCTGCTGTAAACATGGGTGCACATATGTCACTGTGGTGTGATGTTCTTTATTCTTCTGGGAAAATACCAAGAAGGGAAGTAGCTGGCTCAAATGGGACCTCCAATCCTAGTTTTTTGAGGAATGTTTTCGGTGATTTCCACACTGATTGTATCAGTCTACACTCCCACCAATGGTGGAGAGGGGTTCATTCTTCCCCCACAACCCCACCATTTGTTATTGACTGATTTTTTTTATGATAGCCATTCTTTCTGGGGTGAAATGGAATCTCAGTGTTGTTTTAATTTGCATTTCTTGAATGAACAATGATGTTGCACATCTTTTCATATAGTTACTTGCCATTTGTACTTTTTCATCTGAGAGGTGTATATTCAACTTAGAGACCCCTTGTTGAATTGGGTCTTTGAATTTTGGGGCCTGCTTTTTTCATTTTTTTTATATTTTCTAAATAGAAGCCCTATGTCTGAGGGACAATTAGCCAATTTTTTTTCTCATTCTTTGGGATTTCTTTTCAACCTGTTGGTGATTTCTTTTCACATGCAAGAACTTTTTAATAAGATGAGATCACAGTTGTTGATTCTTTGAAGTACTTCCTGTGCAGTTTGGTTTTTGTTCATGAACACTCTGCCTATCCTTATGTCTTTGAGATTTCTACCTACTCTCTTCCGGTAGACTTAGTGTTTCTGTTTTAATATTTAGGTCTTTGATCCCTTGTGAGTTGAATTTAGTGCATGGTGATAGACATGGGTCTAATGTTAGTATTAAGCATGTGGCAATCCAGTTTTTCTGGCACCATTTATTAAAGAGGCTATCTTTCTTCCAATTAACATATTTGGCCCCTTTGTCAAAATAAGGTAGCTGAGTGTGTTTGGAGTTGTGTCTGCATCTTCTAATCTGTTTCAATGATCTTCTGATCTGTTTTAGTTTTGGCCAGTACCATGCTGGTTTTATCACAGTAGTTTTGTACTGTAATTTCAAGTCAGGATTGTGATGCCTCCTGCCTTGGCTTTGTTGCCCAGGACTGTCTTTGCTCTTCTGCTAGGTCTCTTCTGTTTCCAAATGAATTTTAGAATTGTTTGCTTTAGTTCTGTGAGGTGTCCTACTGGTATTTTGGTCGAGATTGCATTAAACCTGTATTACAGGTTTGGGCATATGGCCATTTTCGCTGTGGTGGTTCTTCCTATCCATAAGCAAGGGATATCTTTCCATTTTCTGATATTTTTTTCAATCTCCTTTTTCAGAGTACTGTGATTTTTTTCAATGTATATTTCTTTCACTTCCTTTGTTAGACTGATTCGTATGTATTTCATGTTTTGGATGCTATTGTGAGGGATGTTATTTCCCTAATTCCTTTCTCAGTGAGTTTGTTGTGTATAGGAATGCTATTGATTTTTCAGCATTGATTTTGTATCCAGCTACACTACTGAATTTGCTTATTAATCCTAGAAGTCTTTTGGTGGAGTTTTTGGGGTCTTCTATTAGAGTATCATGTCTTCTACAAAAAATGATTGTTTAACTTCTTCCTTTCCTATCCTTATTCCTTTTATTTCTCTTTCTCTCATCTAATTACTCTAGCTAATGTTTCCAGAACTACACTGCATGGAAGTGGTGATAGTGGACATCCTTGTCTTGTTCCTGATCTTAGAGTGAAAGTTTTCCTTTTGTTTGTCCAATTAATATGATATTGGCTGTTGATTTATCATAAGTGGCTTTTATCAGATTGAGACAAAAACCATGTATTCCAATTTTCTGTAGGTTTTTAAAATCATGAATAAGTGTTGGACTTTATCAAAAGCTTTCTCTGCATCTATTGAGATGATCATTTGATTTTTGTAGTTGGCTCTGTTGAAATGGTGTACCGTGTTTACAGACTTGCTTTATATTGAGCCATCCCTACATTTCTAGGATGAATTGCAACTGGTTATGCTGTATAATCTTCTTGGTTATTTGCTTGATTCTATTTGCTAGTATTTTATGTAAGATTTTTGGGCCTTTTTTGTGTTTTGTTTTTTTTGAGACTAGGTCTCACTACACAGTTCAGGCTGGCCTTGAGCTCACTTTGTACATGAGGCTGGTCTTGAACTAGCAATGATCCTCCTGCCTCAGCTTCCCTAGTGCTGGGATTACAGGGGTGCACCACCATGCCTGGCTATTTACGGAAGATTTTTGTGTCTATGTTCATTAGGGAGATTGGCCTATAGTTCTCTTATTTGATTGGGTCTTTTTCCAGTTTTGAAATCAGGGTAATACTTGCCTCCAGAAATGAGTTAGGGAGTGTTGCTGCCTTTTCAATTTCATTAAAGAGTTTGCAGAATATTATTGTTATATCTTCTCTAAATTTCTTGTAGAACTCAGCCATGCATCCGTAGAACATGAGCTCTTCTTTGTTGGTAACATTTTCCTTATAGTTTTTATTCCATTAGCTGCTATTGTGTTACTCAGAATTTTTATATCTTCTTGATTCAGCTTTGGTAATTAGTACCTTTCTAGGAATTGGTCCCATTTCTTCTCTGTTTTCCCCCTACTCAAGTAAAGATTTTTGAAGTAGGTATTGATGACCTTCTGAATTTCCACAGCATCTATAGTGAGTTCACCATTTTCATTCCTAATTGCGTGAATCTGAGTGTTTTCTTTCCTTTTCTTGATAAGGTTGTCTCCAGCTTTATCAATTTCACGTATTCTTTCAGAGAACCAACTCTTTGATTTATTAATTCTTTGTATTGCTCTCCTAATCTCCATTGTGTTCATCTCTACCCTGATCTTTCTAATTTCCCCCTTGTATGGGCTTCAGGCTCGAGTTGCTCTTCTTTTTCTAGAAGCTCGAGGTTCAGCATTATATTGTTTATTTGTGTTCATTCTATTTTTCTGTTATGAGAATTCACTGCTATAAGTTTTGCTCTGAGGACAACTTTCACTGCTTCCCACAAGTTCCAGTATATTGTATCTGCATTTTTGCTAGATTGTAGATATTGTTTAATTTCTTCTCTAATTTTGCCTGTGACTAATTGGTTGTTTTGGAGGGTGTTATTTAATTTCCATGTGTTTATGGGGTTTTTGCAGTTTCTCTTGTTATTAATTTCTAATTTCATTGCACTGTGGTCAGATAATAAGCATGGGATAATTTCAATACCTTTGCATTTACTTAAGCATGTTCCGTGGGTAGTATATGGTCTATTTTAGCAAACATTCCATGTGTAGCTGAGAAGAATGTCTATTCTGATGTTGTGGGGTGTAACATTCTGGAAACCTCTACTAAGTCCATTTCTTCACAGGTGTTGTCCATTTCTGTTATTTCTCTGCTGATTCTTTGTCTAGTTGATCTATTTCTTTGTGACAATGGGGTATTAAGGTCCCCTGTTATAATTGTGTTATTCCTTATTTGATTTTTCAAGTCTATTAGTATTTTTCTTATATAGTTGGGTGCTCCTGTATTTGGTGCATATATAATGATCTTCTTTGTCTCTTTTGAGCACTTGTAATGAAAAACTATCTAATTGATGCAATAATCCCATGAGGTAGGTACTATAGCTATGTTGCACTGTAGAAAGGCATGGTGATGTGACCTGTCCTAGAATACTAAGTTTATCAGTTGTGGAGTTAGCCATCAAACAAAGTCCATGTCTTCAAAGCTCATTTTCTTAAATAATTGCTTTATATTTTCCTAAACACACACACACACACTCACAAGTTGATCTTTATAAGCCACAAATGTCATAAAACTACTCCTCATGAGTTCTGAAACACAATCTACTCTATTTTAACACCTTCCTGACACCTTTCTTCCATTCTCTGGCCTATACCATGGTAATCATGATCTTTCAGTAATTTCATTTCAGCCATACTACATAATGTTCATTTCACCACTATCCCTCAGAATTATTTTCTAACATTAGTCATTCTTTCTGCTATACTCATCTTATCTACCTAATCCCTCTCTATATTCCTTGTCTTGCTGTAGACACTAAAGTTATTGAAAAATATGAAAGTATAAATAAGAGTTGTAAAATTTGAGGAAAATCAATAGCATAAATCACTAGATTCAGTCAACAAAACCTAGCATATGAGAAAAAACTAGAAGAATGCACAGAATATACTAAAACATACTGAAATAGAAACAATGTTCTAAAATAAATACTAAACTTACTACATCCATAAAACATTAGTGGTTTTTTGGGAAAAAATTTGTTGAAATGTAGAGATTGCTTTAACATAAAACATTTTTTAACATGAAACATTCAATAAAAAGACTGTAACTCAGGTTCAGAACTACTAAGTATGAATTCACACTTGTGTTGAGTATAACTTATTATAGATCATTTGTTCAAATGGAGTGCTTTAAGTATTATTGAAGAGATTTGCATACAAAGCAAGTGTCTCTGAAAAAACTCCCTAAATCAAGTCAAAACTATATTTTATGAGTAGAATTTAATATTGGTGCCACTGAATTGTAGTCCATTACATACGTATGCTTGTAAATTAGTATATAAAATTCTTTCCTAAGAAACGTATTATTCCAATCACCATTAAGTACTTGGCTGAGTCAGAGCTATTTCTGACTATATCAGAACAACCCAATCACTTGGGGAAAAGTTTTTATGCACTCAAAACCTGGGAAATCCCAGTAATAATATATTTTAAAGCAAAGGTGGATCCAGGGGGTGCAAATGATTCTCCCCATTTCCTCTGCGGGCTACCTGGTTATGCTCCACTTACCTCCAATCTCACACCATTTTGAATACCAGCAGCTGGGGGAAAACTTGCCTATTTCTCAGCGATCCTGGTTACAACTTATCTCCTACATTGCATCACAACTGATGGGGACACGTGCAGAACTTTGATCAGTGACAACAGCCGAGGAGACTAACACCTCCCCCAGCCCTCACTCCTCATCCTCTTAAACTTGCAAGCGAACTCCCGGAGCTGAAAAGACTGAATGCACTGAAACACGTAGAAGGGGCCCCCCCGGAGGAAATGGCAGTAATGCTCCCTCCCATGGGCGAGGGAGGTAGAAACCAGATAACAAAACCTACAGCCCATTACAAGGATTTCACTCTTTGAAAATAGTATATAATATATAATAAAGAGCATTTCACATTTTGCCTTAGAATTCGTTACATTAAGAATAATCTGATTGGTGAGAGAAATGTAGAAAAAACGTAAATATTTCATATGATAGAATAAATAGACTTCAATGGAATGAACTGTGGACTTTGAATCAAGAGGTCTATCTTATCTTTAAAACCTGGATTTCTTCTCTTCCTGGATGTTTAATGATTTGTACCTGACCCACACTGATAGTTTTATTTTTCACTGCTCTGAGCTTTCGTTTTATCGAAATTTTGAGAAACAGCATACTAAACCTTTAATTTAGAAAGAATATAAATGTATCATCAGATATACATTCTAAGAGATCTATATTTTTCTTCATTCAATTCTTGGACCACATCTAGTAATAGGAATGCTTAGTTTCCTTGATGCAGCTTGGTTTCTTAATTTAAATTAATTTATACATGTTTTGTGAACGATTAACTTATTATTTATTACAAATACTTTAGCTAAGTGTTTTCATCTTATTACTATACTTGACCTTAGCCAAAAGGCCGAGAAGTGATCATAGGTTATTACTGAGACATAGAAGAACTAGTAATTTTTCTGCATCTATATGTAATATAGATGTGTTTAAATCACTTTTGAAGATTTCTAGTAATTCTAAAATCTGGGGGAAGTTTGGGGACAGTGTTAACATATACTTATGTGACAATAATAATAATTTTAATTACATGAGATAAAATAATGTGATATACAAATAATAACTTTGTCCTCAGTTTTTATATCTCTGGTTTTTATTTGATTGTCTTAGCTGGGGTTCCCAAAACACAATTTTATCTGTCAGGATTTGGTGGGGAAAAAAGAATTTGTGTAGAAGGGATTTAGTACCTTTATATCAGTTTATTAAAAGACAACTCACCATGACATTTCTGCCTATCTTATAACATTCTAGTCTAGTTCTAGACTATCTTTCCAAGGTGGCTTAATAACGAAAAGCCATGAAAGATAAAGCTTCCTTTTGAGGCAGAAGGTAGAATTGTTTCCTGATCAGGATAATAAAATAATATCTTGAGTTTGTTTTAGCAGCTGCCTTATAAGATTGGGATATCCTAAATTCAGAATTCCCAGCTGCAAGGCAAAGCCCTATATGTGTAGGACTCACCTATTTGGTGATGGAGAACCATCCAAATGCCAAACTAAACCTGAAAGTCCACTTATTTATCACAAAGTGCCAATACTGCAACTGAACCCAAACACTGAGGTTTTAGTTTAGAAAAACAACTGTTATCTGATGCTCAACTGCTGGGGCGACTTGGCTTGCACCCCAACAGAGGGCTCTGAGTGCCTGCGGTAGTGCCTGTGCCATAGGTTTGCCACGAGTGATGGGTTCCATATCACCCCACAGCATCCGGGCAAAAGAAACTTGTGTGAACCTGAAGTTTATGCTGCCTGCTGCACCATGAATGATAAACATATTTATGAACTAAGAGTAACATGTCTTCTACAGGCAGTTAACAAACTGTCACAGTCTAACTTAATGAAAGCTGAGTGAATCTTCAGGGCTTCCCTCTCTTTTAATTCAGTGGTCTGTTAATTGTCACAAGTATTCTTATAGCAGATACTGGACAACTGTGTTTTTCCTCTCTCCTTACGGCTATCTTGTGATAGTCTTTCATTGTGCAATCGAGGCAGAGCCCCACAGACAAAATAAACCCAAAGAAGCACAAGACATTGTACCCATCTGTGGAGAGTGGTCATGCCTATTTCAATAATCATAATCTCTCTTTGACATCCTATAAACCAACTATAAAATTAGAGTGTTAATACACCCTATATGAAGGGTGCATGGTAGGAGATAAATTATTGATAATACATATATTACAAAGCGAGGGAGAAAACTTTCATAACTATTATGCTCCTAACATCTATAACCAGCCATGAAGCCATTTTTTATATTCAGCCTCCTTAGCCTAACGCCCCTTACCTGGCCTCTCAATTGTTCATAAATTTGTTTTGTTTGTTTCCAAGATTACTCAAACCTGTATTCCTGAAGGACCTCACTCATTAGTATCTGATGGATGTGGTCTTCACTTCTTTTATCTTTGGACGGAAAGACTAGGAAGCTCCTGGATGGAGGGTGCCCTCATCTCTTGCTCCTCTTGGTCTGCACTGTGTAGCAGCAGCCTTCTTTTTCACGGACAGTTGGAACCAATGTCTCTCCCCAGTACAATGACCCCCTTCCCTTCCTTGGCTCCTTGAGAGACAACTTTTCTCCACTAACAGATCTGGAGGGTTTCAGAAGCTAGTAATTCTTTCTCAACCTTTCTGTTCCAAACAGAGAAAAGAAAAGGGCTTAAACTAGAGACTTGGTTATAGATATCTTTTTGGACCTTTAGAACAGGATATCTACCTTTTGTGGCTCATTGCTTAATCTGAAATTTAAATTTTTATACACCATGCCTAGTTCTAGCACACTACAGTGCTGCTTTTTCTAACAGTGCATGTGACAAAACTTGGGATTCTTGTGCATGTGAGCCCAACAGGAAATCTTTACTGATTTTGCTTTTAACAAATAGTTCTTTGACCAGGGCTACTGCTACTGTTTAGTGCCATGATATTCAGTAAAGCAGGAAGTACGTCTTTGGATTATAATGCTGGCCAAAATATTGTGGAGAGGAGACAGACCAGCACCTACAGTGTCTAATGAAGTCAGGTTGCTCTCAGATCTATAACAGAGAGGAAAGCTGTGAGGTGGTTCTGTAGGAAATGCTGCCGCAGGAGATATTCGGTGCTGGTCTCTGCTAACGGCATCTATGTCATTCAGCAAGTGTCAAGTCACCTCTCCAGAGGGTGAGCTCAGAAACCCGGGAAATAACTGCAGAGCACACTAACTGACCTAAGGGGCATTTATTTCTTGACTTCCGTGAGACCCCACTCTGACTGAGGCAGCGTGAAGACATTCTACGTTTTCTAGGATTCATGTCCATTCAGAGCCAGTGTTAGGTTGTTCCTGAGGTGACTGGGCATTTCTCCCTTGGCGCTGCGTAGCCACATTCTCACCATGGCTCTTTTATCGATGGATAGGGTGAAGATTTCACAGGACTTGTGTCACCAACGAATGGTGGCACCAGTGCACGTGGCCTTCTTTTTATTTAAGATGTAACCATCTGACTTAGATTCTTCAAAACATAAACACAGCTGTGCTTATGTTCAGGGAGGTTGATTTTCTGGCTCTTGTGGTACAGGGGCTGGCTTTTTAGAAGCAGCAATCCTGGAGATTCTGATTCAGAGAATAGTGGATACCAAGCAGCAGTGGCCGGTGACAATTTAGCTAGATAAATCCTACAGTTGGCTTGGGCATTGTTTCTGGATCCTTTGCTCATCTACTTCACCAGGCTTTTGTGGCCCAATTGATATATTTCAAACAAATTCTCTGTGTGGGTAGTAGGAGTATATTCTGTTGTTAGGGAAAAATAGCCACACAGTGTATCGCTTTATGGAACACAGGAGAAAATTAAAAGTGCCTCATGTGTTTAGAATTTAGTCTATATCTGAGAAAGTGTCCCCGATGAGTACAGAAAGATGAGAATGACATAAGGATCAATACAGAACACTTTTCTAGGATAAGAAAAGATCAAAGATTTATTATCTTTATAGACAAGTGCAATCACCGAGCTGGTGTCAAAATCAGAATCATCAGGCTCTAGCAGTGGGGTGAATGGAACCTACAGATCTGAGTTTACATCATGAACTCACACACTTACTAGCTGTGAAGCCTTTGAAATGTCGCTTGATCTGTAGCAGTCAGTTTCCACTGCTCTCAAGTGGAGATAATGATACTTGACTTGCAGGGGCATTAGAAAGACTTAATGAGACAATGGAAGTGGCCAGCACAGCGCTTGACACGCAGTAAATGGTCCACACATATAAATCACTTTATTCTCTTTTGCTCACTCCCTTTTGCTTCTTCTCAAAATTTAGCATATATTGAGTGGTGGAAAGGCTCATATAAAAGGAACTGTTGTGGCATAAATTCTATTATGTGCTGTATGAGTTATGAAAACCCAGGATGAAAGTATCACATTTTATAGAACAGAAATAACTCCAGCTGGAAACTGTTCATCCATTCATTACCTTAATTTTGACTTGTCAAGTTACATAAATACAATCACAGTTCTTATTATACTACATGGATTAGTTCCTAATCTGAGTAGTACAATCAGATCATGATAATCAATGTAATATAACCATCCCTAACACAGAATACCTTTATTTTCAGTGTGTGTTAAAGGAATAATTCCAATTTATTTTATGGTCCCAGCAGAAATGGGACAGCCTAAGTCTACAACAACAATAAACTATTGGTATCCTTCTCATCCTCTCTTCCCAGTTAATTCTTCTATAAATACTTTGTAATCCAAAATTATGGCCAAAGTAGTAGAGTCCTCATCTGATCTTCATTCAGATTCCCTCACTAAGAACATAGAAATATAATATACATATTGTCAAAATCAGGAAATGTGCATTGATACAATAATATTGGCATTAAAGCAAATATAACTCAAATATAAACCCTAATCCTACTATCAATTTTTATATAACTTTTATTTTTAGGACTTAAATGTCAACCCATGTTCTTCATCTAGAAATAGTACATTTCTTCCAAACTGATTAAACAAAAGAAGGTTTAAAAAAAAAACCTTTAAATTGCATTCTCTAAACTATTAGGTAGATCATCAGATCCAAATGTTAGACATTTTGAAAACTGTACAAGTGAATATGCCTTTAAGTCCCCTTTCACAATTTTCTATAAATTTTAATTTTCTACTCTCCTTGGTAAGTAAAATTTACCATAGCAACTGTCTTTATCATTTTTGATCTTGTGTGTTTCATTTGTAACAAATTTACTTATTATCTTTTCCCTGTGTGTTTACCATAATATGACTTGTAAATTCTACAGCTTGCCAATCAAAACGTGGCAGTTATATTTTCTAAAACAATTACTGATGGGTCACAAGCTATGTCTAAAACACTGTAGATCTTGTTGCTATGCTCTTATGTATTTACACTGAACTTCAGAAAATTTGGTGAGGAATTTGTAATGAGTAAGATACATTTTGATTTTCCTCTTTTACAGGAATGGGGAATAGAATCTTGGCTAGTATTATCACATGACACTTCCTTCCAGGAAGGAATTACTGAAGTTAGTAATGTAGGAGAGATCTAGGGCCAGAGGTGGGAATTTACTGAAGTTAATGAAAGAATAGAATGGGATGGTTCAGCTATCCCATTGGATAAGCTGATCCTAAAAGAGATTAAAACTTGATGAAAATAATACCAAAAATTAGATTTTAGTCAATGGCACGACACTGAAAAAAACTGGCAAACTATTTGAAAAATAAAACATCTTATTGTCTCATTAAACATCTCATATCTTGTTTCTGCTCATTCTTTTGCCCTTCCTAGAAATTCCATTTTTCCTGTTCTCTAAAATTCAACAATTTTCTCAAATGACAAATGGTAATTCCACTGGCCCCTCATTTCTTCTCCCCCACAATGCCCACTTCTACCCCATCACCACCTAAGACGTTTCTGGATCTTTTCACTGGAGTGAGTCAAGCTCTCCCTTGGGTCCTAAAGTACAAGTCTATCCCTTTACTATACAGCACATTTCATTGTGAGTGTCTAGGGAGATTTGATTCATGTGATCCCAAGCAATTATTCCTGATTCCCCTCGAGGAGGGATTTGTAGTACCGGAAAGCAAGACTCAGCTGTTAAAGAACAGAGGCCAACAAGCGTGGCCACACTTCCTCCCTCTTCCTTCCAGATCTGAGGGTTCTGTCCAAGGATGGCAGTAGTGCACAGTTCTCACCTGGTTGTTCTGACAGTGACATTACTGATCTCTTTTCCATGCATTTCTTCTCCCAAAGGTCTTATTATTTTAGGCAGCTAATTTAGATAGAAATTAATATACAGTCAGAGAGGGACTGGGCTCTCAAGGAAGTCAGTGAAAAATCAGAATTCTGGCTGGAGGAACACCTAAAAACCAGACCTCAAGATGACGATGCAACAGCCAGGCCTACATGGCACCCAAAGGAATAAGCAATAACTTGAAATTATCCTATAATTAGCACCACCTGGTCCAGGAAGTCCAGCGAGGGATCAGCCATCCAGGTGGGTGCCCAGAGGACCTGGATCCATCCCTTCCCCCAAATGCCTTTGTCCTTCTCATGTATCTTCACTACGTGACCAACTTCCTTACTCGGTCAATATTAGCTTAGTAGCTGTACTTGTAATCCTATCAGTTGGTTATAGTTTGACTCACGTTGTACCCACAATGTGAATTTGCTGTATAAACTACCCCTGACAAAGGGCCTCAGTGACCACCCTCTTGGGACCCCTCCTGTTTCTCAAGAGCTCTCCTCTCAGTAAACCATTAACCCCCATTGTCCCTTGGTATTTATTCTTCCATTTCAGGGGACACAAACTTGCCACATCTAACACTTAATAGGTGGGGCATTATACTTCTCCTAAACCATTATGACTTCATTCAGTACAATCTGACCTTTATACAAAGCCTAGGATATACAGTTTTCATTACAATAAGTTTCCAGATAGCCTCCATTTAAACACATCTCTGCATCTTCAGCCTGATAAGTCTTGTTTCTGCCCCATGACTAGGCATATCTGAGAAGATGTAAATAAATAACCCTTATGTCTACAAGATTTTGCACGTTACTTATCCAAATGTAAAAACATCAGAGCAAAAGTTACATTTGTGTTTTATATACATTAAAAAAATCAAATCTCTGAGAAGAAAATGGTTATTATTCTATGAGTGTCACTGACTGATAACATTTGAATCAAAGAACTTAAATATTAATGCAGTTTTGTATTTTTCTTTCAATAATATTTTCCTCAGAAAAGTTCTCAGTAAGTTACCTTCAGTTATAACAACTTAAAATTCATGACACAGCATTTGCAATCAGGAAACTTTACTCAGAACTTAGCAGAGTACATGAATGTGTAATAATTGCATTTGATTATCTATCTTTTCAAGAGCGATAACAAATTTTTGTGAGTGATTATCATCATATTAAAAGTCCATCTGTTCACGATCACCTTTGTACTTTTCATTTAGTACCGGTAGGGAGTAGTGGGAGTTATTTGAGAGCTACTGTTAAAGATCTTCCTAAGAGGAATCTGACATCTTTGTGTGTATGTATTAGGTTCTGCTTAAAATAAGTGATCTGGTATTCAGGAAACAATACAGACTTGACTATTGCTTCTAGCTTCTAAGTGGGCTTGTTTCCTTCAGATAAATTCAATATTTTTAAATTATTCCAGTAAATTATCCAAAAAGTCCTGTCAAACACCATGTCTTTTCCAACTGTGGCAATACTTGAGGTTGAATTATAAATTTGGCTATACTGATCTATACCAAATGTAATGAACTGCAAAGTCCACACTGATCATTCTGAAGAACATCCAGGATTTAGTTATTTTGCTCTTAGAGCATGCTGTTGGAGAGACTGTTTAACTCTGCAAAAGGAAGGTGAGAATTGACTATGAATTTCTCTCTCTGGCTCTCCTTCTCCCACACCAGCTCTGTTTAGGAGAATCTCACAACACACACTTCCTCTCCCCTAAGGTACATTTTAGGAGGTGTTGACGCCAAGGTCTTGTAGTGGAGAATTGGTAGGGAAAGTCTAGAGGGGTGAGGAATGGTGTAAAAACACCTTCAAGGCAGGTTTAATCTGATTTAAAACAACTTGCTGGGAGACAGTATTTACCAGAATCACAGGACAGACTCGGTCCTGCATTACCGAGCTTATTCTGTGCTGTGAAGGGTTTCACCATTGTGCTGCTTTGAGCTAAGAGAAGGCAACTTTGCATATATTGTGTCTTTCAGAGCAGCTGTGAGTAAAAGGAGTACAGACTTGTCACTGAGTGTCTGCCTTTGTGTGAGGAAAGGAGTGATGCATGTGTGTGTGTGTGTGTGTGTGTGTGTGTGTGTGTGTGTATGTACATGCCCACATACACACATATAAAGACACACATATGCGCCAGGACCGTGAGCAGTAGCATGAAGTATATTTCTACACAAAGTGTCTCCATTTATGGCTTTTTTGTTTGGTCTAAATCTCTGTTCACCATGATTCTTCTTCATACTCAACGTCACAGTTTCATAAGCAAGAAATTTAATCCATTCACTCCTAACCTGGTTACAGCACCTTTCCCATTTTATTATAAATAATGTCTCGCTTTCTTTGTATCAGGTTTCAAGCCATTTCCCAAGTCATCCTGGACTTCCTCATTTCTTTGCTTTGGTCAGTCAGCCATTTTCTCTTTTAGAAAGTTTTTTTCATTTCTACCTCAAGTGTGGCATGAAATTCCTTTGTTGGATTTAACAAAATTAATTTCTTTCTTCATTTGAAAACCACTGGAAGCTTTTATATGCACGAAAGTTTTGTTAACCAGAGGAAGTCTTTTGTCTTAACATGGGCTCTCTCAAATACCTGGATGGACTCCATGAAAAGTAGTCTGTGCTATACTAGGACAGATGAATATTTCATCTCAATATGTATTTGTTTGGTATTAAGGTTATTTTCTGCTCGTATATCTGTAAGCTGCCTACAAATGCATCCACACAAAGTCTGAGGGTGTAGGATGTGCCACTGACTTTATTGTGTCTGCCTAGCTCTTAACACTTTACTACCACTTACAAGAAAGCACTTAAAAAGTAAAACCATGAAGCCTTGGACGATGACAATCCATTCACAGTTGGGATTTCTCTTGTACATAATTAGCACCTCAAGACAGGATCTATTTTAACACATACAGAATTCTCTCAGAGAAAAAAAGACAGATGGAACTGGAAATGCAAATGGAAAAAAATATGATGATACCGTGAACACTGCAGCATGCATTTAAAATAATTTACTCAAATATGTTCCAAATTGTGAGTCAGACTAAAAATAGCACCATTCGTCAGATAAATGAAAACTTTGTTGAAAATTATAAGACTCAGTGGATACACTAGATTGCTAGATTTTTCTATTATTAAGTGCACCATAAGGGCAGCAGCAAAGTGCCCACATGCCCTCTTTCACAGCTGCACAATTGTCTTAATTGGCACTAATTTCCCTCCAATTTCAGTATCGGTTGTTTTCCTTGATGTGGAAAGGCAGAGTTTGCTTTCTTTATTGATGCACTGAGAAAAATAGGCAGAGGGCCTTGTTTTGCTTGCAAATAAGAAAAATTGATCCATAATCTGTATGAGAAATATATTTTGCGTTATAGCCTCATCTTGCTTACTCATTACATAACAGAATTCCAAGTAAACATGGGAATAAACTCTTGATATACGCTTTGTTTGAATTCATACTTTCTGTGGGTTAGAAATGGGCAGTAATCAGTCTTCAGAATATATCTTAAAATACATTAATCTCATGTCTCCCATTTATGGTTATGCTATCTTCATTGTGCTTGGCTTTTCTTGAATAGTTTCTATTTCTAGCAAAATAATTACGCAGATATGAAATACTGTGTAATTACCAAGCTGAGGAATTCTTATAGGTTCTCTTGATCAATGCTAAATTATGAATACTGTATCCTAGTTCCAACTGATTGAAGGTTTAAAAAAATTAAAGGAGATTGACTTAAGAAAGCGGTAGGGGACAGTTAAAGAAATATTTTAAATATAGTAATCAAGTTTTCATGTTTTAAAATCATTCTCTGTTTCAAAGTCCTATTTGGCAATTGCAGCATGCAAGGACACTGATAGTCCTGAGAAGCTAGGAATTTAATGACATCACTTGGAACATCCTGAGGGCAGAAGGGGCTCATGGGAAAAGACAGCCATGGCATGACATTTTGATGGGGTGTGACTTGTGGACATGTGATGAAATTTCTCCCTCTTGAAAGGAAACACTTGGTTTATGTAGCTCTTTCAGAGTTCCATCTGGAAATTTCAAACATGTCTGTAGGTCAAGTTAGGTCATGTTCCTCAACAGGGTAACGTTTGGTGCCTCTTCCCTTGGTTATGAATGGCAAAGAGTACAGTTCTGAAAAATATCCTCCTCTGCCTCCCTTGATCTGCAGGAGTACCTGCAAGGGGCCAGGGCAAGAAATGTTATTCTGTCCCAAGGATATAGACCTGGGAACGTGGCCACAGCACCAGTGTCTGGGTTGTTAAACTAGTCTGAGAAGACATTTGAGCTTTGACACAAGTTCGTCTTTTTTTCAAGTTCTTTTTTTTTTCAAGTTCTTTTTTTTTTTTTTTTTTCCGGTACTGGGGATCGAACTCAGGACCCCGTGCTTGCTAGGCAAGCGCTTATTCCACTGAGCTATATCCCCAGCCCCCTCAAGTTCTTTAATAAAAGATGCTAAAATAACAGCCCAGAGAGGCCGACAAGATGTCGTGCTTCCTGCTTGCTCCTCAGTGTGCAGGACAATGCTAGCATGCAGCAGATGCAGGACTGGCCATGATGTGATAAATGAATTTACTTATGCCATGCTGACAATACTAGAAGTCACAGACTGTGAGTATCTTTAAGTATATCCTCATCTTATTTATTCAATCTCTGTACTCCTGGGTCAGACATAAATTTAAGACTGGGAGCAATCTGGATTTCAAATTTCATTAGAATACTATAAACAGCTGGAAGCTTTTGAAATATAAAAGATTATTATATTTCCCTAATTGTTTTACATTGTGCACAGGAGGAAGATGACCAGCCACTTGTCACAGTGCCACCCTGGTGTCACAGCCACTTTGAGGGAATTCGTGATGAACGGGAAACTGACATAGCAGTGACCTGGAGAGCGAATTTCACAGCGACTACAATGATCCTGCTGAGAAGACAGTGCCACGTTTCAGGCAAATATGTGGATTCTCAGCAAGCGCCATATGCTTGCTTTTTCATGAACTTTTCTTTTAATTTGGGAATAACTTAAGAGTTACAGAAAAGTTTCCAAGATCGTACACAGTTTCCATACAGTTCCCAACCAGTTTCTCCTATTATTAATATATTATCATGGTACACTTTTCACAATCACTTATATTGACAGGCACAAGTAAATAAAGTCAATAATTTATTCAGCTTTCAATAGATTTTTTTTCTGTTTTAGGAACCTGGCCAAGATATAATATTTAAACATCATGTCTCTTGAGGGGCCTCTGGTCTGTGACAGATGCTAATTTTCTTGAGTGTAATAACCTAGGCATGGCAGTTTTTAGGAGTACTGGTCAGGTACTTTGTAGAATATCCCTCAGTATGGGATTGTTTTCACATAGACTAGTGTCGAGCATTTCTGAGAAGGCTTTTATGCAGGAGGAAGTGTTATTCTCAATGCAACACAACTCATCACCTGTGATTTTCACCTTGGCCACTTGTCTGCATTCGTGGCTGTCAGCTTTCTCCATTCTATATTACTATTTTTTATTTCTCTCCTTTCCCATAATGTATTCTTTGGAAGTGTTTTAGTCACTTTTACATTGCTAGGACAAAGTACTTGGCATACACAACTGGAAAAAGGAAAGATACATTTTGGCTCACAGTTTCAGCGGTTCGGTCTGTGGTAGGCTGGTCCCCTTGCTGTGAGCCTGAGGGCAGCAGAAGGCATGGGGGAGGGAAGTTATACCTCCTGGTGTCCAGGAGGCAGAGTGCTATCATTTCTCAATAATGCCATCAAGTTTTAACCTCACCTAATTAATCCACTGATAAATTTAGAGCTTGAGGGTCTAATTGTCTCTGGAAACCCCGAGAGACACATCAGAAATGTGTCTTTAATAATTTCCTGTGTGTTTTTCAGTCTAATCAAGTTGACAATTTAGATTACCCATCATAGGAAAAGAAGTCACAGGAGCAATCTACAATTGAGGGGGGACGTTTCTTCATGAAGTATCTCAGCTTCTCTGTGGGAGATGTCTTTTTCTCCCCCACTTACTTATTTATTAAATCAGTCAGTTACATTTACATAGAACTGACACACGGATATTTATTTTATGCTTATGGTTAAAATTCCCCAAGCTCACTAGGACTTCTGACAGTTCACTTTCTTATTTATTTACCCAGTTTGGGTTCAGTGCTCTGTCACTGAACCCAAACTATTATAATTGTTATAACCACTCTATTATCCCTTAGTGCCTTTGCCCTCTCACCCTCCTTTTTATTTCCTTGGCTAAATTTTCATGTGGTTGAATTCTACTCTCCTAACTATAGTGAAACAGCTAGATTTGGCTGGAGAGGTCACACAGCATGTTGACTAACACAACTCTATGCAGGCCCCTAGTGCTAAGCAGCAACGCTATTACATATTCCTTTATCAATGTTCTCTTCCCCTCCTTCCCACTTCTCTCTCCTTAAACCTCCCGCACTTTACCTATCCTCAGTGTCAGGTGACGACATTGCTACTTATTTCTCTAATTGGAGAGAAACCACTAAGAATATCTTCCTTGTGTTTCCATCATCAAACCACAATTCCACCTGTATATCCACTAACATACGTGCTCTTTGCTTTTGCTTTCTGGATCTGAACAACCACTTTTATTTTACCAAAAAAATTAGATAAGAGAAAGCACAGGGAAAGCAGCAGATGTGGCTGTACTAGTAGTTATCTACTATTTTGTTTTTAACACTGAGGTCATTTGAAGATAGTTCTTCTTCACTGGAATCTGCTTGGTAACATTGGCCACACATATGCATCTGCTGGGAGCATGGTGAGGATCAAAGGGAAGTGTGGTGCTTGAACATACTTTGACCTTATGAGACATCAAGTATAGAATTATCATTGTGATTAGGATATCAAACAACTAACTAGCAAACATTTCCCAAAGAGAATTCCATTCAAGGATTAGGGAAGGATTTATTCTGCATAGATCATTATTCAAATGATCTTAATTAGAAATGAGAAAATCAGTATTTTGAATTGTGTGCGTGAAGACCATTGTATTGTACCATTTGTGGGTTTCCAAGAGTCTTGAATCTCTAGCTTGTCCTTCCCCCTAAAGGGCTGTTTATTAAGTTATTCAGGAGCAGAGACATGTCTTGAATCTATAAACTGTGTATACAGCATATATACAGTTTTAAACTCTGAGGAATAAACTCACTGAATGTGTTTAAATCCTAGAGAGAATGGACTAGAAAGGACACATGAGAAGTCAGGAGTTTTAAGATCTAAGCTCAATCTTGCTAATGATATAACCTTGATAAGTCCCATCAACTCCCTTCTCAGTGAATGCATATCTGTAAAATGAAGAAATTGAAATAGGGATCCTGCCCAGAAGGTTTCAAATTCAATTTTATATAAACAATAAATTGTTTATAAATTCTCATTTATTTTGGCTCATTGATCTCTCTTATATGCTAAATGTGTCAGAGAACACACCGGCCATACATGATATTGTCTTTCCCATTTAGCCCTAGCCTTGACATAGATACATTTCCATCTGGAAATATTACTCTCTGTTTATCATCTTTCTTGAGGTACAGAAATGCAGAAATTGTTATTTTAGACATGTGATTTACCGGAGCTTTTGCAAAGGGGAAGAATCCAAGGAAAATTCAATTGTTAATATTCAGGACTTCATAAAGAAAATGTAGCTGTTGAAGTCAATACTTTTTAAATATTAATCTACTGAAATTATACTTTATTCTCTTGTTTGGAATGATTTTTGCATTCATAGAAATAATAGTTGGCTTTGAAGCCAAACCAGAAACCTGCATAATGCCACATGCCAAAGTGTCAATTCCATGGTAGTCATTTCAAATCATAGTTGTTTTTAGCATTTTCTGTTGTCAAGGAGGAGAGAAAACCATTTTTACACAAGTGACGGTAATGCACAGAAATATACAATGCAATGCAATTTGGAGAATTGCCCATACTTGAAAACATGTTCTGTTTTTAAAATACCTTAAAACATACTTTTCTTCAGAATAGAGGCACTAATGTGAGCACTGAATGCATAAAGTTGTGTCAATGAATATGACATAGAAGCACTCCACCCTTCCAGTAGAATCTGAAAAACAGTGTTAACACTGACGATAAGGGTCAATATGGCCTTTCACTATTTCAAAAATTTAAATACCAATCAATTAAGCTTCAAGTCCACAATGTCTTGCCCTAAGCCTTCACTTGAAACCTTCTAAATTACCTAGCAGTTACTAGGTTTAAAAAATTGATTCATAGCTGGACTTCAACTTCAATGTCTCATGGTGCTCTGTAGAAAACAAAACGCAAAGCCCATCTCGCTGTGCTTCCCACTTTTTCTCCCCACTTATTTCCTGTTCTACATGGATAAAGAAGTAACAGAGCTTTGTCTAGGTATGTTCTCAACTCCAATTGAGTAAAGATAAAGTATAATAGCATTATGGACTACCATGAAATTAATACTTTGGCATGTGGCTTTATGCAGGTCTCTGGTTTGACTTCAAACCCAAGTGTTATTTCCCATTGCTCCGTGTTGTTATTAGATAGAAACACAGTCACAGTTGGATGTAACCATTCTCTCCGGGATTCTCAGTACTCTGATTTGAGTCTCTGTCTCCAAAACTCAGAAACAATCACTTTAAAGCATTATAGATTTAATACATATTAACTAAGAAGAAAGGGAAAAAAGGGTGCTTCAAGAAAGAAAATGGACTAGCATGAAAATTCAAGCTTTGGAAGGCCTCCGTACTGACTTGACTCCTGCAACCTTCTGAGCGTCTGTATTTTAAGTTTAGGAGCATATTTGCCTATTCTATTCAACATTCTTTCTTTCAATCTTTGCACCTTTTTGAGGAAAATGATTCTTCTTCTTCCTTGTTTTGCTAAATGAGTAAGGACAAAGATGGCTATGAGGCCAACCAGTGCAAAGACAGAACTGTTCTGAGCAGTAGCCTCACAGGCATTATTGTCTCTGCAGAACAGTCCCTCAAAGCTCAGGTCTGGTTTTTGGAACCTGGGTTTTTTGGATATACTGTATTTATCAATTTGGGGAACCACTCAGACTGCTTTAAGACTCAGGGGTGTCTAAGGACACCTGAGGAATTGACCTTGCTAGTTTAGTGCAGGCTCACAGTGGGATACAGTTATATAACCATGATTTAGCACAGGTAAACATACATGTACTGGTAAGAATGTCAATATGAGATAGCAACCTGTATGAGAATTGTGCCATAACGGTGCAGGCGGTTCTTGCACTTGTGTTCTTGTGCTCTGCTCTGCATCATGCTGCCTGCTATTGTTGCTGTTGCTCATGTCTTGCACACGTGTGTAATTTAACCTCGGAAACTAACTTGAAAAGCTCCCTCTCTCCCCCAGCAGGCTGACAATAGAGTAAGCAGGTACCATGCAACTGTTCCAGGGAAAGTTTTCTCATCTGTGAAATTAGATTTAAAGAGAAAATAGGTAGACATAATATCACTCTTTGGCCTTTTGGCTAAGGTCAAGTGTATGTAATAGAGAAATTAATAAACAAAACACTGATATTACACATTAGCCACCTAAGCATTTATCTGTTGTTATAGTTAGGGTTTACAAGGGAAAAGATTTAATACAGGACACATAGTTTATAGGATTATTTTATAATATTCACCCAAAGAGTCAAAAGCAAAAGGGTGTAAGAGATCTGTCCACTCACTAGAGACCCAAAGAATCCAGCTGAGGTGCCAGATCCCATGGCAATGTTCTGCATGAGTCCAGCTGTAAACCTAGAGCCCATGGCAATGTCCTCCATGAGTCCAACTGAAGACCTAGAGCCCAGGACAATGCCTCATGCAAGTATGTATCAAGGATCTGCACTGGGAAGGCCCAAAGGTCAGTGGTGGAAGCTAGATATTTGCACCACTGGGATGAAGGATCTGTGCCAACAGGCTGAGGCATCTGTACTGCAGCCAGGAAATGATACTCAAGGTAAGGACCACAGCTCCGTGCACAGGAACTCCAGCTATCATTTGTGACAGTGAGGACTTGAGCTCCTCCAATGATTAAAACAGCTGAGTTCATGTCAGGAAAACCAGTGCAACAAGCTTCTCCAGGAGAATCAACAGCACACCATCTTCCCCTCCAGTTCTCCTTTTAGGCTGTTTGGAACAATCCTCAGGTGGGCCTTCCACACTCAGCACCACACTGATTCAGTTCAGCTGGGTGTTACAAGTTCACCATTACACTGACTATAACAACAGATAAATGCTTAGGTGGCTAATGCGTAATATCGGTGTTTTTCTTTATTAATTTCTCTAACCCACTACACTTGTTTTCTGAGGTCACCCTCTACCTCCTTCTCATAACTGTCTACCCTGTGGATCAGTCTCCTCACTGTAAAATCTCATCAGTTCTTCCTCCAACCTAACAGCTTTGCCTCCAGCCAATTTATTACAATTTTCCATTGCAAATTCTACTCCTTAAGACTAGTGTCTTTGTTTCTCTGAAAGTAAGAATGTATTAACAACTAAAAATTTTATTTTCGCATACTAGCAAGATACAGAAATGCTGTCTCCTCTCAGATAACCACAATGTATTTGGTTAGCAGCTTCCTGGAGATAACAGTACCACCTTTGTTCTCTCAGTCTGTGAAGTGGCCAACCCAAGGAAGGTTTTGCATATCTCAACAAGAATTTTGGGGAAAGCAGGTTATTGCTAGGCTGTTCATCATATTATTCTTACTTTGTTGGTCTTGATCACCAGTCTTTAAAGTTCTGTCGAGTCATATTGAAATCTGGAATGCTTGAACCATTGTGCATGTTGATATGCTTATTAATAGAGTCACCATCCCAGAAATGGGAGCCAAATGTATCTCCTCACTCATAAAGAGCAATTATGAAGCCAAAACGATTTAGACAGCTGTAAACAGTGAAAATTTTATTTATTTTCTTTCATAGACATCTACCTTCAGTGTTAGAGGAATTTCACATTAACCATTTCATAACTGTCTAGAAAACAGTTGACTCCTCTTAAACATTTTAACCAAATACTCACTTGTTTATCTGTGAACATTTCCAGAGATAGGATATCCTTAAGCAACTTATTATTGTTTCTGAACAGACAATTGGAGAATATGATAGTAACAGTCCAGATATCCCACATGCAATTGTCAAAGTGTCTTTCATTGGAAAAAAGCAGACTTTTATAATTAATAAAATGATATCTTTATTGTATGATGCTAATTGAAGGTGTGACACTGATCTCTTTGGTTTACCTACCATGAAGGGGAAACTATCACAAAATCAATTGGATTAAGGATCCTAGAAACTGATTTTAAGCTATGACCAATAGGATGCCAGGGAAAATGTCACTTGAACAGCAATTTGAAAAGTCTGCACAGCTGGGAGCTGTATAAGTACTACAGGAGCAAGGACGACAGAAGGCCATGTACCCTGTCTTTGTGATTTCACTTTGGAGACAAGACTCAAGAATTTGATCTTCTGAGACAGGTAGCATTCCAGGGGAAGCACAGCATGTTTTCACATTACCTCATTTAGGAGAGGATGGGACTGACCCATAGATCTATCTTCTGCTCAATCCAAACTTACATTCTCAATTATTTCTGCCAATTTCATACTACAGAGTTTCTATCCAGCCCCTTAATGTAAGGAAATGATGAAAACTTATTTAGTTCCTAAAGTTTATTGGATAAAAGATCAGTACACAAGCCAGGCATGATGGTGCCCTCCTGTAATCCCAGCACTCAGGAGGCTGAGGCCAGAAAAACACTGCGAGTTTGAGACCAGCCTGGGCTACACAGTGAGTTCAAGGCTGGCTTAAACTACAGAGTGAGATCCTGTCTAAAAAAAAAATCAATACACAAAATCAGTTGCCTTTCTGTGTCCACCAAAAGCAGAAAGTTAACATTTTAAGATACATTTATAATAACAACAGAATCATAATGTCCTCTAAGGTGGTGATGGTAAACCTTTGAGAGCTTTCAGTGATACAAACAGCCCACTGTGGCACATGTGCTGTACGCTTGCCACCCTGCTTTAAGGAGTAAGTCTAACAAAAGTTGGATGAATTTATTATACATAATATAGATATGTACACATATATATATACATATAAAAATACTCAAAATCTGAAGACATACATCATTGCTATGGTTTTTGTCTGGATGTCCCCCCAAAGCCTTACGCAGTCATGGGGTGGGCTTTTAGAGTGTATAATTGATCCATGATCCAATGCTGAGATTTTGCGTGTGAGTGCTACATTCGCCCTGGGACAGAGAGTTTGCATATGTAAGGGACAGAAAGAGGCTGCTTGCTGCCACCTCCTCTGTTTTGCTTTTGCTGCTTTTGCTGGTTTCTGCCACCATGAACAGTTGCCCTGTATCATGTGCCACTCTGCCTTGGAGCCAGCCAAGTATGGACTGAAACCTCCACAAACTGTGAGTTAAATAATCCTTTCCTTTCTTAATTTTGGGCATCAGGTATTTTGTCTCAGCAATGAGAGAAAAGTAACTAAGACAATCATGTTTTTAGATATGAAGTGTTATTATCTAAAAGATGTCATTTCTCTCAAATGTATCCACAATTTCAATTTTATTCAAAATCTTGAGGAAAGATCTTTGGAGTTACTGGAATAAGATGTTTCTAAAACACATATGGATTTAGGAAGGGAAAACAGTCAAAATGTTGAAACAATATGAACCACAAGCATCTTTTCCTACCCAATGTCAAGACTCATTCTAAAATTGTTTCTTCAAGTCTGGGTAATATTAACATGACATAATAAAAAAAAAGAAGATAGAATGCCTAGATGCAGACCACTGCAAATATGCAGAGTTAGGACAATTAACCACATTGTAAGGACTAAAATGAAATCCTACTTCAAATCACACTCCAAAATACAATTCTGTATTTACTTAACCATTTCCCAATATATTGCTATCATAAGTAATTGTGATTTTTACCCAAGGTTTTGTCTTTTGTATCACCAGTAGTGTTTGATATGTGCATGTCTCTATAGAACTTGTCAACATTGACTATTGTAATGTTAATATATCTGATTTATTAGGAGAAAATTGCTTTATGTTTGAATTCTTAAAAATTTCTAATGCAGGTGAATCACAGTAGCCATGCATATACTAACCACTTTTATTTTCTACTGTTTATGTGTTTCTAACTGAAGTCTTTTAAGGTTTTTTTTTTTTTGCTTACTGGTTTATATTAATTTTTATGTGTTGAGGACTTTATACTTTTTTTTGTAAAGACTATTCTCAGTAATTAATTTACCCTCAAAATTACTTATGAACTTAAATAATCTTCTATCACTTTTATAGGTAAATAGCTGTGAATTTTTCAATAGAAAACTTTATATCCTGGCTTTACACTGAAATTTAGCACCGTACAAGTTCTGTCTCTCAGATATTTTGCCTGTGAAGGAACTTTCTTAGGTCATGGCAAGATGATCCTAGCAGTCACAAGTCCACAGTATCTTGTGAGTTTGTCATGACAGAGAAAGAAAAAGCCTGAGTCTCCCTCAAAGATTCTTACTAACGTAGCTTGGAGCAAACGCTGAGCACTACATTACCCACTATGTCAGAGGACATGCAGTGCATTTCCCTCACCTGTGGGAGGGTAGGCAAGAACATATGTTGAACACATTCAACAATGAGACAGAAGTAACAGCTCCCCCAAACAGGAGATGTTAGGTAGATAAAAATGACAGGTATCCACTTTAGGACTTAAATAATTCTTAAATATTATATTTCTCCATGTATAATTTCCTTCACAGAGCTTCCTTCATTTCACATCTTCACTAGTATTTGGTGTTCTCTGTCAATTTAATTCTAATGGATATGTAGAAGTATCTTATTATAAGTTCATTATACATTTCCTAGATAAATAAAATATGGAACACCTTTCCAAAAAATAAAAAATAGAATTACATCTTAACCACTTGGCAGGAAAAACATTACATGCTGAGGAAAAAACTGCACAACACACATGATTTAACAACAACAACAAAAACTCTTATTTTCGGAGCAGTTGAGTTACAGTGAAAAATCCTGAAGGAAAATCTTTGATGTGACATAAAATACACGTGCATCAGTATATATTTTCTACTAAAATGAAAATTAGACACAAAACTCTTTCTTCCTTCTTGGTAATGAATGCAATAATTAACTTCAAATTCTAATAAATCTATTATTCAAATTAGTGCTTAAAAGCTGTCTTAAAACTATCTAGTACATCATTCTGGTGTTCTCAGGGTCCTTTAGCTATTTCCAAAATGTCTACCCAAAACTTCCTTCCAATGATTATTTATATATAATATGCAATATATTTTAATTGATCAGAAGTTGTGATTTACTATTATATATCTTTGATGCAAAATAGATGTGTGAGCTATTACTTTTTTGAAAATTTGCCTGTTTGCTTGATAAAACCTTTGGCAAAATGGTATCTACAGACAAAAATGATTAATTTAATTGAAACTGTGTTTGGGCAACTAAGTCTTCTTATAAAACCTAGAAGAGAGTTCAAGTATCAGAAATTGATAGTTATCACTAAAATCATAGGAAGATATTTAGGGAAAGATAGGTAGAGACTGGCTCAAATCCTCAAGCAATACATCATCCATTAACCCTCTCAGTTCCTTTTTCTTCCCTTCCTCTCTGCTCTTTTCCCCATTTGTGCTTCTACACACACACACACACACACACACCCCATTAGAGTATGTGTGCACGAGTATACAGTATAGGCGTGTACAAACATACATATAGACCACTAGCTGCACTATTTGGTTGACCAGTCTCCGGTCATTGGCCGCCGGGCAGCCCCGCCTCAGACACACCCCAAGCAGGTAGATCCGCCTCAGTGTGACGTTCCTGGCCAGATGCGCCTGGTCTCTCTGCACTGTTCTGACCAAAGACCAGGAGGTGGAGTTTATGCTGCACCAATGACACAGGACACCTAGAGGAGCAGGCACTTCAACAGACTTCTACCGAGAAAGTGGTACCTGATTGTCCCGCATAGAGCAAAACCCACTAAAAGCTCTAATTATATAACCAGTAACAGTAATACTTTTCAAGAAACATGAGAAGTTAAATTTCAAACTTCTGTTTCAAGTCAGCAAAACATGCATGAAATTCACTCACGGTAAGGATGACTAAAATGTCTAATTCATAGCTGAGGCAGTGAAAGATATTTGGAGGTGGAAAAAATTTTATTTGGTACCATGAGCAACACATTAGCAGGATTTGTAAAATTCAATAAAATGACTTGTGCAAAGGTGTTCTTGAAATTTTTTGTAAATTGTTGGCACTAAAAGTTTAGAGCAATATTAAGTTGAATCAGATTTCAGGAATCTCAGCCCTTGTTCTCCCATAAAAATACCGATTTATCAATGATGTAGGAACCAAAATACTTTTATGAGAGGTCTAGAAACCAGATGAGAAAGTGCAAAACCCTCGGTGAGCACAAAAACAAGGACAGCCGCCTTGAAGCAGGTAGCTGAGGCAGCGTCCAGAGAGATCCTCGCAAACCACAGTCTTTTCCTGGAGGGAAAGAGAAAGTTGAGTATGTGTTTTTTCTACAGAGAGAAATAGCAAAATCATAGTAACAGGAGATTTTGATCTCATTTTTGAAAGTGGGTAGAACAGCTAGGTAAAATGTGAACGACGAAAGAGAGGACTTGAGCAGTACTGTAGACCAAGTGAACTAAGCAAAACGCTCCTCCACAACTGCAGCGTATAATACGGCACAGTGGTGTTACTTCTAATCTCAGAGCTCTGGGAGCCTGGGGCAAGAGGATCAAAGTTCAGACCCTGCTGGGCAACTTACATACAGACTTAGTGTACACTTGTCTTGAAATTTAAAAATTTTCCAAAGGCCAGGAAGATAGCTCAGTGGGAAGGCCCTAGGAGCACCAAAAGAAAGAAAACAGGAAAAAGAGAAAGGAAAACCTTTTCTTCAAGTGAATAGGGGACACTAAGACAGATCATGTGTTAGGTTACAAGACAACTATTAACAAATTTAAGAAGATGGAAAGCATACTATTACTGAATATATCATCTAATTTCTCCTTTGATTTTTCTTTAAGCCATTGGTTGTTCAAAATGTGCTTCATTTTCACAAGTTTTGAATTTTCTAGTTTCCCTTCTCTTATTGATTTTTTCCCATTGTGTTAGGAGAAAATACTTAGCATGATTTCAACCTTCTTAAATTTGCTCATACAAATAGCAAAGTTAAGAACTTGCTTTTGTGACCTAAATGGTCTATAACTCTCCTTGTGATTAAAGTAAGAACAAAACAGCTAAAACTAGATTTGAATCAAGAGTGTTGGATTTGTTTAGAAAAGACTAGATGAAATCACTAATACACTCAGACTAACTTTCTTTGCTATTACAGTGACACAGGTGAAAGGGCCCTTCTAATTCCTTTCTTTATAGCATGCCATATATTTGGGGGGTATCAGTAGCCTATTTCTGTGAATTATTTGAGACCAATACTAGAATTTCTGAATAAGAGAAACATTTCTGTTTTCCTCAGAAGTAATTAGCATGAAGTATATTTTATGTAAGGTGAAATAAACATGAATACATGGTTTTGAAACATGAGAACACAAATTATGTTAAAAATAGGGGATTGTGGCAGGTCTATTGTTTAGTCTAAAATGGCACCAATATAAAAAGCAGCAAGCACATATATTTTGCTGATGTAAGCTCTGGTACTAACCTCTTCAAGAACTAGAGCGATCATTAAAGCTAACCTCAAAGGAATGCTTTATCAATTTTATGAGTCTGAGAAGCTGATGTAAATCTCTACTTTTAGCGTGAAAATCCATTAATTTAATGAAATTAATGTCTATATAAATAATTGAAGATTTATTCAACTGCTCCTAATTCATGATGATGAAAACCCCTCCCCCCTGAGCAAAACATAAATCCAGGAAAGGCTGAAGGGTTGAAGCAGTGTTCCAGGAATAAATCTCCAGCTCTCCGTATCTTTCTAATCCATTATTTGTTACTTTGCCAGCATACAGAGAGAGGCAGCTTTCATGACGGCTCCACTTCTTGAGGTGGTAACTGACAATCTCAGACCTGTGGGATCTGTGTGACAGAAAACTGAAGACCAGAACACTGACTGTTTATTCATATAACAATCCTTGAACCACAGCATGCTCATAGGAAAAAGGCAGAAAAGTACACAAGCAAGGCAAGAATAAATATTGCATCCTTAATTCAGAAAAGGAAACTGCAGCAAGCTCTTCTCCAAACACCCAAAGATCCTTTTCCTATTAAAAAGAAACATTTAAAAATAGTTATTACCTGAAGCGTGAAAGGTTAAAGCACTTTTCTGTGGGAAGTGGGGGAAAGTAGACCATTTTTCATGTGCCATTTCTCTTTCATGATGGCCTGTCACAGTGACAGGCGACTTCACAGTTGGTCTTCATTTGAATATACTCCAAAAGGTTTACATATTGCAGGACAAGTGAAGAGTCTACACATCCTGCCCCCAGCAAAGTTGCAAGTCTGACCTAGCTAAGAGACCATTACCTCTGTGTAAAAGATCATGTCATTTGCAAATCCTGATAATTTTATTTCTTCCTTTCCAGACATATCTATCCTATTCCTTTCTTAACTGAGTGCACTGGCAAATGTTTCAAGTAATATTCTGACCTGGAGTGGTGATACTAGACATCCTTGCTTTGCTGCTGTTACTACAAGGAAAGTTTTCAGCTAGAAGGCACGAAAACTTCACCAAAAGGCTTCTAGAATTAATAACCAAATTCAGTAATATAGCAGGCTATAAAAGCAACACACAAAAATCAATAGTGTTATTGTACACCAATAGTGAGCTCACTGAGGAAGAAATTAGGAAAATAAAATTCTCAGCGGTATCAAGAAAAATAAAGTAATTAGGAATTAGCCTAACTAAAAAGTGGCAGAGCTCTACACAAAAACTATATGGGTAGTGCTCTAAAAAAGAGATTGAAGAGCATATCCTGGAAAATAGAAGGTATTCCCTGTAGGTTCCATAGGCAGAGCCAATAGTGTCAAAGTGGGCATACTTCCAAAACTGATATACTGATCCAGCTGCAGCCCACATACCAGTACATTTCTCATAGAACTAGAAAAAAATTATCCTGAAATTCATGCGGAGACAGAATAGCAAGAGCAATCCTGGGTAACAAGAAGAGAGATAAACAAGAGGCATCATAATCTTGGATTTCAGTTATGTTACAAAGCTACAGTGATTAAAAACAGCATGGTACTGGTACAAAACCAGATGTACAGATGAATGGAATAGAATAGAGGATGCAGGGAAACTCTGGGAATATTCAGCCACCTAATCTTTGACAAAAGAGCCAAAATTATACACTGGAAGAAAAATGGTCTCTTTAATAAATAGTTCTGAGAAAACTGGCTATCTCCATGCAGAAGATTGAATCTCCACCCATAACTCTCACATGTAGTAAGCTAAAATAAACATTGATCAAAGACCCAAACAGGATCCAGAAAAGCTTAACTTGCTGGAAGATAAAATAGGTAAAACCCTTGAAGACACAGGTGTATGTGAGGACTTTCTTAGCTACCCCCCAAATGCACAATACACAACAAGAGTCAACAAATGGGATTATGTCAAATTAAAAAGCTTTTGCACAGCAAAGAACACAACCAACAAAATGCAGGGACAACCTACAGAAGGTGGAAGAAACTTGCCCACTACATATTGGATAGAGGACTAGCATCAGGAATATATAATGAACTCAAAAGAGTTATACCGCACAAAATGAAAGACCCAATCAAAAGTTGGGCCACTGAAATGAATAGGTAATTTTCAAAAGAAGAAGTACAAGCACCCCCAAAGTAAATACATGAACAGTGTTCAACCTCTCTGGCCATTAGAGAAATGCAAATCTAAGAAACAGTGCAAATCCATTCTATTTGAGAAAGAATGGCTGTCATCAAGAAGTGAAGTAGTAGCAAATGCTGGTGAGGCTGCAGGGAAAAAGAAACTCTTCTAAACTTTTGGTGGTCATGTAAACTAATACAACTACTATGGAAATCAGTATACAGATTCCTCAAAGAACTAAAAATAGAAATTTCATTCAACCCAGGTATTCCTCTACCGGTTATCTTCTCAAAAGAAAGAAAATTAAAAATATCATATTATAGTGATGTATACATACCAATGTTTATAACACCACAATTCATAATATGCAGCCTGTATATCCATCAATAGATAAATGAACCAAGAAATGTTGTATTTACATATAATTTATACCCAGCTATAAAGAAGGATATACTTGAGTCATTTGTAGAAAAATGGATGCACCTTGAAAACAACGTGAAGGAAATAAGTCAGATACATGAGCTTAAATACCACAATATTTCTCTCACGTGAGAAATCCAAAGTATAAATAAATAGCAAAGAAAAAGATAGGGAAAAGGAAGACAGAGATAGATCTGCTGCAAATGGGAAGGGGTTCAAAAGACAGGGCGAGGGGAGGGGAACGTATAAAAGATTGAAAATGTGTCATGCACACGTACCAAATACCCACCGTGAAAGTAGTCATTATATGTCACAAATGTGTATTAATAAATTTTAAAAGAACATTACTACGCCTTTTCCTCAAGAGAGAGGGTGACATCACAGCCACGTGACTGAGGGATCATTCTGTCCTCAGACTGTAGCCAGATTCCTGTTCCAGACCACATTACAACTGCTGCTGTCAGAACAAACACCTGGAATGAGTTCAATCACTGAGAGACAGGAAATAATATCAAACACTATATACTGGTCTGCTGCTGCCTTATGCTACAAAGGGAAAATGTGTTTGTAGATTATTTAAAAGACTCAACCAGCTCCCCCTTTTAGAAAGTAGAAACAACACATTTTTTCAAGCACAATCTTATTAGCTATTTCTCCAACATATGCTTCTTCACATTCTCTTACAGTTTTAGTAAGATCAACACACCAAGTTTTGTAAAAACAATCACAGTTGCATTGAAGTACAATTCATTTTTATTTACATCTTAATGGCTTCATGTACAGTTGTTCCTCAGTATCTCCAGGGCACTGGTTCTAGGACTCTCTGAAGGTATCAAAATCCATGATGCTCCAGCATTTTCTATGAAAAATGAGCAGCATTTAGTATTCTATGTGAGTCCTGTATACTTTAAATCTTCTCTAGATTACTGGTAATACCTAATACATTGTAAATGCTGTGTAAGTAATTGTTAAACAGTACTGATTAGAGAATAACCGGGAAAATGTCTGTGTATTTTCAGTAGAGATATAATTTATTTTTCAGATATATTTAATTTGTGGTCGATTCAATCTAGGGACACAGATACGAAGGCTCGCTGCATATGGTTTTCTTACCCCATTATTTAATCACAAGTCAACCTCAGTATAGCAGTTATTGCTTTAAATTTGCTTGCTTTTTCTTTTTTCCAATTGCATGATGATTTTTAGAAAATAAATAAAAGTCTCCAAGTTGTATCCAACACAGGAAAAGTTCACAAATTGTCTCTTTCTCTCTTCATTAAATATATATATATATATGCAGTCTATTCTGGAGAAGACTTTGAAATATATACTTATTCATTTTCCCATCAATGCACAATGAAATATATCAGGTTACATTATTTTTATGTTGCACATGCTTACGGCCCCAAGGATATCAGTTTAATGTTGTAGAATCTGAAAGTGTAAATAATAAGAGGGAGAAGCCCTCTCTTATTCAGCCTTGATTCATGAGAACTGGGCAACGCTGTGGAAAAGCAGTCTTCGGGTAACCCAGTATAACTAATGCTGTTTCTTTCCAAGTGGAGTGCTGCATTTTTCCGTCTAGTGTGGCAAGTTAAAAGACACAGAAGAGTCACTACCTTTTTCAAACATGCAGTGATTGAGATGTGGAGCACATGGCACAATACAATTTTCTAATTTGTTAGCATAGCAGCTGCTTCTTCCATGGCTAAATTGTTTCTTTGTCGCTAAGGTCCAGGTAATAAGGAGTATATTGTTGAGTGCTTGGAGTGATTTGCTGGTTCAGCTCACTTTTTCCCTTCACAGGAGATAAGGACACTTCTGGAGTGAACTTTTTAATCCCTCCTTCCAAATCATCCATACTTTCTTTTTATCCCTGTTAACTATAAAATTTATACTAATAGGTTGCCAAGGAGTCACAATAAGGAAAGGGTAGAGGTGAATGACAGAGGAAATAAAACTATTCCTGTTCACCATTACCACTTATTATTTCCTGTTTGTCTTAATGGCTTAAGACCAGAAAATAAAAATAATAATAATGAAGGAAAGTATGATACTTGAGATCTACATGGGTAAGGGAATTTCTATAATGACAAAATGAACTATATTACTTACAATGTCCTGAAAATAATGGCATTTTTTCTTCATACAAGTAGATGTGCCCACCCAGATGATATTGATGAACATATAGCTCTGAGGGTTTAATGACTGTTTAATTTTGAAACTTACATATGGAATTCAAGAGAGATCAACCCTAGCATTTTCATGTTGCGATGTACATATCTCTCGATTGTGAAAACTGTTCCCCAGCCAATGGCCCATGGACTTCCCACTCTCAAAAAATGCTCACTTCCTTGTACATTCTAATATGCACTGAAGAAAAAACTTTAAAAATAGTTCTTTAGCATTATTCTAAAAATATTCTATATTTTTCCTTTGGAAACAACCCCATAGTTTTAAACTATATGCTGTAAACAATTTCCATATTTATGTAATTCAATTATTAAAGGTATAAATTTCAATGTATAAAGGTATCAAAGCCATAATTTTCAGTTATCAAAAGTACAAATTATCAAAGGTGTAAAGATGGAAAGAATGAAGCAAGTAAAAACAAGAAATAACCATACATTAAGTGTTGTGCATACTTCTTTGGAAAGAGCTATTAAAAGCCATAAGTCAGCATCTAAATCAAATTTTCTCACACTAAACTCTTCTTCTGGGTTATCCTGTGGTTTAAGGTGGTTCAATAATGGCAGTATGTTAGAAATCTCTGGACATTTTAAAAACAAAACAATGTCAAAGCCCCATCCCTAATCAATTAAATCAGACTATCTAAGGATGGGAACCTGGACATCAGCATTTTTTAAAAATTCCCTATTATTCACATGTAGCAGCCATGGTGGTTTTTATACTAACACTGAAAATGCTAGCAATTTATGCTTGATAAGTGATTACATTTCCCTAGTGAAGCCTTATGTATATAAAAAGAATACTTGTAATGATTTTAGCATCTTTATTATGTGTTTATCATTTGGTTGTTTCTTCTTTAAATACCAGCGTACACAGGTAAATTTTACTAAGCAGTTACAGCTGAAAATCTGCTTCACTCTAGTTCAACAAATTCAGTCTTGGTCTTAGCCATTATTTACCCAGAATCCTGGGACCAATCATTTTTTCTCTCAAGAGTATAATAATATGGGTGAAAAGGTTTGAATTGCTTGTTAGATTAAATTGAATGATAAAAGCTCCACTAATAAATTCAATAAACCTTCATCACCTTGTCAAGGTGAATCTTGGTAATGCTTCCACTTAAAACGATTTTTGTGTCTTCTGGGAAGTAATTTTCATTGTTCAAATTTCATTAAGTTCAAATTTTGGAAGGCAAGCTCACTTGATCTCTGAGATATGAAAAGTGTTCAGGAATGCAACTCTCAATACCGAGGAGGGGTCCGGGTGTAACTCTAGCTCTCATTCGCCGCCGCGCCTACCCATGCCCTCCCCGCCCCCTCTTCTTCTACTCCTTCTCTTCTTTCTCCCTCTCCTCCTCCTGATTTTTGCCTCCTCCTTCTCACTCGCTTGCAGGTTTCTCAGGTAACCCTGGGTATGAGTGACACATTCCAAAGTCTAAAGAAATTCGAAGCCCTTCTTCTAAACCAGAAAAGTGTTATTGACCACACAATCAACACGTGATTTCATTTTTTGCAAGTGGGTGATTGAAAAATATGGTGAATATTTAAGTTAAAAATATTATTGTAGTAAAGAACGCATTGCTGTTAGTCCCCCTCAAGATGCCCCTCTGCTTCAGACACACTTGTTCCATCATTCCTGTCACTTTCTGAAGCAGTTCTGAAAGTTTTTTGTGTCTACAAGGCATGATCAGAAATATGGTGAGAGCTGTTGTGAAAAGCAGGCTGGTGAAAATATTACCAGGTCTTGTCAAAGACATGTCTCCAGATCTGATACTGCACAATTGCTGATGGTTCCCCAAAGTCATAATAACCATGAAAGGTAAACGTTTTCAATCAATTCAGGTCATCCAGGCAACACCGAAGCACAAGTGAAAACAAGGAAAATGACTTCCAGAACTGCTGCAGAAAGTGATAAGAACAGTGGGAAAAGTACGTTCAAAGTGAAGGAGAGGATTCTGAGGCAAGTTAATGGCAATGTGTCTTTTTCTGTGATACCCTTTTTGTTTAAACACACTGCATTTTTTTCTATCACCTTATAGCTATTTTCATATTTAAAGTGACTATTCTTTTACTAGTATGAGTCATTTTTGGAGATGTATTTAATTAGCCATATTTAAGAATATATACGCACAGAATCTTGTCTATCAAGTTTGCTACACAATATATTTGTTTTCTCCAGTCAAATGAAAGCCTTAGTATTTTAGAGCCTAGTTAAATAAATCCTATATTCACCTGCAGCTGTATAATTATCTATTGTATCCACCAAATTTCATTACATCTCCTAAACTCATGTCTCCATAAAAATGCCATATTCCAAAATATAACAATGTAATATATGACAGATTAACAAACTCTGTCTTGATCATCAAACCTTAAAACCAGCATTTCTGTGAGCTCACTTTGTAGGTAAAGCAGATTGACTCTCTCAGTCGTACACATTTTATTCATGTTTATGACAACTTGTTAAAGCGATACGACAAACCTGAAGAAATTAAAACCTATTTTAGACAAAGATGAAGCACATAGCAACAGTAAGCCCATACACCTAGCTCTACTAATCTAAGCTAAGAGTCTCTAAATATAAACACATAGGAAAAAAATAGAAACGGTGAAACAGTCAAATCTCATTAGAGGAGCAAGATGAGTCAGGTGGCTCTAAGAATGTACTTAAAGATCCGGGATTGTGAACTCCAGAATGGAAGAGGTTTTGTCTGCTCACCTTGCGGTGTATGGCTCTTCATGTAATGGCTTGTACAAATTCTGACATGGGACACTAAACACGGCTTTCAGGTGGCTCTAATCAGAGGTTATAGTATAAGAGGTCACTTGGGCAAAGTAAGGTAAAAACAATATTCAGAATTAGTGCAACTGCCCTCGAAAAGCTATAAAGCCTGTTAACAATTACATTCTGTGATACAACATTGTGTCAAAGCTTCTGTTATCCATAAAATGCATCTGAAGAACAACCATTGTTAATCTTTTCATCGTCTTGTTTTGAAATTCTGGGTTTTTTAAAATTCTCTTTAAAATAAAAACAAGAATTTTTAGCTTCACCTATCTTAGACAAGTTTTCAATGCTTCTATTAAAGTCATTCTCAATCTCTTTCATGTCATTGTAATCAGTTGTTAGAAGTGAAGATTATTTACTAGTCCTTTAAAATGTTAACAATTAATTAAATGTATATTCAGCTATAAATAGATTTTTCCTCTTTCTTAGAAGATGTTTTAGCAATAATTTCTGTGTGTTAAACCACATAGAATAGTTCAAGATTTTCAAACTTCTCACTAGACAATAGGTACTGCTTGTCCCTCTAAGCAGAGAGTATGTACTGCAATATCCCAGACAAATTGTGGAATCAGCATAAAGTTTTCTCAGCCAAATGTCTACACATAATATCAATGGGAGAAATAAAATAAATATGCATTCTTAGAATACTTTATATATCTGCGCTGTATTTTATTTGTCTGTGTACATCTCGGCCACATTCATTCTTCTAGGAGCTACTTGACGACCCTTGAGTATCTTTTCAAATACTGAGGAAAGCGTTTTACTGACATAAAAGTTTTAAAATTGTTTTTGCATTTGAGCATAGTTGTATACTAGTATCCAAACCCAGGTGTATTTACCTCAGAAACATAAACTTAACTCATCATCAGAAAACTCGATCAACATAATTCACTTATTAACGTACTTTAAAATATGCTAATACTTAAAACATAAAAAAATGTAATCATCTCAATAGAGGTTAAAAAGTGATTAAATTAAACTTAGTTACTGATGAAATCTCTTAGTTAAATGGTAATAAAATGAAATTTATTAACCTTATTAAGACAGAGCTAACCAATTGTATATTCAATTGTGAAACACTAAAAACATTTTATTGAGATTGAAAACAAGATGACAACCACGATCCTGATTTCTGTTCAGTCTTGAACTAGAGTTTACACATAGCAATAAATAAAGAAAAAAACAAATCAAGAGCAAAAGAATTCAAATGGGAACAAACACTATGAATAGCTTACACATGATAAGATTTTCCACATAGTAAATCCTAAAATAACCAGAGATAAACTATGAGAATCAATGACAGTATAGCAAATTTTATGGATTAAAAACTCCACATACAAAATCAATCAGATTCTGTAAGTCAGCAACAAGAAAGTAAAACAATTAGAAAAGTAGCCGTTAAGGTAGTATCAAAAATATAGAGAAACTAGAATTAAAATTGACCTAAATACAAAATTCCATAGAGATTTTATAACACTTTATGAAGAGTAATTGTAATACACAAATAAAGGAAAAATTACCATACCACTGGGAATTCTGTATTAAAAAGACATCAGTTCTTTTTGGAATTAACCTATGGATTTAGTGGCAACAGCTAAAACACACTTTAAAAAGGCAAGATGGGAAGATCTATATCTTTCCAATTTTAGGTATTATAATAAATCACAAACAAAAAGAGTACCAGATTGATAACAGGAAAAAATAAAAAACCAATGGAACAGAGACACAGTAATCTGGAAAACACACGTATACATAGGTATTTTTAAGTACCCTAAGAGGAAGTATGACGTTGAGTAATAGATTTTTCACTGTTTTTCACGTTCTTTGTGTTACTTTATTCTTCTGAAAATCAACTCCAAGTAAACGAAAGATTTAAATGTGAAAGACAAACATAAAATATTTTTAAAATAGTTAATCTGTATGCCCACAAATATAAAGATTTGTCTTATTTTATAAAATAATACAGAAAAGGTAGCTCAGTGGCACAAGTGCCTGCCTGGCAAGCGCAAGGTCATGAGTTCAATGCCTGGTACCAAAAAACAAAGAAACAAACAAAATGCAGAAAAGGATTGATAAATTTGACAATAATTTAGATAGATACTTATGTTCAGCAAAAGATACTAAGCAGAGAGTGAGCAGATGAATCAAGAACTATTAAGATTATTTGTAATACATGTAACTGAAAAATCAATGCAATAAAATCAGATCCCAGCAGAAGAGTCAAGAAATTTCTTGAACAGGTCAGTAAAAGAGAAAAGCCAATGAGGAGGAAAAATTCTTAGTCAGATTTATAATGAGAGAATTACAAGTAAAATGCATGATGAATTGACCTTTCACGCTCACCGGACTGGTATCAGGATGATGAGCAGTTGGCTGTATTTTCCGGTGAGGTCCTGGCCAGTTCAGTACGCCACCCTACACCTGGTTTGCTTTCCGGCCTGCCTGCTTCCCTTCCCTTTTCTCCTTAACCTGCCCACCTTAGGACCAGTTCTCTCTGTCCCCAGCAAAGCCTTTTCCAGACAAACTACTTTACCTCAGCTTTGTTCTCTAGGACATACTAAGGGCATAAGACAGAATTCCCTTTCTTTGATAGCTACTGACAAAATTTTTGTTTTCACCATCTCCTCCCACTTTGTTAATTACTGGCGATGGGAAATTCTGGGATTGGCTTAATTTTGCCATGGTCACCTAGAAGTCTGTGGTTGTATTTGACTTTATGCTTACACGTGGGTCAGCTTCCTTAGACTCTCCTAGGAACAGGGGTCTTTGGAATCGTGACCCGCCCCTTAGACAGACAGACAGAGCACAGGGACGTACATGTCCAGCATTTTGTACTATGTATAACAGAGAGTGAGAGATGTGCTGAGCGAATGAGCCGTCAGCAAGCCTAAGAGGAAGCACACAGAGCACAATAAGTAGCAAGTTCTCCCCCACTTCTAATAATCAAACAAGAAGAAATAAGTCTAAACTACATACAGATTAGATAAAAATAAGGAAAATTGCCCTACTAAATAATAACTTTCTTCCTGTTTTTTAAAAACAGATATTTAAAACCAGAAGATTTTGCAAGTCTATGTAGGAGAAAATTTGAACACTGCCATAGTTAAGTAAGGGAAAGATCGAGTCTCCTTAATGTTCCCTCCTGGCTGTGAGAATCTTTGTTTCTGCATTCACAAAGGGAATACAGATCTCATGTACAGTTGGCAGAAACTCTTAATTTCTGGAAAGGGAAGATTTCTCTCCAAAGAGAAGAGGGAGACTTTTTTTTCTCCAAGTTAATTCAGTGTTGAAACAAAATAAGAGAAATAAAGATAAATCCTTATTTTCTGAAAGCTATTTGGAGTAGACATTCATTCTTCTTCGGCTTAAGCAAGGAGACTGTCTCCCACCTGGTAGGCAGTCCCCTAAATATACTTTTATTACTATAACAACTGGTAAAAATAATTCATCTCTGAAATATATGTGGATTACATAGCTGAAGTAAGATCAGTAAGGAAAAATTGCTGCATAAAAGCTTAAATTTAAAAAGTAGGAGAAAAATTCAGAAAGGTTATTAAAAGCTATGTTCTCTAAGAATATACTCTTCAATGTGCTTAGAGGTTTTTCTTTAATGTAGCAACTTTTATCATTTTATTTAAGTTTGAAGAAGAGTTAGCCTTTGATTGCAAAAGTATTTTTCCCATGCCTTGGACTGTACAGAACATTAACTCAATAATAGTTACAGTATTGCAAAGGGAACTATGAAAGGGATTTGCCTTTTTGTCCAGCTTTATAATCTTCTTCACTGAGAAAACTAAAATGGCAAAGAATTTGTGAGGTTTTTGTGGTTGCAAGAGATTACAGACTTAAGCAAGACGGGTACTGTTGTGGGCATCAGTAGTCCTGCTCAAACTGGATTCTGTTGTACAAACTCCCATCGAAGATGAAAGTTCTGTTTCAGGCCAGCTGCAAACCTAGGCTTTTACGTCTGTGACAGGTTTTCACAGCTTGAGCCTCCAGATGGAAATTTATGGATGGTGCAGTCTCACAGTGAGCAGCACAGCACACTAGAAAAGAGCCAGATATGGGGTCAGGGAGATGTGGACAGTCCTGGCACGGTTTCTTCCTGACACTGTGACCTGGAATAAGCTACTCCTCTGCTCTTTTTGCTTAGTTTATCATGAGTTGCTATTTTTTTTTTTTTACATTTCACTTTATTAGTACATGTGTGTAGTACATAACGCTTACGTTCCTTGTTGGAAGGTGTTACAAGTGTGAACGTGTTTTAAGTCCTTTTTTCATCTCCTTTCCCTTCCTCCATCCCGCCTCCACTCCTCTGTTATTCTCCTTCCTCGCTTTTTTATTTTTGTTTTTTGTACATGGTTCTCTTACATATTATTTACATTCCTTGGGTGGAGTCTCAGTTTCTTCACTGATATGTTGTGAGCATGAATTGAGAATAAATACTAGGTCTTTTAGGCTATTATAACATGATAATTTAATGTTTAATAATAAAATAATGTTTTATGAATAGATGCTGAAAATATTTATACTAAAAATAGATATTACTAATGATTATTATTTTGTCTGAAATAAAAACACTTCCTATTTTCCATAGTCTCCACACACAGTTTAGGTTTTGGGGCTTGGCAAAGCTAGTGCCTGAACCCAGGGCTGTGCACATGCCAGGTGAGTGCTCTCCCCGAGCTGCATTTTCAGCCCAGTTTAGACCTGCTAAGCCCCAATCTGCCTAATAGGACTTTAGGTCTGTTTGTTAAGCCTAAAGTTAGAATACTTAATCTCAAGACACTCGTTGCAACTTGGTATGAACCTGCTGTACACACCTAACCGGCAAACTAATAAGACCAGCTCTGGGGTGAGATACATCTGCAACAGCAAGTTAAAATAACCTGTAGAAATCATTTCTGACTTTATTAACTTGTGTTCTGTTGTAGTGCTATTTTTCTCCCTGTTGTTCTTAAGATGTCCCAAGTTGCCTCGTTTATTTCTACAGGTATTTGTGAGGGCTTTCTAAAAAGCAGCGGTTCTCAGCAGACTATTTCCAAGTTTTTCCTCCAGAAATCAAGTCTTTTCAAGGAAGTCATGGGAAGGGGTAAGAGAAAGAGGTGTTTGTATGTGAACGCAGTAAGGAAAGGAAGCAAATAAAGGACCTACAACATCCGGCATAGGAAGGGAACCAGGACTAAGGGGTCTGCACTTGGTGCTCTGACTAGGGTATCTGCGGTATCCCAGAGAGAACGAAGGACACCGGGGAGAAGGGTATGCAGAGGTCAGCAGGAACCTTTTTGTTTCTGTAGAATCTAGGTTTCCTGAGCTCAGCAAAGATCTCCGATGTTAAGGCAGGAAAACAACAGAAGAACTGGACTGGAGGTAAACATTGTCTCGGACAACTACGTTTACATCAGAGCTGAAACTCATAGACTAAAAGGAAATTCTCAAATGATTTTTCTCTGCCTGAAACAATTTGGATTTTGACTAACCTAGTAGCTACTGAGAAAGATTATTGTCTACCTGGGAAGGGGAGAACAAGGGCTGAGAAACAAACAGGACTTGTTTTAAAGAAAATTAAGTAACATAACACTTCCTGTATAGCCATGATTTAGATTAGGGTGGAGTATTATGAAACCCAGAGAATTCAGTGCATAAAATTGTTATCTTAGTTGGGAAAAAGGAAGTGCTGTAAAAATGACAAAGGTGAAGAAATGCAGAGATCTGGTTGATTGAAAGTTTGTTCACGGATTAAGGATAAAGTCTGCTGAAGCTAAATATAAACAAGAAGGCTGGATTGTAAGAAAGCTTGGTGTCATGTGTTGTAGGCAGATTAATTGCCAACAAAATCACTCAAGTCCCAGGCCTCGGTAGCAGCGAACACGTTACATTACATGGTAAAGAGTCTTTTCTCCAAAGGACTTGAGAGAGAGACTATCTTGGCTTGTCCAGGTGGCTCCAGGGCAAAAACATGAATGTGTAAATGGGGGAAACCTCTCCTGCTGAATTGCTGTGAAAGCTGTGTCAGTAGAAGGAGAATTAGGGAAGAATGCAATGTTGCTCTTTGAAGACAAAAGAAAGAGGTTATAAGTTTCGGAATGTTACTCTACAATGTATAGATTTATCAAAGCATTATTTTGTATACTATAAACATGTAAAAACCAAGTTTTTAAAAAAAGAAATGTAGTTTCCTTTAGCAAAACTTCCCCCGAGATAGTTTGTTCAACAGACATGTAGAACTCCTTCCAGTACTTTGTCCTATTGCTGTAGGTTTTTTTTTTTTTTTTGCAGTACTGGGGATTGAACCCAAGACCTTGTGCTTGCCAGGCAGGCACTTATTCCACTGAGCTATATGCCCAGCCCTGCTGTAGATTTTATTAAATGTATCTTAATATGCAATCTGTCTCTCCAACTGCTATACTTTTAAATTTGAGATTCAACTGCTCTGCATAAGAACTCTCTGTTCCCTGATTCCATCACTATATTAAACACAAAGGGTAAGTGAATTAGATGTGAATCTGATTAGACCTAGGTTAAACCATATCCTCTGTAAACTGTATTATACTAACATCTTACTATAATATGATGTCCTGAAATAGAGTTTTCTTGTCATTTATTCTTAATAGCTTTCCAGAATTGTTTGGGTAGCCTCTCCCACAGTATGGGGAGAGACTGTGAAAGACCAGGATAAGCAGTGCTATATTATTTCCTAAAACACCATAATATTTGGAGCTTTTAGGCAAAAGCCCCAAACCACATCAAACTCTTGTCTTTCAGGAGACCCACACTGACCCTTGCACTGGAACAGCTTAAGGAGCAAGGCTGGCTGGAAATGAAGCAGCACCAGTGGAGGTGCTGCTAGGAAAGCATGAGGCATGGCTATGTTCCAAATATTCAAACAAGAATGTCAGACTTTCAAAAGCTCACATTGACATATCCCCTGGGTTAGTCAGCTTTCTGTCACTATGACAAATTACCTGACATAATTAACTTACAAAGTAAAATGGTTTGTGTTCACTATTGTGGAGATCCCAGGCCATGAGCAATTTGTACATTTGCACTGGGGCTGGGCCGAGACAGCGTGTTATGGTGGAAAACACATGGAGGAACAAAGCTGTTCACTTCATAGCCAGGAAGAGAGGGGACACAGGGTCCCAGGAACACCTTCCAAGGCCGATCCCCAGTGACCTAAAGCCCTCTCCCTAGGCCCTACCTCTTAAAGGTTCTACTACCTCTCAGGAACATCACACTAGGGATGCCTTTAGCACATGGGCAGGAGGGTCACATTGCAGATCCAAAATAGCTATTTTATAAAGAGACTTCCAAAGGTACTCTATATCTCTCAAAATATATCTAGAGCATATCATAAGGCTTCATCTAAGTTAAGTCTACTTGAAGACAGCTCTTTATGACACCAGTTTTAGTGGGTTGCTTTGTGAACTGCCCTTACCCTTCTTTTTCTGTAGCTTCTCCCCTTGGAATAATAAATTTAAACTTTTATGAGTTTTTAAAATGCATTTCACTCCACACAGCAGCAAGGGTTGAAGGAGTCTAATACACGAGGTAATCTAATTCTAGTCTGGGTTGAGATGTTTGCCTCTCTGTTAAAGAGACATTATTGCAATATTAATATCATTTTCAAGCTCTGTTTATGATACATTTTGAAGATAGAGAAGATCGTAAGTACTAAAAGCTTTAGTCTCCCTGGAAATGCAGGGAGGCAGAATTCTGCTCATTTAAAGCATTGCTATTTCTTCTATAAAATTTCCCCCAACCTATTATTGCTTTGAAGTGAACTTATTTGAAAGAGATGCAGAATCTATTAACATTGAATTCTAAATCTACATACTATAAGAAGAAGCCTAATGAAACTTTTAATGGAAGTTTTTCTGTTTAAAGCACAGGTAAATCACCTTACTTTGGCTATTAGTTGAGAATTAAATTTAATCACATATTTAGTTCAGGTTAAGACCATTTGTAGCATGTGTAACATAATGACATCAGAATCTAGATATCAGGTAATAATCTTCTTAATCTCTGCAGATGAAGACAGCTACCTCATCATCTGCTTTCACTCCTAAGAGAGCACTTAAGCACCACCTATGTTGTAACAGAGCCACACAGCTCAGCCACAAAGAAAAAAAATGCAACAGACATGGATGTTTACCTACTGGAATATAGTGGGTAATTATAGTCCTCATGTGCTTTTACCTGAATACTACTTCTAGGGTGTCAAAAGCCTAACTTTATATAATCAGAAACAGTTAACAATCAGAGATATTACACAAAACCATAAAACCTTAGATTGTTGAATTGTAAAAGAGATCAAAAGAAATTTAATGTTGGTTAAAAATAGAACAGGTAAGACTATTCACCTGGTGCTTTATCAGGTTCCGGCAGTGGGTGTCTCAGGGTCTTGGTGACACTCGCTCTGACTGTGGACTACATGTGGTCAGGGGTTTCCTTGATTATGCAGCAGATTTCATCAAGACTTTCATACACAGATCTGTTTTAGAACAAGGCAGTGGAGAGACTCACTAGCCTTATTCCGTTCTTTCACACCCCAAATTAGCATAAATAGTCTCTCTGATCTATCTGTCTTTTTGTTTTCTCTAAATTCTACAGAGGGATAAGAGTCCAGAGGGAGAAGCTCAGCGTGGTGGCGCACGCCTGTAATCCCAGCCCTCGGGAAGCTGAGGCAGGAGGACCGTTGAGAGTTTGAGACCCACCTGGGCTACAAAGTGAGGTCAAGGCCGGCCTGAACTGCATAGTGAGACTCTGTCTCACAAAGTAAAAAAAAAAGTGGTTGGAGGGAAAAGTTTGTACTTATTATCTTTTGTATCTTCAAAATGTATCATAAAGAGATCTTAAAAAGATATTAACATTGTAAGATTAATATATTAAAACAACATAAACCAGAAGTAAGATTGGTAAGCACTAGGCCCTTGGCTATGAAAAAATTGTTCCAATAAGGATAATGAAGATACTCTTAGCCAATTCTGCCTTCATATTCTCGAGCAGAGAAGATAATGGAAAAGCATAATGACAATTACCAGCTATATTAGCTGCTCATTTGGAGTCTGGCAAAGTTTTTGGAGTTAAAATTAAACCCTCTGAAATTGTTTGTAATTGGTACACTAGTAGGTGTTATTTATATACCTATTGTACACCCCTCCTCTGCTTTACATCCAATATTTTTATCTTTCATTGGCAAAGTGGTATTTATAGTCTCATTTTATAGTCAAAAACAAGCTTACAAGTCTACGAAGTGAACACAGCAGGATTTGTAGCCAGGGTGACCCCCGAGTCTGTGCCTGTTCCTCGTGTCAGGTACCCGTCACGCAGGAAGTTGCGATTGGGGACCGCTGCTCCCATCCCCCTTTGGACTGGGCCACAGGTGTCTTAGTGCTGGAGTTACTGTGTGTGTTTTTGTTGACTGTCCAACATGTTCCTCTACTAAAGTTCCGAGAGCAATACTGACATTTTCATCACAAAGAGCCCGACTTCATCCCTCTCTTCTGGCTCCTGCTTTCAAGAGGGTGCCACAGATGTCTTCCCAACCCTGCGCACTGACCATGCTCCTCTGGAACTGATGGGTTTCTGCCCCTGTGGAACTCCACCAGGCCGTCATGAGGCAATCCAACATGGCATTTGATCCCCAAAAATGACAATGTGTCCCTCCAAGACGAACTTCCATCCTCCTCTTCTAGTCCAAAATACACTTCCTGCACCAAAAATACCACTTGGCCTGCTCATGTTTATTCCACCCCTAATCTAACCTGATAAAAACCCGTTCCCCAGCTCCCTCCTCCTAGGGTCCTTACAATTTCCTGCAACCCTCTGCTCCCGCAATAAAGGCTTGTTTTTATCGACCTCTGTCGCATGCTCTACCTGGTGCCAAACCTAACAGTAACCTCACTTGGCTGTGTGCTCTGAGGTGACTGCGACGAGTCACCTGCAGACTCTCCCCTCGCTTCACATGTGTTACTTTCCAAATTCAATCCTATGCCTCATTTTACCACCACCAGTGAACAAATCTTTACAAAGTTTGCCTAATGGCAAGATCTTCATCCTCCTACCACTTAATCCTTAAATGTAGACATGATTCCTTCCTCTTCCTCCAGCAACAATTAAAAGTGTTTGCTGCTGCGAAGTTCTTTCCTCCCAACAGACGCTGGCATGTCCTTTCTTCTCAGTGACTTCATTCCTGCCTTTGCGTTATTTGTCTCAGCCACCCAGTCGAGTCTATTAGCTCATTCCTAACAGCAAACAAACATCTTCCGTTTCTTTCGTTTTTGTTTTTCAGTATTGAGAACGGAACCCAGGCCCTTCCCACTAAGCTACCTTCCCAACCCTTTTTCTTTTTTGTTTTGGTACAGTGTCTTGCTAAGTTCCTAAATTGCCCACGGTACACTCAAACTTACCATCCTCTGGCCTCAGTCTCCTGGAGTGCTGAGGTAGCTTAGTCATTAGCCACCACCTCTGGTTCTAGTAGCTCCCCATTTCTTCAAAGACAAGGGCAGTGAAACAACATCCTCCTTTAATCACATTGCTTTTAACTACAGCTCCGTTCCTCTCTTTGCCAGAACTAAATACTTACTAAGGACCTAGTGTCTGTCTCTATTCCTGATCTCCCTTTCACGCTCTTACTTTAGTTTGATGTCCATACCTCCTACTCACTCCACTGAGACGAGCAGTGATGTTTCCGGTCTCCTCTGGCACATTCTGCACTCATCTTATTTGACTTTCTGCAGTGTCTGATAGAAACAACTGTGTAGTCTGCTGACACACAAATGATTCACTCCCTTTCTTCTACTCCATTTGCTTCCATCTGTTTTTCTTAGCTATATCTTTTCTCTCTGAGCCAAAGTGTTGTGTGCAGGTTCACTCTGGGTTTAGGCTGGGAGTGCTCATGTATAGATTTCATTTTCTATAGTCTGTTATTCTCAATACAGTGAATCACCCATTTCTGTGGGGTTAAATACTATTTTTATGCAAATACTATTACAAATACTATTTTTATGATGAACAGTTTTTCACATCAGTCCCAGACTACTTCCCTCCAGACTTACATATCTTTCTGCCTACCTGATATTTTCATTGAAATATTTCATGAAACAAAGAAAGGGAGTAAATTTTGTGGAGCATTTCTTCAGGCAAATGTGGAAAGGTAGTAGCTTAGGAGTCAAAGAAGGTGAGGAAGACTTTATGGTTTACCAGTTCTCTGAATTGGATTTATTCAGTTTTGCTTTCCCTTTTGCTAAGCCTTCTCTGGGATCTGAATTGCTGCACATACAAATAGCTGTAATTGCAAAGGAAATGTAAATGAAGAACTTAATCACTGAAACTACATGTCTGGAGCCAATGGTAAGCTTTTCTTAGTTTGACTATAGAATTCAACTTCTGAAATGTTTACAACAGTTCCTTCTTGTATCCTTTTTTGATTGTGTATTAGCTACAAAAATAGTAAACAAAAGTTGTGCACATCATAAGTTAAATGAAACTTACAGCCAAAGGGAAGAACTCAGTCATCCAAGAGTCACATGCAACATTCTACCAACCCATGTACCTCCTGCCTGCTTGGGAGGATAGCAAGGGAAGAGAATGCTTGGTTCTTCCCCAGGCAAGTGAAGACACAATTCTCACTGAAGGAGATACTCATCCTGAGTTTGTTTTTGATTATCCCTAGACTGGTGAGCTATAAAATTATTATTGCTAGATGGATAAATTCACACTTTCCTAAGAAATTGAGAGCATTCAAGTCTTTTCCCCATGAGATGTAAACATGCTTCAAAATCACTTGACATTTGCATTTTACTTACTAAGCACAAAGGGTAGATAGTTTGGACTATGCTTTTCACATCCTGACTGCTGTCTGTTCCAAAATTGACCAGTTCATTCATATTCTTACATAAAAACAGTAGTAATTACATAATTTCTGACTTCCCATTAGGAAAAAGTGCATAGAATCATTCATTCAACAGATGTATTTTGAGTAACTAAATATTTGTGATGATGAACTGGGAGTTCTATGAAGCATAGTAGTAAACATGGTAGTGTCTGCAGTTTCCAAGAGTGTATAATGGCAAATTGGTGACACTTCTAAAAATATAAATGTCACTGAGCAGGAATGGGCAACTCCCATTTCTGTTCTGTGAATGGCAATTACAATCATCCAATCGTTGTAAATATAGACCAGTCTTAATTGCTTTCATTTTGCATTAGTCAGCTTTCTTGTCCCTGAGACACAATAGCTACCACAGGCAATTTCTAGGGAGGAGAGGTTTAATTTTCTCCCAGTGTCAAAGGTTTTCAGACCAAGGCTGGCTGGCCCCAAGGCAGCAGTGTCATGGAAGGATGTGGGGAGTCAAAACTCCTTGGTTCATGGTATCTGGGAAGCAGAGCACCACAAAAGTGCCACAGAGGAAAAGTCAAGGGATTAGGTATAGACTCTAAGGTTTCCACAGATCACCCAGACACACATGGGAACACATAGAAGGGCATTTTGGCTGGGGATATAGCTCAGAGGCACAAGCACCTGCCTGGCAAATGTAAGGCTCTGAGTTCAATTCCCAGTACAAGATGAAGAAGAAAGAAGTGCCGTACACCAGTTCTCAAGTGTGGGTCCCAAAGCTAATTAAATTGAAACTCCACCCTAACTACCATGTTGCCACACCTTTTTTTGTTTGTTTTTGGAGTTTACATCTAATCTGTCAGCCATTTTGTGAACTTCGCCTTTAATGTACATGCAGAACCTGACCCTGTTTCACTCTGCTTCCACAAACCCATTATATTCCGCCGTTGTCTTACCTGAATTATTTATTGCATTAGTTTTATCGCTTGTCTCTCCCTTCAACAGGAAACTGAGGTGGATTTATTTGAAAGCTAGTATCTAATTTTCTTCTTGTAGTTTTTAATTTTTTAAAGAGAAGGTTGCTCAAATTGCATAAAATGTCATAAAATGAGGACTAATCTGAACCATTTTTTGTTCTCAATAGTGTATTTTCAATACAGCAACCAAGGTGAGTATTTTAAAACCTCTGCTTAAAACCGTCCAGTGATACACCATCCCTTTCAGAGTATAATCCGAATACCCTACACAGTCTGTGATGACTTTTGTGATATTTCTTCTACACCACTGAATTCTTTCTCTGCAAATGTCCCTCCCATTGCTCTACTATAGCCACATTGGCTGTCTTGTCATCTCCGGAAAATGTCGGGCATATTCTACTTTTAGGCTTGTTTTCCTCCCATCTGAATGTTCTTCCCTTAGCCCTTCATCTTTGTCATTAATTGCCACATTCTCTGACCATCCTGTTTAAATTTGAATCTCTTTTAGGTCCCCAGATCTCCTGTCCTACTTTCCACATTCATTTTCCTCTGTATGAAATCACTGTGATCCAGCATGCTCTATATTTTACTTATTTGTCTTGCTTATTGTTTATATTTCCCACTAAAATGTGTCAGCTCCATGAATTGCAAGAATTTTCCTAAATGTATTGCAATGTCTCCTGCATAGAATAGGTGCTCCGCAATGAGTTTGCTAAACTAAGACCATTACTTCTAATAAGGGCTGATGAAGCACTCGTGGGGAAGTGTATATGGAGGCTAAATGTGGCTGGGCTCATAAAGTTTGAGTCTAGAGTATACGTGTGGGGGCTGGGGGTATAGCTCAGTGGCATAAGCGCTTGCCTGGCAAGTGCAAGGTCCTGAGTTCGATCCCTGGTACCAGAAAAAAAAAATCTTAATAGAGTATACGTGTGATGATTAATTTTGATTTTCAACTGATCAGATTGAAAAACACCAAGAAAATTACTGAAGTATACTTCCAAGTGTGTGTGTAAGGATGCTCCCAGAGACCACTAACAGCAAACTGAGTGGAGAGACCCATCTTGCATACAGGAGCCACCATACAATAAGCTGGCGGCCCAGAAGGAACACAAGCCAAAAGAAAAGAAACCCCTCAGCGCAGGTTCTTGCTCTGTCTGCTTCCTGGCCCACTAGGGGAACAACTATGCTCCAAAACAGACTCCATTCCATGAAGTTCTACCTTACAGTGGCCCAGAAACAAGCCAGGTGGCCATGGACTGAAACTTCTGAAACTGTTAGCAAAAACTGCACCTTCCCTCCTTTATATTGTCTTCCTCAGGTATTTTGTCACAGTAACAGAAAGCTGATAAACATAACGTGGACATGAGGAAAAATGGGAAGGACAGTCAGGCAAGGCACCAAAACAATAACTCATGTTACACATACAGAAGAAGGCCTCCTTTTGAGTCACACAGGTTCTCCAGTTTTTGCTCAATCTTATGGGAATATGATTCTGTTTTCAAGAATCTCTCTAGAGGCATGGGGCCTATTAGGCACACAGCTGGCTGGTTGCAGCACCCTAGAGTCTGTGCTCCGCTCTCCTGCATGAGCTCCTGCTACCTGAAACCTGCAACCCCATCTAGTTTCACTTGGCTAACTCCTATGCTCAGTCACCACCTTGACTATTCGTTATCTCTCTTAGTAAGCTTTCCTGGACTTACCAGATTGGGGTTCAGTTCACCAGAGTTCAATGCCTGTCCTTTGCATTCCCGTTTGCAGTCAGTGCTTGTGCTGTCCTGGCCATGCAGTTGCTTCCTTGTTGGTCTATCTGCCCCCACTATGAACTCTCATCGCCCAAACAGAGATGGCTTTAACAGTGATGTGTGCATGAGCAGACTCATTTAGCATCAGGTGAAACAGCGATCCAACTGCAGGCACAAACGCTGCCATTTTTGAAGATGTTCTTCCCTCCAGTGGTGTATTTGAGATAAAGCAGAGAATCTAGGGGACTAGGAAAGGGGAATTTTCTCACTTAAAGGCTAGCTGAATAGCTGGGATAAAAGAAAATTGAATAGACATTTCCGTTTTTTACCAGGGACAAATATTTTTAAAGAATCATGTTAGGCTGACAATCCAGATCCTATTGTTATCAAAGTTGATCTTAAATTCCACACATATCTGCTGCTTTGTGTTTCGTGTGGCCTGGGATCCTTCTCTCCTGGTCATAAGTCAAACTAAATAATGTGGCTCACCTATTACAGTACAGAAACTTCTCTAGTTGGATCTTATTTTGCACTTGTAGTCATATAATAAAAATCGAAAAGTGAAGTTAAATGATCAAACATGTATTACACATACATAACATGTTCATGGTAGAACGAAAACAGAATCCAAACCCACTGCTGTTCCAGTCATTAAATTGTGCAAGGAATCATATTTTCATTGGTCCGCAATTATTTAACCCATTCTTCTCTATCCATCAATGCAAATATAAGGCACTGCAAACTCAAGGATTAGGAAATGTAAATATTATATTTATAGTCACATACACCTATGATGTCAACAAAAGCCACTGTATTGTGAAAAACATGAAACAGACATGAAGTATTTTAAAAGATGTGTAAATTAAGACATGTAAAATGTTTTTGGATGGGAAGATTCAGTGTGGTATGGATATCAAATTACTCCAATGTCACCTATAAATTTAAGCCAATTTTCAGTCAAAATTCTAATGGAATATTTTGTAATTTGAGTCTATATTTTTTTAGAAATGTAAAATACTACTACTGGTTACAAATTTCAAAAAAATCTAAAGGCTTAAATAAACTTACTTAAAGATCATATTAAATAAAACGACACAGGATAAAAGAAAGGATAAACAGAGCAACAGAATGACAACATAAGAAAAACGTCTATGTGGATATTTATTATGTAATAAAGATGGTATCCCAAGGCACAGAAATGGTAAATTATTTAACATGTAACATTTGATCAATAGTCTATTTTTTTGGAAAAAAAATAGCTAGGTAATATTCCTGATTATGGCCTGCACTGTGTTCATCAAAATTCATGAGTTGAAGCCCTAAACGCAGTGTGATGATATTTAGAGATTGAGCCTTTGGGAATTAATCAGATTTAGATGAGCTAGTGAATGTGATCCACAGGGTAGGATTCGTGCCCTTCTACGAAACATCAGAGAGCACCCCCATCTCTCTCCTTCTCCTCTGCATGGAGACACAGGAAGAAAAAGCCCATTTGCAAGGCCGTGAAAGATTTTCCACCAGGTCCTCAGACTCAGCCTTCATAGACCGAGAATTTTGAAAAACATGTCTCCACTGTTTTAGCAGTTCGACTGTGTCACTTTATTGTGACAAAAACCTGAAGGAATATACACACTGACAATAAAAGTGGCATATTTTGGAAGTTGAAGACAAAGGACTTTCACTTTCTACTCTGTCTAAAGCAATATTACATAATTCTTATACTTTTATAATACTTCATAATCAATAAAAACATTCAAGTCATTTCCTTTCATAAAAGAGAAAAAATGATATATTTTGAAAGAGCAGTCTTTCATAGTTGTGATAAAATTATAGATAATGTTGTTGGAGATTATGTTGGAAAAATAGTTTGTATAGATGGGAGAATCCTTAGTTTTTCGGTTCAGTCACAAGCAACAGTGTCTATAATTTATCATAACTGAGATACATTTTTTGAATTTTTCATCAATGCTCTCAGACTTCAGTGACTGAAGTCTTAATGTTAACAAAATGCTGGGATCATGTCTTACAATGACAAAGAAAATAACCATAGACAGAGAAGGTAAAGTGTAAGCAAATTTGTTTAAAAGAGATAAAGGCAAGAAAGTAAAACATATAAAGGCAAACAAATGGAACTCCTGCTAGCTGGGAGGGGCTCCTGAGCAGACTACTCAGCAGGGTTGGGCGGTTGAGGGAGACAGAAAGGAGCTAGGCCACTGCTTAAGCAATCTGATCTCTACCCCACAGAAGACTATGTACATTGAGGGTCCAGTCTATGCAATGCTCACATGATGCCCATGCAGGCCCCATATGCCCTTGAGCCATGGTCCGCCTGGTCATGCTCTGGCAAGGTCCCAGATAGCCACAGGACACTCACACAAATTTTTTGTGTGATCCCTGGAGGATGGTGACTCAGCAGACTATTTTAGGCTTCCCACCTCTATTCTGGAGCTACTATTTTTACTGCAGTATAGAATCCTAACTCTTGTTCTGTTAATTCCTGTCCCATTAGCTGAATGTGGGGGCATATGCCTATAACCCCAGCACTTGAGAGGCTGAGGTAGGAGGATTGCAGGTGTGAGCCAGCACAGGCTACAAAGGGGTCACTGCTTACCACTAAGGCCGGTGTTCCAGATACTCAGGTGTGAGCACAGCCAGAAGCTGTATATAATTTTCTTGAACCAAACTCAGGCACTATCCATTCACTGGTGCCATGTGAATTGTATGTATCAACAATACAGAAAGAGGTTATCATCTATTCATTTTTAAGATTCTTGCCTTGCCAATAGACAGCATGACTCTGTGAGAGTTATTGACCAGAATTCCTATTTCCCATCCAAGCTAATAAGGCTTTGAAGTACCTTGTGGGTCATCTTTTCTCAAAAAAGGAAATTGCAAATTCCCATGAACATTGTAAATGCTAATAACCTTTTAACTGAAAATGTAAGCATCAATTTACTAGTAATTTTAAAAACAAGAATCTCTAACATTCACATAAGTGCATGTGTTTTATATTATATATAGTAAGATGTTCCCACCTTTAGGTATGATTACTGATATAAGGACTTCCTATTTCTATGAATTGTTAAGTGCTCCAAAGAGCGTATCCAAGCAATGTCAATTTGATTGATCAGTGTAATCAGTTTCTTGTAATTAAACTCTCAAATTTTCTTTACTTAAAAAGTTCAGTAGATAAACCTAATGCTCTCACTACTTTCATGTACAGTATTTCCTCTTTTTTCCTGTTTATCTTTTATGAGTATAAAATACTAAGAAAATTCTTGGCTGGGGAAATCAAAAATTTTGGTTTCTTCTCTCAGTGCTGCTACAAAACCATAGACAAACTGCTCTATTTTTTTATAATATCTGAGAGTAAACCCAAGGCTGCTTCACTGAGCTATATCCCCAGATCTTTCCTATGTTTTGTTTTGAAGCAGGACCTTGATATGTCTCTAGGTTAATCATTTGGATTTGAACCTATGAAGATCCTTCTGCTTCTGTCTGCCAGGGTGCTGGGATTACAAGCATGTTCCATTATGCCAGACTAAGCCATAAAATTTTATGGAAGCTCAAATTTCTTTTTCAAAATGATGAACCAGTGTGGTAAGCAAACTTTTAAATTCACTGTTTACCTTAAAGGTCCATGATTCAAAGGGGTAATTGTCTGTGATTCCACAAATATTTTATTGACTCTTCTCTACATCTCTTTTCCCTGCTAAAATTTCAACCACTATATAATCATATATTCCTAGCAAATAATTTCAGGTTGCTAATAAATATGTTTCTCTTTTTGTTTCTTTTTTAGTCTCGAAGCAGTTTAAACCTGCCATGTTGTATTGAACTGCTAACACTACAAGTTGCCACTAGTAGCAACTAGTTATTAAAATTAAGAGCTGAGCAACTCCTTTGAAATATAATTTAAAGTCATGTAATTTCATTCCAATTTCAGCTTTTGCCTGTAAACCTCAAGCACTATTAACTAAGTTGTAAAGGAACTGTAATATACAGTGGGGTTTTATCACTATATTAAGGTAACAGAAAATTTTATTTGATGAAATTTAAAATCTCTCCACTGTACAATGAGACAAACATTTCATTTTGAACCAACTTTTACAAACATCATTATTCCCAGAAGTAATTATGGACATGGCATTGATTTTATGTTATAAATATGTTAAATAAAAGATAATAATGTGGCCCAACATTGAGAAAAAAATCATTCAATCTATGAAGCATTCCATTTACTCAACAACTACATGATCATTTGTTTAGGAATTGTATACCAAAGTTTTCAAATCCTACAAATTAGGACCAACTGTGGTCCTAAATATGTTTCCTTCTCTCTAGAAATCAGTTTCTTTTAGAAAAGACAGGAGGTTTTTAAAAATACTAAATTTCTTTGTCATTTGATAACTTATCAGTGTCATTGAATTATATAAAACTTGCTTAAGGCATATCAGGCTTTAATAAAATATAAAATTATCATTCAATATTATATAAAATTTTGCCCATTTAGACATACACTAGTCCTGAGCATTCTACTCCTTGATAAATTACTTGTAATACAGATTTTTAGAAAATTTTAAAACTATGAATTGAAATATTTGGTTTCAGCTTCAAAAGAAATATGCTGAATAAATAACATAAAATATTCCATCAGTTTTCAGATCCCTAATGTACTTGGGCAGGCTAGTGAAGTTAGTGTCAACCCACCTGAAGTCCACATGATGTCTTTTGTAGCTAATATCATCAGACTGAATATCCTGTGCAAAAGAGCAACATAAACATGACCTTCATATGTCAGGAAAACCAAATGTTTCAAAGAATAATAAGCAAATGTTTCAAAGAATAATAAGCAAGCCAGGTATGCTGACTCATGCTTGCAATCCCAGCACAGAGGCTGAGGAAGGAGAAACATGGATTCAAGGGAAGCCTGGACTAGCTACTAAAATGCTGGCTCAAAAATAAATAAATAAATAAATAAATAAAGGATCATTTATTAGTTACTTATTTTGTCCCTGGGACAAAATGCCTGAAACCCACCTCTTAAAGGGAAAGTTTATTTGGGTTCATGGTTTTGCAAGGTGTAGTCCATAGTTTGCTGGCTCGAAGGCAGAATCATCGATGGAAGAGAGCTGCCCATCATATGGAAGCCAAGGAGCAGAGAAAGAGAGCAAAGGGAGGAGAGTGGGACAAGAATGTTTCCTTCCAAGTCACACACTCAGTGAATCTCCTCCTCAAACAAGGCCCCACCTGTAAACAGACAAGACACTGGCAGTGAGGGGAGGGTGTGGAATGTGAGATTTAAACCATAATACTCCACTCCTGTGCGTCCAAAGCCTAATACGTATCTCCTACATAAAATGTAACTAGTCTCTCTCTTAACAGTTCCAGCAGTGTTGAAAGGTCCAAGTCCAAAGCGTCCTCTGAGATTCACGGCAAACTCTTCGGTGTAAATCCCTGTAAAAATCAGAGAGTGCTAATCACTTCCAATATACAATGGCACAGACAAACATTCCCATTCCAATGGGAAAGAAAGGAAATCAGAAAGAATCAGACCAAAGGAATACTCGAACCCAGCAAGGCAAATGTTAGATCCAGCTGCAGGTCAGGACCCAGAGAATTCATTAGTGAGATATAAACTCCAGAGGTTTGCGCAGCCCTACTTCTATGGCTTTGTTGGTTGTAGGCCACATGGCCTCTCTCTGGAGCTGGCTCACCGCACTGCCTCTGGTTTTCCTTGGCAGGTATTCCATGCTCCTTGCCTTCCCAGCTTCCTGGGGTCTCTGCTGTACCATGTATCACACTCTCACAGACACATTTTCTGGCATCACAGGCCTTCCTCTGAAATCTGAATGGAAAGGTCTGTGACCCGTAATGCTTGTATTCTGTATTCCTTTCAAACTAGCACCGTATGCAACATGCCAAGGTCTGCCACCAGCCCAAGCAGTAGCCTTCCACCCTTAGATAATTGGTGCAGTGGCTCTGAGTGATTGGATAGCTTAATGAGGATTTACTTCTCCGGATGTCTCTGAATGAGCCGGGCATTCTAAGGCTCTTTTGTCAAAGCAAAGTCCTTTAAGGCACTTTACCTTTTTATACTCTTGAGTCTGTGAAAGATATGGTCTGGTCAATTCTTGAGATTCACTCCAGGCACTTTTTCTATTGTCCCAATAAAAATATATTAGACTTCTTCTCAATATTTGCCATTTTTAGCAACCACAATCTCTGTGGCCTCACTACTTCTTTTCTGGTCAAAATGCAAATTTTTTATATCATTCAGCTCTACTTTTTGCTCCTGATTCTTATTGTATGTCTGGCTAAAAGCACCTAGCAGTCCCATACCACAGCCTGAACATGGGGTTATCTTGAAATTTCCTCCACCAGAATAATAACTCTGTTCATTTAACTTTAGCTTATAGAAAGTCTCAGAACAGGAGCAAGGGGAAGACAAGTTTTGTTTATTTGTTGCCAGAATCCAACACCCATAAAATATAATCCATTTTTCAATACAATCCTCATACTCATCTGAAATTTCATTAGCCTAGTTCTTATTGTCCACATTCCTATAAGTATTTTGGTCTTCTGAGCTCCAGCTCATTAAGCTGCAGTTACAGGCTTTTACGTTTTCTCCAGCTTGATTCACCAAGCATTTTAAAACTCCTCCTACAAATCAGCCCTAAAGGCTCCTACAGCACGTGATCAGGCACAGTCAGGTCATTGTTCCTATGTCTGGTAAAAATTTTCTATGTTAGTTATTTTTTTTTTGTCACTCACTAAAACAAAATATCCAACACCTGCTCCTTTAAGGAAGAGAGGTTTATTTTAGCTTGCGATTTTCGAGGGTGTGTGCCTTTGGGGATATTTTGCAAGAGGAAAAAAATATAATACAGGACATATATTTTATAAGACTGTTTATAATAGTCACCCAAAGAATGGTATACAAAAGAGGGCAAGAAATCTGTCCACATACTAAGACCCAGAAAACCAGCTGAGGGCCTGGATCCCACAGTAATGTCCTGCATGAGTCCAGCTGAAGATCTAGAGCTCATAACAGTGCTTCCTATAAGTCCAGCTGGAGGCCCGGAGCCGATAACAATACCTCATGCAGGCCTATTTCATGGATCTGTGCTGGGAAGGCCCAAAGGTCAGTGGTGGAATCTAGGAAGTCTGCACAGCTAGAAGGATCTGTGCTAGTAGACTGAGGGATCTTAACTGGAGCCAGGAAGTGATGCACAAAGAAGAACCACAGCTCCTCCAAAAGGTACCACAGTCGTTCTCAGCAACAGTGAGATCTTGAGAGCTCCTCCAGTGATGAAGACTGCTGAGTTCCCATCGGGAAAGCCAATGCAGCAAACTTCTCCAGGAGACTGGCAGTGCACCGTCTTTCCTTCCAGAGCCAGGAAGCAATGCTCAAACTGAGGAGCAGGGTTCCCCCAAAGTGAATTGAAGCTATTTTCAGTGCCAGTGAGGTCCCAAGCTCCTCACCAGATGAAAAGAGCTGAGTTCCATTAGGAAAGCCAGCATGACAAGAGCTTCCAAAAGAACCAACAGGTCCTTACAGCTTCTAGGCTCCCAACACCCTCATCTCAGCTCCCAATAGCCTTTCTCAGCTCCCAACATCCTAGTCACTTCTCTAGTTCTGCCTCTTATGCTGCTGGCAGTAATCTCCAGGTGGGCCTCCCACACCCAGCACCACGCTTACTCAGTTCAGCTAGGGGTTTAAATTGACCACCAGTTGTTGGTCCACTTCAGAGGGTTCAGTCCACAGCAAACTGACTCTAAAACAAAAACAGCATGGTGAAAGGATACAGTGAAGGAAATCTGCTCAACTTATGGCAGCCAGTAAGCAAAGAGAGAGAGAGAGAGAGAGAGAGAGAGAGAGAGAGAGAGAGAGGAAAAAGACAAGAGAAAACAGAGGAACCTTTGACAAGACTACAGCAGTCTTCCCAGTTCACACACATTCAGTGACCCACCTCTGCCAACTAGTCCCCACCTTTAAGCAGATGAAACTTTGGGGGAACATTTTAATTATAACATATCCTAAGTGGTTTGTACGCACTAATGTTCAATTAGAAATTTAAATGTTGCTGTGAATTTTAGATTACTTTAAGAAAAAGAAAATGATCTTACTGAAAACTGAGAATACATGCCAGATCCATGTCACATTTATAAGCACGCATATGTATGTACGGCTGTTATAAACACTAAAGAAGCTAAGATTCCCACAGACTTGTATAAAAGCAAATAGGGACATCCGATAGTCTACAAAATATTAGAAAACTTTGTTTCCTATATTTTACTGAACCAGTAACATTGTAAATTGGCCCTGTCAGCAACCAAAGAAACAATAATTAAAATTTGAGGTTAAGGAATTACTCTGGAATTTAATTAAAGTCATGGAATTTCTTCCCACAGCACTATTTCTACAAAGACAATTCTTTCAGTTTTGTGAGTGGGGAATTGTGCCTTCTATACCTCTCCTTTCCTGCCCCTCTCTCTTAATTCATTTCTCCAGAAAATCATACAGAAGTTTAGAGGGGTGTTTTGACAAATTTAAGTTAAAATCATTTTACTTGGTACATAAAACAAAAATTTTACATATTTGTAGGGTACCATGCAATGTATATATGTGTACTAAATTATTCAGGTGTCAAACCTACTGTTGTGCTATTGGACAAGAAGGTGATTATGAAGGGTTCTTACATCAGAAAAACTGACGTTCATATCTAAGTTCTGCAAATCAATACTATCTGAACACAAAAAGTAGCTTAGGTTTTTAAAATAGTATGTGAGGTGGGGGTTAGGGTGGCTAGGTAGAATCCTCTGTAATAGTAAATCCTGAACAAGGCAGGCATGTGAAGTGTGGACTAGGCAAGTGGATTAGAAGATGCACATCCTTGAAATGTTAAGAGAAAGTTGTGTGTGGCTGACATGTAGCAAACCAAGAAGGGTGTGGAAAATATCAGGGAAGCAGGCAGATAGGCAATCACTGAGGGTCATGACAGAAAACTGTGTCAGTTACTCTTCTTGTTGCTCAGACAAAATATCTGACATCCAAAATTAAAGGAGGAAAGGTTTATTTAGCTCACAGTTTGCCCACAGGTTTCTGTCCATAACTGGCTGACTGTAAGGCAATTTGGCATGACAGAGGAGAATTAGTCCATGGAAAAGCAGGCAGGAGACACCAAAGCAGTAAGCATCAACAGCAAACCTATCTTCCCCCTCTCTCTTTATCGTACATCCAGGCAATATGTCTATTGACTAGTGCCCCCACACTCAGGTTGGGTCTTCCATTATCCACAAGTAGGACTATGCTAATTCCAATCAGTAGATCAATTTAGTTATCACACACCCTTAATCCAAGGCTCACATGTCTTACATCCAGCCAGCTCTGAAAAGCCTCACCTATGAGTGCCTGAGGCTTTGGTGGGACATCTAGACACAAGAAGATTTTAATTTTTTTCCAACTTTATATTATGAAAAATGTCAAGTATATATAAAAGCAGAGAAAATATATCAAGGATCCCCGCAGGGTGTCCCCAATTCCTCCCAGGTGTTACAGAACGTGGCAAAAAGAAAGAAAGAGACAAGCTGGCAGTGCAACTGGGATCTGGGATGGCCAGTTGTTCACAGGGAGCAAAAGGCTGTAAGACAACCAGAACCTCAATATTTACTGATCACATTCACACTGAGGAAAATGCTAAGGGAATCACAGCTGGATGTGGTAGATAAGTGGCTCGCATGCTAGGATTCTAAAAGAGAGAACAAAACTTTCTTGCAAGGATGAGACAAGGGACAATAAGGAGACTGTAATTTCCCCAGGTGAAATGTCTTATTACTGCTTCTACGTTGCTTTAAAAATCCCTGTCATCCTCAGTAGGTTTTCTCTTGCCCTGTGAGCCCACAGCATCCTTAGCCACAGGTCTTCTCTATGAGCAGAAGAAAGTGGGACATTTTCTCCTTCCATAGGAGTTTCCTGGTTCTGGCCTGACTCAAAGGGCAGGACAAGGATGGCCTCAGACATCCTCTGGACTCAATTTATAATTTGTGGTCCCCAGTGTTTCCCTCTGTTTATTTGACTGCAAAAGTGGGATCAGAGTGAGCTGTGGCTGCAGAGTCTCTAGTCACCAGTGGGTTTGAGTTCCTCTGCCGGAAAATAAGAATAAAACCAGAAGACATAAACAAATCACTGTGAATATAGCAACATAAAACCAGCAATGAGCCTTGAGATGTTTAAAAAGATTCAGCTTGTTGAGGGTATCAGAAAATTTATCACAATTCTGTCTTTGTTCATCAAAGTTGGAGTTCATTGAGAATGAGACAAAGAGAGTGTAATGAATCCCCATGGATCCAGAATGAACAATTACCATTTTGCCACACATCTTTACCTTCACTTGCCTATTTTGTTCTTTTCTGGTTTTGGAGGGTATAGAGTAGGGTGACGTTTTAAAGAAAATTCCTAAATAATGTTTTACCCTGAAACATCGCTAGCAATAAAAACAATCTCTGACATAACTAACATACCATTACTACACAAAATTAACGATAATCCCTTAACAAAATTAACCATAATCCCTTAACATCATCAAATGTGAATTCAAATTTCCCTAATTTTCTCACAAAATGTCCTTTGTAGTCAATTTATTTGAAGCAAGATGGACTATATTCAAATTGCAATTGAAGCTATTAAAATGAATAATGTAATCTATTTTAAATATTTAAGTATCAGTCCAATAATGATGGACAAGAAACTATAGGAAAGAAAAAATAATAACAAAGAAACCACTTAGAAGCCTGTGTGTTATCCAGGCAGGCATAAGAGTGGCTTGTAGCCCAGAGGCCAAGGGCTAGTGTTAAAAAGGGGCCAGAGTGGAGTGCATTTTGGAGATATTGCTAAGAGAACTTTCTAATGGCTTTGACCTGGTAGGATAAAGAAAGAAATGAAAGGTAGTATTTAAGATTTGCAGCATCAGGGCAGGGGCAATTTACTATAATTGAGGTGGGAAAGCATAGACAGTTTGTAGTGAGATCACAAGGATAATGAAAATAGACATGCGCTTTTATTGGTTATGCCTAGGTAAACTGTATTGAAAATTATGGAGCCTAAAGTATCACAAGAAAGAATCATACATAAACCAAAGGAGGCCCTGCTACTGACTTCTAGAAAACTATGCTTATCAGCTTTTCACTGCGTGACAAGATAACTACAATGAACAACTGAAAGAAATATTCACCGTGGCTCACAATTTCAGAGATTTGAGTCCATGATCATTTCGCTTCATTACTGGACCAGCACTGAGGCAGTAGTACATCATGACAGAAGCAGAGAGAGGAAGAAAGGGGCTGAGGTCCCACCACACCCTTCAAAGACATGTCCCAATAACCTCCTTCCTCCAACCAGGACCTAGCTCCTCAGGTTTCCACCACACCCTAGTAATACTACGAGCTGGGGACCAAACCTTCAACGCATGGACACTTGGAGGACATTTCAGATCCAAGCACACCAAAACCAAATCATTACATATGTAACACACAACTGCTATGGGTTAAATCTAAAATGTTCCCCCACCACCAAAATTTCACGTGTTCAAAGGTGGAGCCTGTGGAAGGTGACAGGAGCATAGGGGAGAGCAGGTTTCCTCCACTGTATCCTTCCACCATGCCATTTCTGTCCTGGAGCCAGTTAGGCATGGATGAATGGTCAGAAACCATGAGTCATATTAAACCTTTCCTTCCTCATATTGAACATAGTTGAGTATCTTGTTCCAGTGACAGGAACCTCACTAATACAGAAAATTTACCCTGGGTGTAGTACTGTTGCTGTGACTATACCAGTCCGTGTGGTTCAGAACCTGGTTTGAGGAAAGAGTTCAGAACTGTTTGAAGAATCAGGCTAAAGAAAGGCCAGGCATCAGTAAGATATCCTCCATGCCACATGCTCAAAGTATAAACCTCTCATTTGAGAAGAGAGCCCATGCTCCTCCAACAATAGAAGGGCCACATACTAAATGTGTTTTCTGGGATTTATTTCACTACGCAGTCATCCAGGCACTGAGAGGTCCATGGACGTCTCTCAGCAGTACCCCTTGACCTCACCCACAAGATGCTGTATTTCAGGTATGAAGAATAGAAGAGCTACGGGGTTACTCAGCAATTTGCCCGAGGGGTAGGTGTGCGAAGCTATGAGGATGGAGTCAAAATTAGAGTGGAACCCAGGAAGTCAGAGATGCTAGGAACGTGGAAAGGCTACCGAGAAAAGCTGCAGGACACAGTGGGCCAAGCTCAAAAGAGAGGCCGTGTGGTCTGCAATCAGTAACTCCATATGGGTGGAGTTGCAAAAGTCCTCTAGAACTGACCGCTCTGATCCCAGATGCTAGACATGGATCCGCAGGACTTAATGTTTGTCCTGCTTAGTTTTGGTATCTCTTTGTTTCTATTATCTTCCCTCCCCCAATTCCTCCCTTTTTTCTGGGAATATTCACCCTGTTCCATTGTGTCTTGGGATTATATAATTTGTTTTTGATTTTTACATGTATTCACAGCTAAAAGTTTCTTTGGGTCTCAGAGGAGACTTTGACTTGGAGTTTGTAGCAATCTTGGAACTGTTGAGACTTAAGGAAGCGATTAATTTATATTTGGTTTTATGCCTTATAGTCACATTAGAAAATTATTAATTTGTTATTGTGTTTATCTGGCATTAAACATGGTTTAAGGAGATGTGTTTGGATGTCAAATTGACAGGGGGTGGAATGTAACAGTTAAGGTGGATTGTCAACTTAACTTGCTTGCAATCTACTCAGTAATAAATATATATTTATAAATACCCTTGGGTGTATAAATACAACTCAGTATAAATATATAATATATATTTTTTTCTGGAGCACATACATAAAAGCTCAACTGGAATGAGGTGAGGTGAGGAAGTGAGTGGCAACAGCCCACCCACAGATACTTACAAGAATCTCTGCAGGCAGGAGCAGAGAGATATAGTTAATAGCCATAGGCCACTGTGGGTCTGCAGGAGGATAGTCTTATTTAGCTTTGTGTGGGTGCGTGCTACCAGGACATTTTGATGAGAAAGACCAGCAGAGAGTAATAAATTAAGTATGCGTCCAAGAGTAGAGGCAATTGTTAGAGTGCTTGGAGAGCTGAGGATATAAGAGGAATTGGAGCACAGAAAGATTTATTAGATATAAGCAGGAGCAACTATAACAGAAAGAAATCCAAAACATGTATGCTGGTGAACTGATAGGGCTGATGATTCCAAAGCTACTTGTTTGTTTTCTTTTCTTCTATTTCTAATAAGCCAAGTTAACAGCTGAAAGTTTAGTGAGGATGGTGTTGGAGGATTTAGAAAAAATGTGATATAGTCTCTGTGTGTGGAACTGTAAATATACTAGACCAGGACACTTAATAGGATTGCCAGACAGTGTACCGCATTTGAGACTAAATTACAGTGAGGTGGGTCAGCATAACCAGGTAACTGCCAGAAGCTTTCAGCTGCCCCAGTGCAGGTACCTACTTAATAAATCAATTGGCGTGCACAGGGTTGATGTCAAGCACCCTAAACAAGCCTATTATTTAGGTCTTCAGTCATCCTTCATTTCTTTCCTCTAGTGCTTTTCATAGGATAATGTGACTTATTTCTCCCTTTGAGCCTATCATAACACAGAACATGAATTTCATAAATGCTTATTGTTATGGTTGATACATTGTGTCAACTTGGGGAATCCAGAGGTTTGGCTAAGTAACTCAGCAGTTATAAATTTTGGGGTAAAGAGGACATGCCCTTACCCTTCAGGGATGTTGTTTATTGTGTTAATTTGGGAAGTTTAAAAGGTTAACTATGTGATTCAGCAGGAAGCCAGGGTGCTTACTCTGTAAACATCCTGAGCCTGTGGAAGAGAAGGGCATGGAGATTGTGCGAGAGGTTCACGACCCCTGGGTGGGGGTAGGCTGTTTACAATGTAAGGGAAGGGAAGAGGTTGCTGGCAGCCATTCCTCCCTTTTGCTCTGGTTGTTTTTGCTGTGTTCCGCTACCGTGAACAGTTTGCCCTCTGCCATGTGCCACTCTGCCTCAGAACCAGCCAAGTATGGACTGAAACCTCCACAAACTGTAAGCTAAATAAACCTTTCCTTCCTTCATTTTTTTTTTTTTTTTTTGCGGTACCGGGGATCGAACTCAGGACCCTGCGCTTGCTAGGCAAGCGCTTATTCCACTGAGCTATATCCCCAGCCCCCTCCTTCCTTCATTTTGGGCGTTGGGTATTTTGCCTCAGCAACGAGAGAAAAGTAACCGAGACACTTATTGGTGATAGAAATGAACAGCGGATAATATCATTCATGTGTTACAGATGGGGAAATCGAGCCAGAAGTAAATTTGTTTTTGTGTGTGTGGCTTTCCTGTTTGGTACATGAATGAGTAAAAGTAGAAATGACGAGAATGTGATTCTCAAATCTGGCTGAATAATAAAATCATGAAAGGAGCTTCTAACATTTTTTGCTGATCGAGAGCCCACCCTAGAGTAATTCAATCAGAATTTCTGAGAACAGAACCCAGGCTTTTACGTGTTGAGAGGCCCCTGGATGATCAGCAGAGAATGAGGCTTGAGAGTTGCCATTTTGAGGGCCACGCTCATGAGGAACAGGGCCTGTATCTGTGTATCCTACCTCAGTCTCCAGACCAGAGCTTGGCTACGCTTCACTTCTCACCAAGTACTGTGCTGACTGAGTCCGCCTTTAGCTGAGTAACCTCGCACCACCACACTTAATGTTGGTCTCAGCAGCTGTCTTCTAAGTCCACTTTCTCTCATTTTCACCCTATAACAAGTGGTGAATCTTTTATTTCCACCTTGTCAATAGCAAACACTCACCCTAACAGCCATGAAGAAACTACAGAATAAGGTGGCAAATTACAAGGCCTGAGAACAAGACAAATATGCTTCAAGCTCTACAAACCACAGCCTCAGAGACCATGGAGTTCCAGTTAGAGGCTCGAGTAGAAATAAAAATAAACCCAAAACAAAAGCACCCCGAGCAGTGTGCAGCTTTACGGAAACTTAAGGACATGTAAGGTTTTGTTGCCCCATCCTAACTGGTATGACTCCCTGTACCATGAGTTCCAATAAATGTCAAGAAATACTGGCTGTGCTAAACTAAAAGCATCAGAGAAGAAGGCTTCTTGTGTCGTCTTTCAGAATTCTCCAGGCATCCAGCACTGATATTTGAAGCATTTTACTATAGCTAACAAAAAAATTACCATAAATAAAAAATATATAATATATAATGTATACATAATGTTAAATAAAAGCATTAAATCTATTAGCCTTAAACCGTAAATGTTGGCCTAAAGATTAAAAACCATAAAATTATTCAAATATTTATTTTAAGGAATATTCTAGCTCTCTGGTTCTATTTTATTTTCTTAATTAGTTTCTTAATTATTTTTTAATCTGGTAGTAAAGAAAGTGGTGGCAGTACATATTTATACAGTACTTTATCCTACTATTTCATCTTTCCAACAACACTACCTAGTAAATACAACAAATGTTCTCACTCCCGTGTTATTGTGGAGGAACCAATGGTCTAATATAAGTGAGAAAAAACAGGGTGAAAATAGCATGTAGCAAAATCACATGTCAAAATTAAATCTTCTAAGTCTGATGTATTCCATGACTCCTCAAATACTACTAGTATGCATTTTTAAATGTTTCTTTACTGAGGCATCAAGATGGCAGACTGGTAAGCAGCAGAGACAGAGCCTCTCTGAGTGTTGCTATCCAAGACGCTAGAATACAGCAACGTGACGAAGACAAGAAGGAGAGAAGTAGGCCCCCTGGGCCCAGGAAGGATCTGAGGTGCAAACTGAAGTCTACGGAGAGAGTGAAGATCAAAATTTCAACAAAGAAGAAGGCGGTAGCCAGCGGCGTCTTCTCCCTGAGCTGGGACTCACTGGATGAGAAGAGCAGTTCAAACCTGTAGACACATGGTGACTGCTGGCAACCCCAGAGGCCTCCTCAGAGAGACACAGAAGCGGATGGGAGAAGGCGATGTGAAGATTGCACTAGCTACCTGTGAGTGCTGAGGGCTCGGTCGCTCCACCAGAGAGAACAATTGGCTGGGAACTATCTTGGAGAGGTGCGGGCTGAGCTGGCTCCATCTAGCGGCTCCCTCCTGAGCTCAGGCTCACAGAAGGTGCCCTGGTGGCTGCAGGTTAAATATTGGCCAGAAGATGCCGGCTCAGTAAGATTACCCACTACCCTGCCCACAAGCTGTTGCTGGCTTGCTGGGATAGATCCGCGTGGACTGGGACTCTGTCTCCACAGGCTGTCTACCAGGGAGAGCAGAGACAAACCTGCAAGTGGACTTTTCCTCTCTCGTTTGTTTTTGTTGTTGTTGTGCTTTTGTTTTTTCCCCCTTCACTGACTGATCTTGCTTTTATGAGTGTGAACATGGTTTCTAGCCTCTTTGCGGTTATTCTGTTCTATTCTTTTTATCTCTTCCTTCTCTCTTTCTCTCCAGTCTTCTGCACCAGTTTCCCAAAGTTAGTGTGACCCCCTTTGTCATCCAGCGTTACCTCTAATTTCTTCCCCTTCTTTTACCTCTGTACTTTTTCCCTAGCCCCTTTTAAATTTTAATCCCTGAGGGTAAAACTGACATATTAAGGACTTATATACTGCATATAATTTTCTAGTCTGTTTTAGGTTTTGTTACATAACTATAAATCTAGCTCATATGGTTAAAGGTGGCAAATTAATGACTGCCTCAGTTTGTCATTTTCTAGGCTGTGATTGTTCCTACTGTTATTGCTGATGGTACCGCTCTGGCCAAAAGTGACATAATTGTTCTAAACAGCTATTCTTTATGGTAGTTCAAGGCTGAGACTGACTAGGGTCATAGAAAATGCTGTGGGGCGGTGCTAAACAACTGGGTCCAAACAGGCAGCAACTTCTCATCCCCAACAAATCGAAGAGGTAGGATTTTGCAACAAACTCAAAACCCCAAGACCAGCTACACCTGGAAGATACCTCAGAGAAATAGTCATTTCCTAAGGGTTCTAAATACTAGCAATAAAGCAACCCATGATAGGCAATTTACAAGATCACCCCAGGAATTAAGCTAAGAGCAAAAGAAAAAGAAAAAGAAAATGAGGAGACACTTAAATAAGATGCAACACCAGACATCCAGTTACCAATGGAAAAGTCAGGGAGTAACGCGGTGGGACAATCCCAAAGCCACCCACTGACCTCTGTCAAGTGGTAACCACAAAGCAATTGAGTGAGGCGCTAGAAAAAAAATTCAATCAGAAACAATTTCTCTTCTACGGCCATACCACGCTGAACGTGCCTAATCTCGTCAGGAACAATTTCTCAGATAACTGCGGAGATGGTGTCCACAATGAAAACCATGCTTAGTGACTCTAGAGCAGATACAGACAAAAAATAGAGGAGCTTAGGAAAATTGTGGAAGCCATGAATGTTCAGCATAAGAAAGAAATGGAACCCGTAAGGCAGATTCAAGCAGATATCCAGGAGAATAAAAATTCCTTTGAAAGTATCTGCAGAACATTAACTGTCGCTTTTGGAATGTCTTTTGGGAGTTGCTGGGGAAGTAAAAATAACATTTTCTCCTCCTTCACCATCTCCTTTCTGCTGTACAGACTTATACTCGTAGAATGCCTTCATATAAGAATGTTATTCAATCTATTTCTATCAGTGCTAACCAAATTTAAATTTGCTTCTGCTAGATCAGAATGTCTTTCCTATGGCACATATTGTCAACAGAGAGGGATTTAAGTTCATTTTCATGGCTTAAAAGGCCACGTAAGCACAATATTTCTTTACCAGGCAGATGAAACAACCACACTGTGGGTGACAAATTCCCTCTTCCACTCATTTTATAGCAGAGAGCCAGAATGATTACCTTTGCTGTCATGGCCTCCTCCTATTTAGAATTTCTGCAGCCTGTGGAGTAAGGAAGAATCACCCACTTCTCCGAATTGCATTTTCTTATTATCTAGTTTCATTCTCTTGCCCATCTCCAAATAAAGCAACTTGCCCAGGATAGGAAAAGTGTGCTGGGTGATCACAGCCTTCTGTCTCAGCCAAGCTCCTTCCTGATTCCCAGCTACCAGGTGCTTCCCTGTGCTGCCCACTGAATGTAAAACACACGAGCCCTGAAGAAAGGGAGTAAGAGCAGGAAGTGAGTTTCAACACTAGAAATTTAAAATTCACAGACTCAAAAAATCAATGTGGGATCCAAAATATATTATCTCTAGGTGCACATTTTGGTAGAATGCTGTCAAGAATGTCATTTGAACAAACTGGAGTCAAAGCTATCAATCACTGTTTTACACATAAGAGCAGAAAAGTGTCTCTAAAATAATCGAACTTTCTATCAATAATAATGATGCTTATAATTTATTGAGCAGTGACTGTATACCAGATGCTACAGTGAGAACCAATTAAGATAATGTATGTAATTATGAAATACATTACCACCACTAGCCTCCTAGTGATACTGATAGCTGAGTATTGTCTTCACTTTTACGTGAAAGAATGGAGGTTAGTTTGCTCAATTAAAAGTTAACAAGGCCAGCATTCCAATTCTTCCAAATGTCAGACTTCAAAGATACAGTAATAATAACAAGCGTACATGTGATTTATATTAATAGATGATCTATTGATCATTACTTTAAGAGGCAATATTTTGGTCAGCAAATATTATGGTATTTCCTATTTTGTGTTATATATAGTTCTAATTGATTTAAAATCACATAATACAAGGTCAACTGCAAGAAGCTTGAGGGTAGACTGGTAAGTTTTACATTTTTAAATGTTTTTTTAATACCCATGAGCTTAAAGAAAGTATTTATATCTCAAAACACTTGTGGTTTTGTCACTTGTCAGCTTAGACAAATGAACTTTATTTCTCAGCAGACTTTTTGCCGAGGTGTCTGGTTAGGCTCAACCATTCTTACAGGGTGCGTTGGAGGGGCGACACTTCACACAAAGGTCAGTCTGTAACAGATGCGTAGATCCAAGCACTCTACCCCCCTAAGAGAACCCTGCTGTAAAACTACGTGAACACAGTGGGTTAAATTCCCTAGATTATGTATTCTGAGAGAGGAGTTAGAGCTCTATTACAGTTTCCATTTCATTGTAATTAAGATTACTTCTAGTTATACCAAAATTTAAATGAGTAAATCTAAATGGTCAATCAGGGAGAGAAAAAAATACAAGTTTTTTTTTCATACTAGGATTTGAACCCATGACCTCACTCTTGCCAGGCAGGCACTGTGTCTGTTGAGCTATATCCCCGGCTCTACAAGTCTTTTTTCAATTAATTATGTTAACTTTATCATATACACCTACTGTGAAAGAGTTAAGGTTTTTGACAAAGTTTAAAATATTTTTCCCTACTGAAGAAAAGTGACCACTTTTCAAACTTACTGAAGTTTAAAATTAACAAATTATTTGCTTTAAATATATGAACCTCTGAAATGTTTTTCATTACCAGAATATATGATGCTTTATTTTTTTTTCCAAGCCTAGGATTGCACCTAAGTCCTTACACATGCTGAGCGCACACTCTATCGCCAAGCTGTGAGCTGTAAACTGGGCCCTTGCTTCAGTATCAATGCAGTAGTCACAGGAATCAACAACTGATGAGAAATGCTTATCTTCTAGAATGGCCGTATATGTATCATTTGCTGCGCGCTAAGTGACCATAGGACAGTCTTTGCCTTATAGGATTTTAGAAATAATTATGAATAAAATTAATTTAACATCCCCATTTTTTCCTTTTGTGTTCAGAAAAAAGATTTAAGAAGAAATAAAATGGGGTTGAGAAATACAAAGTTTGAATCTGTGTTTGACACGGTATTATGAAAAAAGATTCTGAACATTATTCCCTATATTTCTTAATCTGAATTCTCACTGCTGGCTCTCAAGACAGAATATCATTAACTAGATAAATATTTATAAAGTAAATAAATCAATCACATGCCAGGGGGAAATTGTAAAACCGGGATCGAGGGGCAGGGGACAATATTGAGATGTGGTATGTATATGTACCAATTCTTCACAACAAATGTAATCATTATGCACTACAAACATGCACTATCAGAAAAAATTTTAAATATACAAAAAAAGTAGGAAAGAGGGTCCCAGTGGAGGAGCAGCCTCTTCCTTAGAGTCATTGTCACAAGGCCCTGGCTCTTCAGGACATATTTAGATAGTCTCATCTGGGTACCGCAAAGTCCATGTGATACTGATTGGCATCTATTTTCAAGGGCTTTATTTTTAAAAATGAGTGTCTTGGTGCTAAATTCATTCAAAAGGGCATGAGGGAACAGAGGATGTACTAAGGAACCGCCATTGCTATAGCAACTGAAAGGAGAACTATAATTATTTTTATCCCATATGTATATTTTATAGGAACTTTGAAAGGAAGGAAGTAGAACTCAGGAAGCCAAGCAACGGACTGGAAATTACATATGATTGGAATGCTTTTATCCTAACTGTGTTACTGATGTGATAAAGCTCCACTATCAGGTCTACCTCAATTCTTCCTTCTGGCCACAGGAGGGAAAAAAACCTGGCCTAGTTCATGGCATTTCTTGGAGCGCTGCAGTGTTAATGGGCTACAATAGAACGCTTGCCTCAAGCTGAGATCTCTCACAAAATGTTCCACAGTAAAAATGGGCTCCTTCTCCTACTAAACTCATCGAAACTCATCAAGCTCTTACATTTGATGGCCAAACCGTCCTCTAAGTTATCTCAAGACATTTTCTTAGGAGAAAAACATAAAAGATCTCAATAAATGCTCAACTGTGAGGGAACCGAAGATACGGAGCTTGAAATGCAGATCCCTGTTCGCCTAATAGGTACCATCACCCTGACGCAGTTGGGTCCAATAAAATTTAATAAAACTCTTCATGCCTTAATGACAGAATGAAACAAAAAGAGAACTCCATAATCCAGGAAAGTTGGGGTGTGGGTGTTAGTGTGGCATTTATTAATAACACAGGTTAATTTTTGATAGATTATATGATTTTATCCTGGCTATCATTTTGTGATACTGAATAATTTTATAAGAAATAAATACTTTGAATAAGTATTAAATGATTGCAAAAGAAATGAGTAATTACTTCAAGTTAATGGAGAAAATGTAAAATGGCTCATAGTAATCTTAAGATCAAGCTTCACACTGTGTCTCATGCCTAAAGAATAAGGTCTAGGACAAGCCAGCATCCAATTTCAGAGACCATTAATGTTATCCTTTATACCAATTTAAGGATTTGCAAGTGTTACTTGGAATTATTTTCATTTAAATTTTGTTTTATTGTTGAGTAAATGTCTCCAAGAGGGGTCATAGATCTATATCTTCCTGAGACAAGTAAGTGGTCTGAGACAAATTTTCAAAGAAGTTCTAAGCTAAAAGCCCATTTCAGTGCACCATGCTGAGGTAAAGTATTCAAGACATCCAGGTAAAACTCCATCAAGAAACTTCCAGAAGGATTACAAAGTTCTGTGCCTTACAAGAGTCTCTGTCCATGTGTCTGGAAAGTTCCATTCCATTCATTTGTCTGCTTTCCATATCATGTATCAGTTACTACACTCCATAGTTTACCAGTTTCCTGTCTCAGTAAATATATGAGGCTCCCTTTTACCGAAAGGCCCTTTTCCTCTTTGCCAATGTATCCAGACATCCTGCATCCTCTAAATCCCACTTCATACATGGCTTCCTCTGCAGAACCTTTCCTGTCTGTCCTCGTCTTTCCTTCCTGAACTCAAAAGCCCAATACTACTGTCAACTTGATAGTCATTTGCTTCTTCTACTGCACTTTTATTTATCTATAATTTTCTATGGCACTGCCACTTTCTGCTTTGTCTTCAATTTACATAGATGATTCATCTCTTTTTGATGATTCTCTTTAAGACAGAAAGCACATTTAGTATGTGATTGATGCATATTTCAGATAAGCCTTACCAAACAGACTTCTAAGAATCATTTCTACCCTAGAGTGTATTTTAACACAGACTTATAAAAGCTACTTTCCTTAATGGAAAGAATGAATCATCCATGGTAAGATTTTAGGAAAATTATGGAAAATTGTCATTGTAGAAAATCACCCTCCATTTTCAACATATAGCAAAGGAGGCTGCAGAGCCCTCTCCAACTTTTACAAAGGCAACCCACTCCTGATCAATAATTTCTTAGTCAACTACAACCTTTAACTCTACCTTCAGTAATAACTTGAAAATTCCTCCACCCATCACATAAGATACCTCCCTTATATCTAATATGGAAGTATTTCTGAGAAGTCGTATTATCAATATGTTAACCATGGTCTGGAAAATAGCAACTTTTATTTTCCTTCAACTATTTTACAACAGCTTTATTAAATAAGTTTTAAATTAAAGTTTTAGAGGTTCCCAGGAAATCTACAATTTTGAAAACCTAAATTAATATTATTTTGGCTTCTAAGACCCTTTGATCATCTGACAAAAGTCATTGGCCCTGCCTTCCAGAAAGTGCAAAATAAATAAAGAGTGAGGAGTTTCACCAAACCACTAAAGCTCAGCCACAGAACCAAAGGTACAAAACTTTGGTCAAAGTCATCACCTACATTGCATGAGCTTTGAGTCAGGAATGAGTGCTCTCACACAACCACAGAAATTTTTGTATCCAGAACTCTACATTGCCTGATTCAAACACAAGAAAACAAGATTCCAAGGTCTTGAAATTTCTTTAGCTTTATGTTTTTCTAGAGAAAAATTAAAAGATGGGTCCTAAAAAACAACGGTCTTGGACAACCATCACAATATGATAATACAATATAATAATCCATTTTAAAACACAAAATAGTTCAATAAGACCTAGTGGGAAGGCACAGATGGCATCTAATGTCCACTATAGCCTGGTCTTTTGCCACACATTCTGCAGTATCTTTCCAGCCTTACTAAAGAGAATATTGAAACTTGAAGGGCAAAGGCAACATGGCCTCAGCTGCAGAGACAGAGACAGGAAATGAACATAGGATTTTCAATCCCTTTTCTTCTAGATCATGGAATTAGTAATCTTTGCTTCTAAACTATAAGACCAAGTGGGATTTCTTTTTCAATGTGATAGAATTTTGACAATAATAGCAATTTGCTGTTGTATTCCTAGACCACTAAGTGGCTGTTCTTTATGAAAGTAAAGTAAGATAAAACCCATCTTTCCACATTAAATGGGTTGTAGCAGAACATAGAAAAATGTCAGAGGATGAATCTTCTCTGGAGGCAAGGGTTTAGAGAAAAATGAGAGGATGGGCTATAAGTATGGTCAGAAATATTGGTGGAGATAGGTTAATATTCTAGCTTTGGAAAAAGAAATTGCATAGATTATTTCCTTAATTTTACAGTTTTACAAAGGCTATCAGAGACAATCTGAATTCTTACATGAAGGCATTACCAATCTCTTCTAATATGTAGAGATCGTTTTGAGATTTTTTTGGTTGACACAATAATTGTTCATATTTATAGGGTAAACTATGATGTTTTAATACATGTATGCATTGAATGGTAATCAGAATAATTAGCATATTCATCACCTTAAATAGATATCCTTTCTTATGATAAAAGCATTTAAAATCCTCTCCTCTAGTTTTAAAATATGTGATATTTTATTAACTCTAGTCATCCTCCTGTGTAAGAGAACAGCAGAATTTATTCCTGCCAACTGTACCTTTGCTTGGTAACAAATCTCTCCTCATCACTATCTCCGCCTAACCTCCACAGCTTCTCATAACTACCATTCTACTCAACTTCTGTAAGACTTAAATATTCTACATATGAGTGAGATCATGTGGTATTTATTGTAATAAACTTAATGTAATGTAATGTCCTCCAAGTACATCTGAGTTGCCATAAATGACAGGATTTCATTATTTTAATGCCTGGGATAACTCCATTGTATAAATATATTACTTTTTAAAAATCCATTCATCCACTGATGGGTGCTTAGGCTGATCTATATCTCAATTACTGTGACTAGTGCTACAATAAACACAGGAACATGGCTGTGTCTTTAGCATACTGATTTAATTTCCTTTGGTTATATACTGTTAGTGGGATTGCTAGGTTCTACTGTTACTTTTTTTAGGAAACTCCCTACTGTTTTTTACAGTGGCTGTACTAATTTACATCCTCATGAATGGTGTATGGTTCTTTTTTTCTCCACATCATCTCAAATACGTCTGAAAAAATAGCTATTCTAACTAAAGTGATGTGGCATCTCACTGTGGCTTTGATTTGCATTTCCCTAATGGGCAGTGATCCTGAACCGATTTTCATGCACTTCTTGTCTATTTGTAGGTTTCCTATTGAGAAATGTCTATTGGGTAATCTGGTCATTTTTCAACTGGGTTATTTATTACTTTACTAGAGTTATTTGAATTCCTTATATATTTTGGATGCCACCCCCTCATCAGATGTATAGTTGGCAAATACACTTTCCTGTTCTGTGGACTTCCTCTTCATCAGTTGCTTGGCTGTGTGGGAACTTTTTAATCTGATATAATCCTACCTGTCTACTTTTGGTTTTTTTTGCTTGTGAGTCTTCAAGATTTAAGCTCAGTGATGCCTTCCAAGTTAGCTGTAATTGTGAAATTGGTTGAAGGTCTAAAAGCCAAAGTTCTCTAATCTCAAATTGAAACACCTCATAAGAACAGATATTTTTAAAAGACTAGAATTGAAACTCAATATAATATCTGAAAAAGAAGAAGAAAATAGGTTATATATTTAAGTTCACTTTGACCTATCTATGTTTTAATAGAATTTCTTTTTTTTTTTTTTTTCCGGTACCAGGGATCGAACTCAGGACCTTGCGCTTACCAGGCAAGCACTTATGCCACTGAGTTATACCCCCAGCCCCTTAATAGAATTTCAAAATAGAAAAATAAGCATGCTGCATCTAACAAAACAGGGTGTTTTGTTAGTGGAGGCATGAATAATTTTACCTTCACTTCCAGCATGCAGTATCTGATTTTATATAATGATGTTGCTTTTCTTGATGCAAAATACTAAATCCTTCTTATAGGTAACTGATAGAAGTTAAAAACTGAAATTTCCTTGGAAATTTTAAATAACTATGAAAAAGGTAATCCAGTCTATCTTATTCCCAGGGCAAGGTTCCTGTAACTTTATGATATCATTCATTTATCCTTTAATATAAGATCATTTGAATAAGAGAGATTGCAAATTGGCTGACTATATATTTTAGGCTAGAAATCCAAGGAGTGACAAAATCTATTTAATACTTCCATAAACTTATAAGATATGGTTTTAATTTTCCAAAGGAAACAAGCAAAGTTCAGGGAATGTTAGAGACTTGTTGAAGTTTTATGAAAAATGCATAAAATAAGGGTGTAGGCATATAAATTGCCTAGTAAGTGGCTGGTTTAAGGTAATAAACAATAAATACCATGTAACAGATGAGAAAGAGAAGACAAAAGGGAAAGAAATAGAAAGAAAAGAAGAGACAAAGGCAACATGAAATCTTTTCCTTTGGTAATAAAATTAGTTCTAATAATATGTAAGATGATTTTCATTTCCAGATTTTGACAAAATCTATTATTGCTGGTTGACACAATTTTAAATGTTGAAACTTTTAGTAATAAGGAAAAATATAAATGTAATAATAAATATCCAGATTTGGGAGGTACAACTGTTTATGTACTTCAATAAAAATAATTTAATATGAATTAATTAAATATAGGGCACGAATTCCTGCCCTTAAGTGCTTGTGGGTGAGAAACACCTAAAGACACACAAATATTAAATACCACGGTAAAAAGCTAGTCCTGTCCAAAATGTTGAAAGTGCCATAGGACGCATAAAGAGAGGACTGGAATAAAGGCTAGATCAAACCAAAAGTGATCATAGAAAGAGGAAGTATAAATTTTTTTCAGGTAGATGGGAAGTGAACAGAAATGAGAGAAATGCAAATGTGAGCAAGACATGTGCCCAAAGAAAGCTTAGCCATGTGGAGTGATTTTATGGAAACTGAGGCACCCATGTTTCCAATTGACCCGTTAAGAAGCTATTAAAACTCATATCACCACCATCGCTTCTCGGCCTTTTGGCTAAGATCCAGTGTAGTAAAACTCGTATCAGCAAAGTGTAAGCAACTCTGTGGGACAAGGACACCCTGCTGATGTACGAAAGTACTCCCAAGAGGCACCCTCAATCACAGAAGTTCAACTTTTAATATGAGTTCAGTTGTACCAAGGTTGTTTTTATTTCTTCTCAGTATTTTTTTTTATTTTAAAAAATAAAAAACTGGCAAAATAACAATGAAGACAAAATCAAAACAACACAAAAACAACAAAAATGATATATGACCTCAAGACAAAATCATAGAAATTTACAGTGGTTGCTATATTACATACTGTTATCTTCAGTGAAATTGCTCAGTCCATTAGACATAAGAATGTAAGACAGATCAATGAAAGACAATGACAAGTAAAAAAAATAATTTTAAAAAATTGGAAATGATGCAAAGCTTCACCATACAAAATGGTAGGAGTTCAACAATGGTTCTTACACTGCATATTGTTTTCAGATCAGTCCTTCTAATTACCAAATTCAAGCATGTGAAATTGGTCGAGAAAAAAGAAAATTTTAAGCATTGACTGTTCTTCTCAATAAACTACAGACATCAGCATTACACCTATTCCAGCTACCCCTGTATATACATATAAATTGTTTTTCATTTTTTTAAAAAAGCAACATAACAAAAACAAATACATAAACAAAACAGCATAGAGAGGAGAACAAAAGAAAAGGAAAAAATATGTATGTACACACAGGATAGCTAGGATAATGGTACCACTAATATCTGTTGGTTTATTGAAGGAACTGTTAATTTGTAATTGTTTGATCAATCTTGCATGACTGTATCTGGTTATCTGTGCAACCATTTTGAAGATGACTTTGTGTAGTATAACAACAATGGTTAATATCCTATCACCATGTTTTGAAATTCTGTACCATTTTTATTGCTCTGAATAATTTTCAAATTTCCTTTTAAATAAGCAGAACTCTTTGTGACATTCACTTCTAAAGATCTATTTTATGCTTGCTTTGGAGGATGCTCGTAGAATTTGACCATTGTTCTTAATCATGTCACCCGAATGAATTCACTGAGCTTCATTTCTTACTGTGGTTCTAAGTCAGTTTGTATGCTTCCCTTTCTATCTCAACAGTTAGCACTCTTAAGGCCAAGATGTTTAATTAAAGCCAAAATTTAACAGACATTAGTTTGCATAAGGAAACATAATTACATTGCAAATTTTAACCTTTCATGGCTTCATTACAGCAGAACATGAAAATATTCTCAGAATAAAAAGGAAAATTGGAAGCTTACCATCACTACCTAGTTGGTCTTAAATTTGTCATGATTTTCTTACTTTACTTACATTTACTTACTTTCTTACTTTTCTTGCTTTACTTACACAGTGAGATTACATGTTAAGTTTGTACATCAAATTAAAGTTTTACATTAGAAATAACTTTTTATGTGTCAGGTTCCTATGTACCTCATCCTGTTACAGCCTTCAAAAATTTCCTCTCAAGCAGTCATATGAACAACTTTCCTCAAAAAGAAATTTGCCTCAGTTTACTAGATAAGGAACTGAAGTTTAACAAACCCATGTGGTTTTCTAAAGTCTCAGTGAATAAGAACGGGAACCAGCTGCTCTGATTTTATTAGCACATGCTTGCATTACAGAATGATCACATTCCTTGTGGGGAATGGGCAAGGAATAGTATATAATGCACAATACATCATGCTTTTATCTCCTTCCTTCCTCCTCCTTCCCCCTCCATCTCTTAATCTCCTGTTCATTTGAGAGAGGTCGCTGTACTTCTATTATTTATGTTTTTATTTTCCAATTTATTTATAATTCGAGTTTCTCATATAAGAGAAACATACAATACTTAAACTCATGCGTCAGATTTATCTCATTTAAGATGTATCAAGATGCAGCCATTTTCTTGCAAATGACTCATTTGTCCTGCTTCATGGCAGAATAGTACAAATACCATATTTTCTTTATCCACTCAACTGTTGATGGATGTATAGGCCACTTCCAAGATTTAGATATTATGAATTGTGCTGCTATAAACATGGATGTGCATATATGGCTGTAATAGGATGACTTTGACTCTTTTAGGAAGATACCTAAATGGGGAATAACTTTCTAGTTTTAGTTGTTTGAGGAATCACCATACTGATTTCCACTGTGATTGTACTAGTTTATATTCCCACCAACACCAGGTGTGGTGGAATATGCCCAACATCTCAGCATTTTGAGGCCAGCTGAGACTACATCGTGAGACTCTGGCAGAGAGAGAGACAGACAGAGAGAGAGAGAGAGAGAGAGAGAGAGTGAGAGAGAAATTACACTCTCATCAATTACATTCCAACTTTTTTTTCTTGAGTAAGATAGATAGAAACTCAGTATTGTTTTAATTTGCATTTCTCCAATGGCCAGAGATGTTGAACATTGTTCCATGTATTTATTGGCCATTTGTACTTTTTCTTCTGAGAAGTGTCTATTTACTTGCCATGATGTTTCTGTCACATCAGATCATGATGCAATTTAAAATTTATTACCAATTAGCCAGAAGCTACTTAATATTACTCTTCAAACTGGAACCACATCTCTACAACATCTAGGAAGAACTTATAGTTCCCTGTCCAAATAACCCTCCAAAATGCTTAGAAAATCCTCATCATCATGTGACCAAACTCCTGTGGTCCAGACTCAAAAATAAATGGTAAATAAGAGCTTGAGAACCCCCGCTGGTGGTAACATGTGACGTGCTCAGCAGTCACTCTCATTTTCCATCATCTGGGCTGAATTTGCTCTCATAACTTCGGATCTAATAATGAAAAAGGGAAACTTTCTTTGTTAAACAATGAGCTCTTTAGTAAATACTAAGCAAGGACTTGGCTAATTTATGTTACTCTTAACTGCTTGAGATATCAAAATTCTTGTCTTCCTTTTCTCTTTACCTGGCACACAGAGTGGCAAAGAACACGGGTTGGCTCCATGAAGCAATGGAAAGAGGGTTGGTCTGTGCCAGAGACTTGTATTCCACTTCAGCCTTGCATCCCAGTCTGCTGTGTAACTTTAAGAGAAACCAAACAATCCCTGCAGAACTACACTCCCACATTCAACCCCCAGTGTGGCTGGGCAGGATCCTCCCTGAGTTCCTCCCTGTTTCATCTATGGTTGGCTGTAGTATACTTCCTGGAAATTGTGTGTAGACCTTGGCAAAGCAATGCCTTTTAATTCAAAGCTCAAAAGCTGAGTAAGTGGCTTTCACTTTTTTAGCCTGATACATTCCAGGGAAGGTTGTGTGCATGGACTTACTCTGGAGTTTCCTTTAAAATTCCAGGGTTCCTAATCAGACATATAACTCATGACTCAAGATGTGATATTTGACTAAATGTTTTTCTTAGTAACAATGTAGGAGGAAGCTATAAAAATCTCAGTGGGAAAAATGTTCTTAAATTAGCTGCTGTAGTGATATTGGTTAGTCACAAGAACCCTAAATTACATAGAAGCTTGAAGCAACACTGCATGCATTTGTCAGACCTGGATGGAGTGGATAGATCAGGCTGATTCTTTCCCTCCACATAATGTAAGGTGCAGCCCAAGTTGAACACCTAACAGTTAAACTTGAAGAAAACTAGAATCTGTATAGAAAATTAGCCTAGACCTTATTTTGAGTGAGAGAATATCTATGAGAGAACAAGGAATGTCAAATATATCAGGAATTTAAGGCTAAAATGACACAAGTGAAGAACTTCATTCTGACCAATATCAGAATGCTGCATACATCCCAGCACTGCTGAGCTTGTGAAATTAATTAGCCAATAATGGAAGAAACTGGGATTATAGAGAATCAATTTCTTACAGACATTTCTGTTTAGTTCCAGCTGAGATAACTAACAGCACAACCAGACTAACTTGTAAGGGAAAACACCAACATAAGGTAATACCTTATTGGACACTAACAAATCTTTTAGCTGTCAGGTTTTAAAACGAAGGTATGAAAGGACCCCTACTGCCTCATATCCAGTATCACTTGAGAGCTTCATTGTGTTTTTACGAGGTGCTCGCAGGATCTCCATGAGTAGCCAGGCCTGGTGCCATCACTTCTTTTGACATATGAAAACTCTAAAGCTGAGAAGGGTCAAGTTTATACTGTTGGCCAAGTTTATACTGTTAGTGAGGTAGTGGAGGTGGGGTGCACCCAGCCCAGGTCCCTGGAGAAGAAGCTTGCTGTTCTCCTTCCTAAAAATGATTTGGTGAGGATACATCCTTTAAGATCCGCTCCTACATGTGCCATATTTTACATATTTATATGGTTCTAATTAGTTATATAATTTTCTGAGATTCGATCCTGGTGCTAAATATTTTTAAAGGTTTTTATAGTGGCCTAACATAAGAATCTCTCAGAACAGCCCCTCTCCCTGGTAAGTGACAACATTTTCCTTTTGTCTGTTCCTCATTGGAATATATGATCCTGCAATAGTTCTGCTTTTTTATTATGAGCTTGTCTTCCCCCGAACCATTCCCTCAGTTGTTCCTGCTGTGTCTGTGTGACTGATGGTGTTATTGTTTTAAAGGATTTGCTTTCATGGGATAAATTCCCCCATTTAGGTACCAAAGGAAATGATTTACCAGCAGCCCTGCTTGGTGCAACGCCTGTTCCCTGAAGCAGGAGGCAGGAAGGTGAAGCTCATGCTGCTCCTGCTGTGTCGCAGCAACTTATTTCCTAGGAAACTCCCAGACAAGAAAGGAAGCAGCTTATTACACACGGGCCAACGCTTGTCGTATAAACGAGAGTCATCTATGCCATTCGCCCTCTCCCACTCACTCCTAATTTTGGAAGCACTGGCAAGTACTGTTTATAAAATGTCACTGGCTCTTTGCCGCTGGTCCATCTGATAACGTCTATTTGGGACACCTGCATTCGAATATTTCAGGGTAAGTTCACTACTCACTTTTAAGATAGCTTCCTTACAATCTGAAAGGGAGGACAAAAAGAGCAAGCTAGTTAAGTATGCCCAGCGTCAAACTGACCTCCAACTGAGGTCATAGGATAGAGTTGACATTGGAGAAAGTAGAAGTCGCCTTACATAGATAATATATATGTAACTTTTGCCAGGCTCTGATTTATCTGAATAACCCCCAAACCCTTGGGACTTGAGCAACAAGACCAATTCACTGCTGCATGCCAATATCAGTTAAGAACTCTGAGTGTTTCAGCAGTGACCTGGATAAAGGGAAGCTCAATTTCAAACAGATGGCAGCCTTCCACTTAGAAGCTCTACCCTCGTTAAACACACAAAACCCCACCAAGAGAACAAAGAGATGAACAGCATTCAGGACCTATTTTTCGAATTTCAACTGAGTCAGTAGGAAAAACAGGGATTAAAAACTTGTGGATCAAAATACTAATGCTATAGTAAACATCTACATATCTTTCTTCCACACTCAAATTACATCAAAATTGTATTGTGAGTTTAAAATGTATCTGTTCGCTGAGAAACAACATGACACCTCAGTAAACCCCTAATTTCAAACATTCACCCAATGCGGAAAACAGATGGGATTTCATTCTGAAGGACCTGTGTAGAGGAGGTGCCACTTATAAAAGATACACAAGGACCTAGCAGCAGCAATGACAGCTTTTCTCCTGAGTGAATTCTCAGCATGTCAGTTTCAAGGTAGGAAATTACAGAACCAGAAGAATGTACTATTAGAAAAATTAAGTATTTAATTGAGAAGATATTATGGGAAAATGATTTAATTTTAGTGGTTCCCTAACCCATTTTCCTTTCACAGGAACTGGTAGAGGTTGCACATAGGCTGACTAGAATTTTTTTCTAAACAGGAACTAACCTTTCCAGAAAAGACTCCTGGGACTCTCTTAACTACTGCGAGCCATGCGTATGTTATGTGCAGGGTGACTTTTTGTTTAGACCCACATTTTTCAGAGTGAAAATAAGGGCTATGAGTAATTTTCAGGGACAACAGGCATAAACCAGGGCTGTCTAGGGTGAAGAAACCACTCTGGTCACTCTAGTTATGTGTGTCCTGAGGTACTGATCCCGCCAGCTGTTAGGAATGCAGTGGGGCCTGATGCAGCTAGAGGGTCCAGGTAGACTGAGCCATTCAGTCCGCTACCATAATGGGCCATCACATACTATCACTTTCTATGTGTGATGTGAAAATATGGGGATCACTGTGTCAAATCAGAAGTCACATACCCATGACCATGACTGCTGGATGATGGTTCTGTTTTGGAGTGTTTGCAAGAGATGTGGCACAATATCTAATGATCAGGAGGTTGTATATAAAAACATCAGGGTCATTTGAAAGGACATCTGTGCATCATACATCCATATTCCCTTCTGGAAATCATCTAGTGAGGCTGAGCAGATTGAAAACTTTCTCCCTGAGAAGCACCCTTTCTGTGTCCTGCCTCTTGTTTCAGTCGATGAGATAGGTTCTACTGAGAGCAGGCACCCCAGTCCCTACCTGCTTGGGGCCGGTGGCTTACAGGATGCAGCTGATCCCTGACTTTCAACTGTGGACCTTAGGGCTGGGGATATAGCTCAGCGGAATAAGTGCCGGCCTGGCAAGCTCACGGTCCTGAGTTCGATCCCCAGTGCTGGGTGAAACAGCAACAACAACAACTGCAGACCTTACATGAGGCAGCTTGGCTCCCTCATTCCGGAAGCTGTTCTTCTGTGAGCAAAGGAGAGAACCCACTTCCAGTAACCCACCTATTCCTTCACATAAAAGCAGGATTAGCCCGCCAGAGGTCACAAGGTATTCGAGAACACCTGTAACGAGGAAAAGAAGACCTAAAGTTTCAAGCTGAGAAATGAATTCCTCTCGTCAGCTTTCAACAGTGTTCCTCGATGACCCCATTCTCTTCATGCCAGTTTCCCCTCGGAAGCCGCCCAGCATGTCTGTGAGCTGACTGTCCTCTCACCTCCTCTCACCAGAGAGCTGTCGCCTCAAGCAGAATCATGTCAACTGTCGGCTAGTTCTGTATACTGGACACCTGCTTGGTGCAAAAGCAGCTCTTTATCAATGTTACCCGGCTGTATGGGAAAGGTCACTATGAGAAATCCAAGTGAAAGTGTTGAAGCGTGCTCCACCAAAGCAGGGCAAAAACAGAGAAGGACAAAGAATGCTATTTTGTGTCACACCATATACAATATTGATTTTACTGTGCACACATACTATTTTTATTTTAAAAATTGAAAAAAAGAATAGAAAGAAACAATGCATTCAGTTAAATATTCATTCCTGAGGTCGGGATTCTTTTCTAACACTATAACTAAAATGAACATCTCCAAGGAAACCGGTGACGTAACCTGAATGAGCCATGTAATTAACTTTATTTTTTTATTTACGAAGTTGGTAGTGAGCGCCTTAATCCGACTGAAAAACAGACTGTTTACAAGAATGGATTTCACAGTCAAAGCCCTGGTTTCAAATCCTCATGCTACCAAGTGCTACTTCTATGTGTTCAATTCCCATCCATAAAATAAGGTCATGGTGACAATGAAAATAAAGATAATATGGAAAAATAATAAATCATGCCTGGCACATTAAGTATTCAATAAATAACTACAGTAATAATTATGTATTTGTGCTTTTATATTTCCAAATGATTTAAATTTCTGACGCAGAGGATACCATGTCATCTTCCTATGGTGATAAAGCACCAGTTACATTCAGTAGCTAAAATGACCCACGGGGAGACAAATCGAACAAAGGCAAAGATATAAAAGGTAAAACTAAGCTATTGGGCTATATGCTTATTCTCCGTGATCTCAGATTCCAAAGGTGGAAATGAAAGGTAGCAAACAGCTGCCACTTATCTGTGGAGAAGTTTATCACTTCCATACAACTCTGGGATTTTGCTTATATGTTTGCCCTCACTTTGTGCATATGTGTGAAGGGGAGCCATTCAACCTTTGTACAGAGGCATAAAATGTTTGTCTAATACTCTGATTCTGTCAGATATTAGGTCCCCAAGCTAGGAAAAGTTTAGGAAGAGTCAAAAAAGAAATTGCTAGAGGCATTTTAAGTTGTGCAGCCCTGGGAGGAACAATTAAGGGAAAATGTCATAGGAGTTTTCTATAAGATGTGTGTGTGTGTGTGTGTGTGTGTGTGCGCTACATTAACATAAAATACTCTATGGGTATCAGCTTAGAAAAACACGTAATGACAGGCGAGGATACTCACCACTATCAAAACCAGAGAGAGACCCAACCAAGAAAGAGAGCTACAGGCCAATCTCTCTAATGAACATAGATGCAAAGATACTCAACAAAATACTGGCAAATAGATTACAGTGAATCATAAAGGAAAATCATACACCACGACCAGGTAGGATTCATTCCAGGAATGCAGGGATGGTTCAATATTCGCAAATCAATTAATGTAATACACTATATTAATACAGTCAAAGACAAAAACCGCATGGTCATCTCAATAGATGCAGAGAAGGCTTTCGATAAAGTCCAACATACGTTCATGTTAAAAACCTTAGAAAAAATAGGAATAGATGGCCTATACCTCAATCTGATCAAAGCCATCTACAACAAACCAATAGCCAACATCATACTAAATGGACATAAACTGAAAACTTTCACTTTAAAGTCAGGAACAAGACAAGGATGTCCATTGTCACCACTCCTATTCAACATAGTTCTGGAAGCACTAGCCAGAGCAATCAGACAAGAGAGAGAAATAAAAGGAATAAGGATAGGAA